>JBBMKD010000001.1:20978363-21005056 GCA_037834095.1 Argya squamiceps
TGTTGAAGGCCTCAGCTCGGGTAGTTCAAGGCCTAGGTATACATCATGTCCACCTTCCCTGAGGAATTCTGTAACAAAGCCCCCTTTTTCTTTTTGAACTACCCAGGCTGAGTTAAAGGCATTACTAACTGTCTTTTGCACACACTTAAATGTACAAGGTACTACTATTAATATAACTATGATAATAATAAACAGAATGATTCTGAAACAGATCAAGTCTTTGATCCAACCAGCAAACCCAAGTGAGTTGACCCAATTGTCGATAGGAGTATCGACAATTCTAATTTTTCCTATGTTACTTCTTAGCTGTGCGAGCTGCTTATAAATTGATTGCGAATGATCAGACAGATTCATGCAGCACATGACTTCTAATTCTTCACATCCATGCCCTTGGGCAAGGAGGAGGAAATCAATGGCAGCTCTATTTTGAAGGACTGCATGGTGAACAGAACCAACATCTGCAGCAAGCTCGCTTATCATGTCAGATGTCATATTCAGTTGTTTTGATGTCCAACAAGCTCAGGTTCATAACTGGGTGAGAGCTTGTGCTGATGCGACTCCTGGGGCAAAGATTGAAGCTACAATTACAGTTGGACTTCGCCATAAGTCAACTACATCTTTACAATGATAATCCAAATCAAGAGCAATGTGTTTAGATCGTCGATGTGTTTGTGAGAATTTTGTGATTTGATGTATGGAAGGAGCAAATAACGTTAATTTTCCAAAGTAACATGGACCTCCTGTTGCTTTTCGAGGTACTGCTGACCAAGCTTGATCCCCACAAATGAGGAAAGTGCCTGGTGGTAATTTTCTCGCAGCATCTTGTGCTGGTGCTACAAGTTGTGTCCAATTGTTGCAGTACTCTGAGCTATTATAGTATAAAGGAGATTTTGGAAACACCCAGGTGTTACCGACTTTTGATTGTCTTACATGGCCAAATGTTAAACAATAATTACTTGGAACAGAACCAAGGAGATCGAACTCCTGCGGTTCGACACTTTCAACTTTAAGATTTTGAGCAACAAGGACTGCTTGAGCTCCCAAATAATTTTTCGGAATTTTATGAACTTCACACCAGGTTTCAGAGCGCATGTGAGTGGATCCAATGGGCTGGTGACACCATGCGTTCCAGGCCTCTGACAAATTGGAGTAAATTTTTGTCTGAGTCCAATTTTTAAAGTCTGCCATTGAAGACAATGGAATGCCAATTAAACAGGTGTGAAAAGGACTGGACGGTGTCGCTAATGACAAACAGAATGAATCTTGTCCAGTTTGATTGGCCCATGTGACCCACATGTTTTCTCTTTTGTCAATGTCAAGCATTGCAATTGCGCTTCTTGCCAGGACGACACTGAGAATCAGCAATTCAACCCACAACATTTTGCTGGTGTTTCTGGTCGTTTTTTCCAGTTCCCTGCAAGAGAAACTACTTAACACACTAAAACTAATTCTGATCAGTCTCTGGGTTGTCAGAAGGTATTCCAGGTGGTTCGTTGTTATCTGACTCGTGGTCTTCGTTTGATGGAATTTTTGCCAAAGGACATGCACGGGTAAAACGACTCGGCATCCACACAGGACCAGTGTCTGTGGACACACACATATATCCACGACCATTAAATAACACTTGACTCAGTCCTTGCCATTCACCTGTTCGCATGTTCTTATAGTAAACATAAAGTCCTGGAATTGCCTGCGGCCCTCCCTCTTTTACTGCGTGATGATGTATCACGACTGCAGGTTCTTATCGACCTTCTGCCAAACACAAATAATTTAATGTAAACAATACCTTAGATAACCTACTAGCTACATCAATGTCATCGGCCTGCTTTTGTTTTGCAAGGTATTCTTTCAGGGTACGATTTGCTCTTTCTACAATAGCTTGACCAGTTGCCGAATGAGGAATTCCAGTAGTATGTTTCACTCCCCATTTTTGCATAAACTTGGCAACTCGTTGACCAACAAGCTGGACCATTGTCGGTCTTAATTTCCGCAGGCACACCCATGACTGCAAAACAAACAGACAGATACCTCTCTACATGTAAAGCTTTCTCTCCAGGTTGTGCTGTTGCCCAAATAAATTTTGAATATGTATCAACAGTGACATGGACGTATTTCAGTCTCCCAAATTCTGGAACGTGAGTTACATCCATTTGCCACAACTCTAAAGCCTTCAGTCCCTTTGGGTTTGTGCCTAACCCCAGTCCTGGTCCGAAATGACTACATTGAGGGCAGGCGCACACAATTCCTTGTGCATCACTCAAAGGAATCTGAAATTGTCGGTGCAAGACTCGTGCATTTTGATGCAATGTGTCATGACTGTTGCGAGCCTTTTCAAATGTATTTTGAGGAGGGACATGGACAGCACAACTGACTGCTGCATCAGCTCGTGCGTTGCCTTCTCCCAATCCTCTGTTGCACTGATGACTCCGAATGTGCATGACACAGAAAACATGATGGCGCTGTTTCAAGACGCTTCTCAGTTGCAGGAACAGTCTTCCAAGGCGTTGATTTTTGGTTTGCCTGAGGAGTGCATTGTCGATTCTTTGTACTACTCCTACCACATACAAAGAATCTGATACTACATTCAGTGGTTCTTTATCCCAAGTTTGAAAAGCCCAATATACGGCTTTCAGCTCAAGGGTTTGTAGTGTGTCTCCTTTTTCCCCCTTGAATACATGCTGCAACCACTCTCCTTCTTGCTGCCAAACATGTGCAGCTTTTTTCGTTTTTTGACCAGCATCTGTAAACACCGTCCTGCCTTCCACTGGTCTCCGTGAACACAGAGGCCTTTCCAACCAGCGATGATGCGTGATCAGATGCCACATTGGTCCTTTTGGTTGCTTGTTGTGAACCACACCTGCAAAACCCAACAACGCTTCTTGCAAGGCAACTGAGTGTCTCATCAGCCATTCCAAGTCTTCGTCCTTCGCGGGAATACTGATGTCTGCTGGTTCTTTTCCGTCTATTTCTACAATTCTGTCTCTTCCTTTTCTTATCAGTGCAGCAAAAGCATCTGTTCTGCTCATGATGCTACACTTTGAAGAAAGTGGAAGGAAGAAACACCCATTCAATCACAATCGCTGTCGAATCAAATCTCTGGTCACCTTGGCTTTCCCCCTTTTTCTTTTGCCATTGAAAGATGATGGCAAGTGGACAAGCTTTGGCGTTGGAGAAAAAAAGTAACAATGGAAGGAGTTCTACGCGACGAGCACTCCAACCATGCTGAAGCTTTTCTGACATGTGCACCAAAGCTTTTTGCTGTTCAGGGGTACAAACTCGCAAACTGTTGGCATCATTTCCACGAAGCCATGGTAAAAATGGCAATAAGTCATCATTTGTGATGCCTACAATGGATCTAACCCATTGCAGGTCTCCAAAAAGCTTCTGAGCATCATGCAAGCTTGTGATGTTATCGTGTAAGATGATTTTCTGAGGACGAATTTGTGCGTCCGTGATCAGCCAGCCCAGGTATTTCCAAGGAGCTGATCTTTGTATCTTTTCTGGTGCTACAGTCAAGCCCTGATGCTCTAATTGTGAAATCAACCACTTTATCTCTGAATTTGGCAAAGGCTGCTTGGTGGCAATGAGAATATCATCCATATAGTGATAAATCATTGCTTCAGCAAAGTGTTGACAAATTGGTTTCAAGGCCCAGTCAACGAACAGTTGACACATGCTAGGAGAGTTGCACATTCCCTGAGGAAGAACTGTCCACTCATATCTTTTTGCTGGAGCTTGTCTATTAATTGTTGGCACGGTAAAAGCAAAGCGTTGAGTGTCTTGTGGATGAAGCGGAATGGTAAAGAAACAATCTTTCAAATCAATGATGACAATGCTCCAATTCTCTGGAATCATGGTTGGTGCAGGAAGACCTGGCTGCAATGCACCCATGGCCTGCATTTGTGCGTTGACTTTTCGCAAATCATGTAACAGTCTCCATTTGCCTGACTTTTTCGGGATGACGAAGATTGGGGTGTTCCATGGACTGACAGATGGTTGAATGTGTCCGGCACTGAGTTGCTCTTGAATCAGCTATTCTGCAATTTGCAGCCTTGTTTCAGTCATGGGCCACTGCTCGACCCATACAGGGTTGTCGGTCAACCAGGTAATCTTCAAGATGGGTGGCTGCTCTGCAGTGGCCGCTAGGAAAAATGCTGATCTGTAGTTAAAACCATGCCAAGCTGAGACAACACATCTCTGCCCAACAATCCTGGAAGTTTGACAGGCAAAGGCATGACATATGGTCATGTTACAATGACTTGATTGTCTTCGAAGATGAGACGAATGGGATCTGAGCTGATTGAAGAAATCTTCATTCCACCCACTCCAACAGTGACTGCTTGGAGCTTCCAGAGGCCAATCGGAAGGCCAATATAATTGATTCAACATAGTGACGTCCGATCCGGTGTCTAGAAGAAGAGTCAGCTGGATTTGTTGAGACCCATGCTGCACTTGGACTGTTCTTTTTGGACGATCGTCTAGATCGTCTAGCCCCCTCATTGCATAAAACCCCCTGCAATTTAGGAATTGTCTGTATTCTACGAGATCCATTGATTAATTTAACTGGGTACCTTTCCTTCCTGAGCAAAGCAGTGGGTGTGCTTGTCTTGTCCCTACTTTGTAAAGTTGTGATGGGGATGTGAGCTTCTGGGTGTAGTTGTGCCAGTTATAATGACTAACTCTAGATGTATCTGAGGAAGGTGACTGCTCATTTTGTCCACTTTTTATTTTGTAGCACCTGGACTGTTGAATTAAGTCATGCCATGGTAAAGAGAGCTCCTCTTCCTCTTCTTCCACTTTCATAATGAATAATTTCTTACCTGAAAAGTACCCAGGAGCGCAATTATACAGCTAATGTCCTTCTGGTCATTTTTCCATCTGCACTGTAGGTGAATGTTTTTGTGGGTTGGCTTTTAGTTTTGTTTTGGTTCTATGTTTTGTTTTTGGAGTTTTTTTAGAGTTTGGTCTATTTGGCTCTATGACTTTGGAAACCAAGCGTAAAACTGCATTTCTTTTTCAGAGGCTCTTTGTTTTATCTTTATTGTGTGTTTTATATGCATTAAAAGTGATTGTCCAAGCAGCAGGACATTGCAGGCCTTGGATGCAGGATCAATTTAAGAAGTTTTAGATCTTATTCACAAAGCAATGAAATGACCATATTCAAGCTCTTTAATCAGTCTCACTGCCATGAGACAATAGATTCTCAGTGAAAATTACTGAATGCAGAGGTCATTTTGGAAAAACTCATGTAATGAGCTGTGGAATGGTGCAGAATTATGCTAACAGAATGAGCCTGAAATCTGAATGATTGCTCAGTTATACTGAATGTGTGAACCAGCCAAGTTCAGAATTGACATCAGATATTGGCTGTTCTATTATGGATGTGGAAGTCTTTTGAATGCCAGAAAAAGCTGTAGAGCTGATTTAATAGAAAGTTACAAAACAAACACATGCACAAAAATAAAGAAAAGCAAATGCTCTGCTCAAAGAAGTTTCTAATGACCAGTTGTACAATTTACTTAAAAAATTAATCTTTCCTCTTTCTTCATGAGAGCAACCTTACTTTATTACACACATTAGATCACACATTATACTCATGTGTGCTACAGTTTCGTAGCAGAAGGCAAGGAAATGGCAGACCTTCTGGGAATGACAATAGAGAACACACTATGAAATTTTATTAAACAGGCTCGAATAAGCCATGTGTTCTTTCATCAGAATGCATCAGCCCTTGCAAAAATGTTTAACATCTCTCAAAAAAATTAAGATAAAGCAATAGTCCAATCACGTCCAGACTGCCAAAAACTAGCCATACCATCAATAGCAACAGGGGTTAACTCCTGAGGTTTAAATAGCCTACAGCTATGGCAAACTGATGTAACACAATATCAATAATTTGGATGATTCAAATACATACATCTCTCTATTGACATGTTTTCAGGAGCAATTTATGCCTCAGCACATGATGGAGAGAAAACCTCAAAGACATAGTAAAACATTTCTTACAGGCATTCTCATCTCTAAGCATCCCTCAGGAAATTGAAACAAATCATGGACCAGCTTACATTTCTCACAAACAACATCATTTCTTCAAGATGTGGGGTATCAAACACACTACAGGAATACCTCATTTGTCTGCAGGCCAATCTATTGCACACAGATCACTGAAAACACTCCTGGAAAGACAAAAAGGGGGGGTAGAAGGGCTATCTACTGTAGAAAGGTTGAATAAAGCTATATATATCTCTTTAATTTCTTAAGTAACTCTTTTATGGAGAAGATACTACCAATTTTCAGACACTTCAGTAACACCACTCAGGTGAAGCCCAAGGAAAGGCCACCAGCATTCATAAAACATCCTGAAACAGGACAAGTTTTGGGCCCTATCTTCTTATAACCTGGGGGAGAGAATTGGAGTGTGTTTCCACAGGTGCAGGTCCTAAGTGGTCCCTGCAAAAAATGTCAAGCCACAACTACAGCCAATGAAAGAGCAGCAGAAAACACCTGAAGAAGACCACACAAAGGACATTGAGTGATCACCAACCATGACTTCAGAAAGACTTCTACACCTTGACACAAACCAACAGTATGGACACTAGAACAATTTCAAAGTTGAGATTGAGTTTTTATAAAGTTTGCACTAGTTAAAGATTACTCAAGAGAATATCCTTTGCACTGAGAAGCTTTTACAAGTTATTGCTCTTGTGTTACTGTTATTACCTTGTTTTCAAATTGTATGTTAAAAGAGGTTTAAAAGTTCTGTTAGTCCTGATGCCTTGGGAAGTCTGACCTGAAACAGAGACTGGACAGATCTAGGGAAAAAAAGCAGGTATTTAGAGAAAGGCCTCCGGTTCCACCTTGGGCTGGACAGGAGCCTGACCAGCGCTACGCCCAAGGTAGACTAATAATGATCACATAATTGCTAACTGGTCATAAGCTCTTACATTTTTATAAGTTTTGGTCCATTTGCATATTGGGGGGTTTAATTGTCCAATTACAGCATCAAGTTGTGAGGTCTCATCCTTGTTTTCTCTCTTCAGTTCACTGTTGTTTATGCTGTTGGGCTGAAAGTTTTCCTTGGTTCTCAGCAGGAAAAGGATTTGTTTTGTCTACCTACTCTGTGAAGAGAGCTTACCAGCACTTAATATGAGGCTCAGAGCTACACTTAAGCAGCACAGAATCTGAAAACGTGAAAGCTAAAACTTGAGGCAATAGCCTCAATCATGTATAAAGAAGAGAATATAGTTCACTTGAAAACATCTCACCAGACTAACAAGCAGCATATAGTTCCTAAGCAATGAGACTAAATTTTAATCTTAAAAAATTAATAATTATAATAATTATGGCTAAAAAATAAGAAAGGGTAACAAAAATAAATTGATCAATAAAAATTATTGTTCAGTTATAAAACAAAATTGTAAAGCAATAATAAGTTACTTGAACAATTATAATTATCAACAAGGCTGAGAATTATTTCAAGGTAACTTTTTTCCGTTTTTTTTTTTCTTTTTGTAATTAAGAAAAGATGAGATGTAGTAATGCACCCCTGAAGTAGCAGGTGTTCCCATATTAGGAAAGGGTTTGAGTTACACCCCTGGTCTCATAAGGCAAAGAACCAGAAACTTGGATGCTCTTCTCACCATAACTGGCCACTTTATGCCAGCACAAAGGCTCCTGTTGGATGGTTTAAGCTGTACCTCAAGAACCATAGCTATTTCTATTAGACAGCATGCCAAAACCACCTCCTTGATCGTTACATACTTAAAAGGGAGTACAGAGATTTTTGGGGGCTTTTTGGGGTGTCTTAGCAGATTTAAGGGACCTCCTTGTACGGCTTATTATTCTTTTGATTTGTATGGTTTGTTATTTTTGTCTTTATTAAAACCTTTGCTTTTCCAGACACCTCTGATCATGCTGTCTCGCTGTTTTTTATCAGCCATTTCTGAGGCTGTGGTCAACCCTCAGTGGTGATGCACCTTTGCAGAGCTAAAAACATTCTGGCCCCACACAGATCATGTCATTTGAATTTGTCTAATTTCACCTTAAACCCACATGAACCTGTGTTGTCCACAACACCCTGGGGTTGTCAATCTGATGTTGCCAATCTGGCCCTGCTTGTTCTGTTATAGTTGTTCATCTTTACTGGTATATCCATTGGGTCAGTCCCTTCGGCTTCACTGCAGCTGCTGCTGGATCCAGCTGCTGCCCTCATGGGAAGGGAAGATTGGATATGTTAAAGCCTCAGCTTTCTCAGGAAATTCAGCTGCACCTTCCTGATAGTGGAGGTGGGGATTCCTGGTGGATCCTGTACCTATGCCATGACAAGCCAAGCTGAGTCTTATTCAGGCCTGTGCTGCATATTGTTATTTCCAAATTCTGCTTCTCCATGGTAAGGTCAACTGTCACTGTGTGCCCTTTTTGCTGTTTGGTTTGCAGTAGCTCTTGGAAATCCATCTGAGCCACCTTCTCTACCAGTAGTCCCATCTAACATATACTTCCCTGCTCATCAGAAATGCACATACAGTCCTGGAGAGCTTAATTTCTTGCTGCAGATCCAGAGCATGAGTTGCAGCATCAGGCTGATCTTATATCATAGCCACTTGTCACCATTTCTGAATAAGAAAATCAAAGTGGATGGGATACCATGACAGGATACGCTACTGTGTGCTGTTGCCTCCAGAAACAGGTATGACTTGTCTGTCCCAGCCTGAAGGAGGGATGCTTACAGTTTAGTGAATTATCTGACTTCCAGTAGTGTCTAAAAACTGCAGTGAAGGACTAATGTGCAGTTATGTTGGTGTACATGAGCAAGCACAGCAAACTTTTATGTGTCAAGTGACATTACGTTTGTCTTTGGCACCAGCTCAAAGCTCTGCTGGTGCAGGGCTTGTCACTGGTGCTAATGATTCATTACTGCTGTCCTGCTAAGTACAGAGTTTTTTTTCAAATTGGGTTTTCTAGGTTACTTATATAAAGTTGTTCAGTGTTCAGAATTGAAACCAGAATTCACATACAGCTGGATCTTTTCCTTCAGTGGAGTTTGTGCCTAGCTTGTTAGGTAAATTAAACTTCAGGCTGACTTTATGCTGGCAGAACATTGTTATCCAACTTGGTCTGTGTCCAGAGTAGCAGAGGTAAGTATATTATCCTCCTATACCTGCCTGCTATTTCCTTCCTTCCCAGGTGGGAGTAACCTTGTAAGGGACTCTGATTAGCACAGATGGCTGTGTCTCTGTTGTTCCAGCCTTTCCAGCAGCCTGCTATGATCTCAACAGATGGAGTGGGCTTGGTGCTCCAGTGTTAGGAGCTGCAGAGGACATGTGCATGTTTGGTGGAAGCAGCAGACTGAGTCACTCAAATATTCGTGGTGTTCTTCCTGTAGAGAAGATTCATGTTGAGATGAAAAGTGAAGAAAAAATTGCTGCACTGCAGAAGTAACTGTGGTTTCCAGTGTGGAACCATTAACAGCTAAACTGTGAAGGCTGATTTGTGAAGAACAATAAAAGGAGGAATATTGCCCAGCTCAGTTAAATGAAGACAACTGTTAGGCCATGATGAAGGCAAGCTGCTACGTAAAGTGGAGCACAATGACACAGGCAAATTCAAGGGAAAAGAAATGAGTGTACAAAACAGTGGCTGAACATTGCAGAAATGTTCTGGGCAGTGAGACCTTTCTTCTGCTTCCTTAGGAGAGTGGAAGAGAGTCCCAACACTCTGGATGAATTGGTTTTATGGTGAATAAAACAGGGCTATGCTGTGTTAGAACTTGATGGCTGTAGAGAGATGAAGAAGGGAGGAAATATTGACTGTTCACACCTTGGAGCTGGCCGTGCAAAGGCAAGTTCTTGTTTCTCTGCCTTGGAGCAGGTGTGTGAAGAACAGCAGGTAGACACTGAAATTATTTGTCCTAAATCATCTCCCTCTCTTTGCTTGTTTTCTTTAAAGAATTTGGGCTCCTCTGGCTCTTTTGTGAATGTCCTTTTTCTTTCCTTATAGCCTGAGCCAGTTCTGGCTTGTATAACCTGCAGGCTCTTCCTTGTTCCTGGAAACTTCTGAGGGGATTAATGAATGTAAACTGGAGCCAGCTGCTCAGACCTTCTTCACATGACAGATTTGCTTGGATGTTTGGAAGGGAAAACATATGACACTAACCTTGGAAAGAAGTTCTGGGAATCTAGAGTCAGGTTATACCACGCCTGTCTCTCTGAGATGGCAAAGATCATACTTCTTCAGCTCAGTCTCTGCTAGGAAATATTTCAAACCCCAGGTTCTTTGTAATCCACTCTCTTCTCACAGTATAATCAGTGCAATCATATTAATTCACTGAGCGAAATAGGCTTTGCAACAGGTAATTTACCACCCAGGTGGAAATCAACAGCCGTACCAGTTAAGTCAAAAAGTTGTGAAGTTTGAAACTGGTAGGCAAGTGAAATGAGACACAACCATTTAACAATGAAGCATCTGATTTTTCAAGTATTTTTTTCCTTCTTGGAAAGCATCTTAGAGCAGTACATGATAGATCAAAAAATAACAAAATGTCCAAAGATAACAATGTAAAATTTCAGAGAATTATGTGCAATTCTCCTCAACACAGGGCAATCTTAATCTTATTCAAACACTTCTTTCAGGTTTGGGTTTTTTTTCCATTCCCCTACTGTAGCAAATCACCTAGTTCACATAGTACTGCCTTCTTGATTGGCTTCTTACTTTTGATTAAACAAAGAAGAGGAGAAACCCAGACATATTTCCATGTATTCTTTTGGTCCCTTATTGATTCCTGCTAAGAAAGTACACCATTCATATTCAGAGATCTGCAGTTAGGTACAATTTAGGAGGTGTTTTCCTGGGGAACAACAAGACCAGTGAGTGTTACTGAGTTCTGATTGCGCAAGTAGAGAAGCAGACCATGTACCCTGTGTGTTCTGGGGCTCCTGCCCTAATCCATTGGGAAGAGTGGAACTGGTGTCTCCTACAGGGGCCAATGTATGTTCTGTAGAAGTAGGGATAAAAATCACTTAAATCACATCTCTATTTAAGGGCTCAGGTTGAATTAGTGAATAACATTTCTTTGTTATTTTTGTAGTTTTTCTGTGCAGAGCAGCTTTATTGTCTGAAGTAAGAGAACCAAGAACAAATTAGGGTTTTATCACTTGTGTTTTTATTTAACTTTTGGTTGGTTTTTACAAAGTTATTGTATTGTGTACCACAGTCACATCCCATACCAATAGATTTTTGGTTTTTTCTTTTTGTCTTCCAGGACTCTCTAATGCTTAAGGTTTCCTTCACTTTCTGCCATTTCACCTGGACTTGGAGCCAGACAAAATGCCACAGTTTTAGCCTGTGGAGGATTTTAAACATCCTATTGGTGAATTGGGCATTTTCTTCAATTGTTCTGTAAAATGTTTTTCTAGGTTGCATATTTTCTCTTTCCTAGAGGATGCTAGCACTTCATAAGGGAATTGTACAGGTAACAGGTCCTGAGACAGTGTACCCCTCTGCTCTTCATAATGCCATAAGACTTTGCCAGCTGAGGAGCGGGGCAGGGGTACAAAGTATAGTGTTACAAGGCTAAGTAAATATTTGTTTGCAGGAGGTTTCCTATCCAAACCAGGGCACCCTGAACATGGTTCTACACGGGGTTATTATACACTTCACGTGTTCAGGTGCAACACAGTTTGACTATTCACTGTCTCTCACATTGCCAATTACTAATCATAGCCAAACTGCAAAGCAGCTGTATTTCTGCAGCACTGCTGCTGTTCATCTATATATCCAGATGTCCCTGGAGTCAGTTTTGCTGCAGTTACTTATCTATGGTGCCAGACAATACTAGGAGGGTTTCAAAGATGTGTTAGAGGGCCCAGGAGGCTGGTGTTATCTTAGTTGTCCTCGGATATCCCTTGTCCTTCATGGACAGCTCTAAGCTCCTGAGAATCAAAGTCTTTATTTCCAGGGCCAGGCTGTATTTTACTTGTTTTACAAAAGCATAAACAGTACCAAATCCTACATCAAAAATCCACTACTTCCTTACATTGCAGTATATAATGTAAACTAATACATATTAACTATTATAGTAATATGACTGTTTGTTATTATAGTTAGGGAAGGGAATTTTTGTAACAGTCTGAGTTTAGAATTCTTTTGGAAACTTTTCTGGTGGACTCTGAGTATTGTTTAGTTTTTCTATCAATCAGTGTGACAAATTTTTGTGACTTAATCCATGATGACAGCATTGAAAATTCATGTTTTTGTACCAGCACTGACCAGAGTGTGTGTTTGTTGTTTTTATAATTATCTTGCTACCTAGCACCTAACATGGTCTTTTCTCTTGTTACCTGGGAGGTAGAATGATCTACCTCTTTACCTGTGTTTGATGGGTACCTTTGGGAAAACGCTAGCTATGTATTTTGTCCTACTGTTATTAATAAATGAGCTATTTTATTAGGTTATTAGCAGGAGTCACTCCTTCTAGTCAACAATGTATTGAATGGATCTTGGCAATCTTTAAATAGATTTTGGATTATTCCATTATATTTCTTATTCACCTGCAACAGTGTTATCTTCTGTGGACTGTGACCCAGTGCATACAGGGCACAGTTATGTGCACTTGCCAAACTCCAGCTGGCATCGAAGACCACGGGCTGATGTTGATCTCATCCCCAACTATGCATTTGGTAATGTGCATTCTGGTGAGGCTTGATCATTTTTGCTACTAATCCATAATATACTATAATCCTCCTGAGATTTCTCACTTGTTGCATGATTCTAAAGATCTTGCAGAACTTAGCATCTTTTTCCACAAGCTGTCTGCTGCTTTACACTTTGTTAGAAGTCAGAAAACACTGGTGGAGTTGGCACATCAGCATCCTGTTCTGAAATTTGCCTCTTTCTTTCAGATTTGGTGGGGTTTTTTTTAATAATGGAGTCTGTGTGCCTTCCCTCAATACTACCCTTGGGCAGCTCACCTATCTTTGGCAGCTTTACTATGAGGCTTCTTCCCCAGTGGCTTCTCTTCTTGTTCTGTCTTCTTTCAAAGTGCAAGGAAACTCTGGAGGATTTTTCTGTCACTTGCCTGAAGCACCTCTCCAGTAATGGTTTCTTCTCCAGACACTTCCCCTTTTTATATGTTTAATAATGGAGTTTCCATTCAGTCTTACAAATAAATTATACAGAAGCTCTAAATATTTCAGTGTATGTTACTGCTTTGCTGTTGTCTCTTTTGAGCCCTCTCTTGAGCTTGCGTTGGAGGGAGGGAAAAGATGGTTTCTCTCTATCCTTTTGTTTCAGATATTTGTTTAATCTATCACTCATTTGGAGGATTATCACCCATTTGAAAAGTAATCACTCATTTTAATCCCAAAGCTACATGATAGAACTTTCATCAGTATTTGTAATCAGAAATATAAACTAATGATTATGAGGAAAGAGTGAGTTCGTTGTGCTGAAGTATTAAATCCATGTCATAAAGATTTCCTGAAAGTAGAAATTTTAGGGATGTTTGTTTCGGATGTAAATCACATATTCTTTGCAATTTTTTGATATACATTTGTTTGAGAATTTGTGTGTTGTTGAGTCTTTATGAATTTGAGGGTAGGTTTGTACCAAATGGAAAAGTAGGATTGTTCAACCATTCTCCACCTGAGATCCTAGGCTGTACTCTGTGCTGCACACCTTCAGATGTGGATTACAAGGTGATCACACTTGTTTGGAGTGTGATTGCTGTTGGTTACCATCTTACCACAGTCAATTCCAGCAGTAGTATCTGTGGTTTTGCCATAAATTAAACTATGAATAAACTTTTTCTCATGCTGTTCCTGTGCATGCATCGCATGCATGGAGTTCTATATATAGCTGTGGAAAAAATGATGTGTGGTTTGTTTGTTTTTGTTTTGTTTCATTTCTTGTTTGTTTGTATCCAAGAAACTCTGTTCCCTCTCAGTACCAAGGCAAAGCAAAATAACAGCTAAATATTTACTGGAATATTTTGAGCACTGCTGATAGACTTTTCTGGCAGCCCATTGAGACAGATATTTGTCATGGGATGTCAAAGACAGGGACATTTACTCAGGGTTCAAGTCTGGCTGGTTTTCCAGACTCTTAAAGCTGACCTCAAAGCTTCTAGCTTTACATGTCCCAGTATTTCTTTATAGCCTCTTTAGCAACTAGTAAAAAACTGAAAGTCAAAGCAAATTTTAAAATCTGATCAAAGGCTCAGAAGTCAAGAACAGCTGGCATTTTTTCTGAAATGTTGTACTACACGTTTAATTTGTTCTATGTGAGTTTTATTTCCCCCGTTCTTATGTCACAGCCTATAAGATTTGGCTGCTGGAAGGAATGTAGTTGATTTTTACGTAAACTAATGATGAGCAAAGCAGAATGGAAGTTGTTTCTTTCTCTTCGTTGTTCTGTGTCTCCTTTTGGTTAATTAGAGGAAATCACAGCAGAGCTTTGCTCCCATATGTACTTTCCAGTGACTACAGAATGATTTTAACTTTTTTTTCTTGCCTTTTTTTTTTTGCCTGTGCTGACTCTTCCAGCCTTTCCCGCAATGCTCAGGAGTGTGGTGCAGGGCAGCCAAAAAAGCATGTTACAGCCCCCAGAAGCGGCACAGATGTGTTCAGATCATCTTTGTGCTGCTTCTTTGGCCCTCGTCTGAAGGGACAGCACCGAGGAGCTGATTCTGTTCCCTAAAAACCCTTCTCTCGTTTCGGAGGGATGCGAGGTTTCGGCACTCAGGCTCCTCTCCATGCACAGAAAGGAACTTGCGCAGGACTAAACACCCTTCCTCGCTGAGTGATTCCGCCTTGGGAGCGGGGGAAAGGTGTTTTTGAGGCGGGGCTGGCAGCCACGCTCAGCGGGCGCTCCCTTCCCTCCCGGCCGTGCCCGGTGCGGGGTGTCCGCCCGCCCAACACACCCGCCTCAAATCGGCTGGAGCTCAGCGCAGCAGAGCTGTCAGGGCCACTGTCAGAGTACTGAATAACCACAAAACCCCCGCGCAACAGCTCCTGCCTTTGCCTTATGCCGATAAAAATGCACAGTCGCAGGGCTGAGTTTTCCCTTTCTCGATGCCGGCTCCCGTGGTTGCATCACACTCTTGTGGTTTCCACTGCGCTTGACTTCATCTGTCTCCCATTGCCCAGGCAGTGCCTCGTCTTGTTCTTTGGGGATGAAAAGCATCACGATATCTGTCTCCTATCCCTTCCTACTTAGAACAGAAGAAAACATCTCTGCCACCTCCCTTCTTCCACACTGGCTATCCCGTCTTGCCTTTCTGGGCTCATTCTGTGCTTTGTACCTGTCATTCTCACAGACACTTAGTGTCTGTAAGTGTTCCAGGAAACTGAATCGTGTGGGAGCAGACCGAGTTACTGCATCTGTGCTGCTTAACAGGGACCCTCAAGTACAGCAACAGGTATCTGTTAAATTTGTCATGTTTTTGATTCTTGCTGTCTGTCACAGCAATCCCCACATTTTCAATTATTTTAGAGAGCACAAGACTTGAGAGCTAGCAATAGATTGATTTTGAATACCACCAAAGCAGATAATTTCCCTACTGATTATCTGTGTTTTAAAACAGAGTGGAGAAAAATAGCCGATGTGAGGGTAGAGATGATAGTCTCTGGCAGAATAATAGAGTGGATCTCTTCTTTGAGTGTAAAGAGAAAAAAGGAGCAGTTGACTACTTTTGGGGTCAGGGTAAGTCTGTCCTCAGCTGTTCTGGGCCTTAACCTGTTTGACAGGATAACTGAAGGCTCTGTACATATTTTGAAAAGCTTCTTTACTGCTTTGGGCGAGATGGGTGCCAGTTGTCATCCTGATGCTGAGACAATGTAATGTCCGGCAAGCATGATGTGGTAGGACCACAGTGCTAGACAGTTTTTCTCTGTGGATGGGCTTCTGGAATTATTGTCAAGTATGATAGGGTAATGTAAGGTGTGGTAGCCACAAGAGCCACAAAAATAACCCAGTCTGTTGCTTGATTATGTTTGTTCAGGAAAAGGACTCTACAGAACTCTGGAGCTCTTTCTTGCTTGTGTTTGTCATGTTAAATGGATGAGCTGAAGAAACAACAAGGCATCCTTCAATGCAGGACAACAACAGATCCTGGATGATATAAGAGGCAGTGCTAAAATAAAGCTGCAGTATCCTACATGATGATAAGACTGTAACAAAAATAATTTGCTAAAAAGATCTAGAAAAAGGCTTTACTTCCTGGTGACAAGTATTGACTGGTTAGGGCTTCCTGGGCTTGGGGGCTTGGCAAGAGCTAAGTTTCACATGAGAAGAGAGATGTGGTTGTTTTCACAGCCTCTCTGAGGAAGTCCTGTTTCAAACATGTGACCACAGCACCACTCACCTGGGAAACAAATGGGAAGGCTGAGGTGTGCTGAGAAACAGAAAGTCAGCTTCCACTCTTGGCTGTGTGTAAGGGGTCCATATAGAGGGGATCACGTTCATATGAGCTTTTGGAGTTACCCAGGAGAGATGAAAGTAACCCTTAATGAAAAAGGCTCTGTGAATTGTAGGGTATGCAGTGGATTGTAAAATCAGTGGTGTGCAGAAGACACAGAAGTGGTCTTAGACCACTGCTCTGAGACACTGAATTGAGGAAGAAACCAGAAGAGGATAACAAAGGGCTGGGTAGAAAGGGAGAAAAGTGGCTCCAAGCCACTTCTGCTGCTTCTGCTGGGTGGCTCATTTAATCAAGCAACTTTACCATAGATTGTCTTTTCTTGGTCTAAATATGAGCATTGCTAGCTCAAATCACAGTGTTGTCGAGCTTGCTCCTATGATGGTAAAAAAAAGTAGGATGACGGATGAAAAATAACTGTGGTTCCTCACTTCAGTTGTATGTCTGGGAAAATCATGGCTTCCTGAGGCATTTTCTATTTGTCTCTTGAGATGCCTCTATTCAGACATGAGATAACCTGATTCTGGATAAGGCTCTTCTTGCCAGCTATGACAGCTTTGCACTGTAAGGTGGTATTTAGTTTCATCTCTCTGGAAATGGATGCAGAATTGCAGAGAAATAACCACCTAATTCAGAGCCACATCATTTGGATACCTGCAACTCCAGAATGCATTTATGTTGTTGTGAGTATCAATTCCTGTTAATTCCTTTCAGTCCAGTTAATCTAATTAGTCACCCACTGGGCTTGCAGCTCTCCACAGCAAAGCTGGCAGGATACAAAACAGGGTACACTTCTAATCTTTCATTTTTTCCATTTTGCATCCTTGTCTATCACACCATGTAGTTGAAGCTAGCAGCTTGAATAGTCTTCACCATGAAGCCAGGCTAAGTGTGTGCTGACTCTGTAGGATCTGATCAGCAGAGCAATGTGGGTCTAGCCAGGGGTGCTCTCTTATCCCCATCAGCAGAGAGGAGAAGGAACAACAGAACAAGCTAGGGAATTTAGCCGATCATGGAAATTTGTTTCAGTTGGTGAAAGCTGTTGAGGTTTGTTAGACACTCCAGCAGGAATTAAACATCTTGACAGAGCAGTGAGAGAAGAGATTTGACATGGATAAAAGTATAATAATGCCCAGTGGCAAAAGTAATCCAAGTTTCTCCTCACTTGCCCGGGCTCTGAATTTGCAGTCTGCTGTGAAGGCAGAACATTTGGGTAGATGCTATCACAGATAGCTTAATGAAGCATAGAGCCACAGTTTTAAAAGGAAACTAAGCTGCTTGTGTGTTTGAAAAAATAATACAGTAACACAGAGGAAAGTCTAATACACGGATATTCTGATGAAAAGTTAATGAAGAGCACACAGTGCAAAATTGATGCTGTGGTTGCCTCCTGCTGAGAATCAGAGCTCAGTGAGTCAAAAAGAGTTATCTACTTGCATGGATATTAAAAACACCCCAGATTAAATGATATGAGAAATATTTAAAAGGCTGTTCCATCTGTATTCTTCAGAGGCATAAGCCAACTCCTCTTTGAGGCATAGAAGAAACCATTAAGGATATGGGTATTGTTTCTCAGAGGTTTTTTCAACAGCTTTCCTTTGAAGCATTAGTACTGGCTGCTGCCAGTGGGACAGAACACCAGAATGGGCTTGGGTCTGACCCAAGCAGGAAAATATTTCTGTCTCAAAATTACAGTGATACATAGTACAGTGCTCTGTTAATATCAGTAAGCTCTCAGATATTTGGTGATCCCTCCTCTAAAGAAATGTGCTGTCATCTCATTAAAGCTAGATCTATGAAATTTTGTGCTGAGTTGGACAATATTTCATTCACCAGAAGATAGCCTAAGAAGTCTAAAAAATTACATGCAAGAGGTGAAGTTGTAAAAGAGTCTGGAGACTCTGCCTGTCTGACAAGGGCAGGTTTTTGGCTCCCAGGTTGGTCTTCTGAGGAGCAAGGCACAGCAGAGTATATGAAAAGCCTTTTGACCTCTAAAGGTGTGAAGTGTAAGGATGTACCAGGTAATACAAGGTGAACCAAGGGCAAGCACTACATTTAGAGGTTACATAATACTCTTAATATTTGCTGTGAGTGGTTTAACACATAAAAGTAGGGAATACAAACACTTTTAAAATTTAGTTCTCCTCTTACAAATGCACAGGATAGAGTACACTGCCTTTTCATAAAGTGATCAAATGACACTGGGTTTTAAGTACTTTACTCTTGATTTGCCTTTTCAGTGCCAGGTTACAACTCAAATGCTTTTTCCTGGAGCTGTATAATTTGGAGCCATTATTGCACCAGATGGCACAACTTTGGGTTCTATTTTTTCCTCAGTTTGCCAGTCTGGATTTGTTTGGTTGTTTTTTCCAAGCACTATTGTGCTGGGAAAAATGTTGTTCTGGTAATCTAATGGTATTATTCTCCTCCTTGCAGGCCGTAGCAGTACAGGAAGAACCAAACTAAATTTCCAGCTTGCTCCTTGTGCCTGGGTGTGACCAGTCCTTGTGCTGCTCCTGATGCATTATGGGGACTGCTGTGTGACAAATTTGCACTGCAGACCCCCAGATATCAAACTGAAGCCAATAATTTCACAAGGGCCCTTGGAGGCTCAAACATTTCCCATCACAGATCTGAGGTCTGTTTCTGCAGAGTACCAAGGTGAACATGTCAGGTCTTTTTGCTTTCAGCCTGGAGGTACCAGTGCTGTGCAAGCTGGTGCTGGTTGGGAGTTTGAAACACCTCGTGCCATTTCTTCAAAGTTTTGCCTGCATCTAGTTGTCTGGCTGGGTACTCAGATGGCTTTATCTCAAAGTTTGTGCAAAATATTCTGGAGCAATATTGTGCAAAAAAAAAATTCTCATGCCAGGCACTTCCCAAAGGGGCCAGTGGGATTTATTGGCTAATGAGCATTTTCATTGAGGGGCACCACTAATGCCTATGCTGTGTGGTACAAACCTTCTATCCATCCAGTTCCTGAGACACTAGTCTGATGTATTTAGATGTTATTTTCTCTGAGGAGGGAAAGCATGAAAAAACTTGTTTTCCTAAAGTCTTATAATGTGCATTAATCACTTTAATTTGCACACTGCATGAATTCTCAAAAGCAGCTGCAATGGTATGTTCCTTGAACCTAGGCCATCATTTGTTAAAGAAACAAATCAAAGACTGACTAGATCCTTTGCTGATGAAAAATGGAATTGGAAGCTAGTCAGTTTTTGCTAGCCAAGGGCTTGACTGCTGCTCCTGAAGAAGCTGCCTTCTTCCCTCTTTCAACATTTTTTTGTCATGGGAAGGAATTATAGAGTAAAAGGTGAAAAGACATCCAAAACTGTTCTCATGAGTAACTCTTCCAAAATACAGTTGAAGGATGAGAAGGAAGCCTGAATAGTGTTTATGTAGGGAAGCAATAAATCTTTGTCATGTAGCTATTGGCTATTTTGCTGTAATAAAGCAAGGACTTTGAAATCTCCTACTGCCATAAGGGGTTTTTGCTCCTCTAGGCAGGAATAGCTGTAGTTTTGTCACCATAGAGTGAGGGAGGTTTTGGCTATTTTCTCAAGCATTCATATGATGGTCACTGAGTAGAGGATACTCAGCACTGCATTCAAAGCTGCCTTTGCTGCCAGCAGTGCCTAGACCTTAGTGACTCCCTCAAAACAATTGAATTCTGAGTGGCTGCTGTTGTTTTTGAAAAGAACATTTAATTCCTTAAAACATAATAGTATCAACCTTTATTGATTTGCAGTCTATGCTCTGCACTTGCAGCAAATTGCTGTTTACAGCTGCCTGTGTGGTTAACCCATGGGAGTGGAGGTGAAGAGCCACAGCTGTGCCTCTCAGCATAGAAAGGAGTTAAACATACACTAACTATGTGTTTTCTGCTGAAAATCTTGGAAGTTTAAAGATGAATGGGCTCTAGTCAGTGTCTTGCAGCTACACATCATTGCCCCTGAGTCAGTAAGCTCACCAGTTTGCTACTGTGTGTTGATACAACCCAACACTGTGCTGTATTCAGCACTAGACTGAGCAGATGCTGTAGAAACTAGGCTGGTTTCAGTATTACCTATCTTCCTAGCCCTGCCGTGGGGCACTGGCTTATCTAGAAAATTTGAATACACTGATTTCTAGGTTTCATTTCCTTTTTCTCTCTGTACAACTCATGTCATTCAGGCCTGGTTCCTTACAAGCTGTCCTAGCATCCTCTGATGAAATGACTGAATTTTCTCCCCCCTTCTTTATGTCCTTTGGCTTATAGGGGAAAGAAAAGTCTGTCTTGACACACAGGCATCCACTGCAGACCTTTGGGGTGAGCTACTGTGACCAGTTGTAAAGGTTTTCCTCCATTATAGACCCTCAGCACGGAGCCAGTCCTGATTGTGTTTATCATTTCTATTTCTAAAGTGCAAGGAATCACCTGCCACACGTTGTGAAGTCCCCAGAGGCAGTGACAGGCACAGGCCTTGGCCCAGCTGTATGGCACCACTGACAATGATGGTGGGAAGAACTTTGGTTACTCCTGCCTTTTCTGGGGCTCATCTTTCCTGAGAGATCAGTGTTTTTCATTTATGAAATCATTCCCCCAGGTAATGTTTCAAGCCTGAGTATCTTGCAGCTTATGCCTTGTACCTTTCCTGCTCATCAGCAGAGGATTTTAGTTTCTGAAATGTGTCATTGTCTCTGCAGTTCACTCAGACTATGACCAACTGTCTTGGCGTCATAGAGATGGAATCCAAGGGCAAATCCATGTGGATTGGCCACTAATGCTCACAGAAGAGTGTTCTTGTGACAGAAGTGACAGCCCAAGGAGCGTCTGACTCTCACAAGTGAAAGTATGGCTTGCTAAAGAGCACAGCGGTCTTGTGGCCAGGAAATAGTGTTTTTTCATGGTGTGAAACACGGGGTGAGGTGGGGGAAAATACGTATGTGATGCTGCTTAATTGGAGGGGAAATGTTAGCAGAGGGGAGGGATGGGGTGTGTGGGGAAACATCTGTGTGAAGTGCAATGGTTGGAAAGTGTGTGCGAGGAGGTCCATGAGTCTGATGTGAGTGAAGGAAAGAATGGGCTTTGCCAGGGACAGATTTGTGTGCTTAATAATTCTTTGGCTTGCACAGGAGGAGAAATGTGGAGAAAAGGGTGGTGTCACAGGGCTCTTCTGAGGTAATAAATAACCTGTGGTTTCAAGAGTTTTATCTATAGCTATGGGTGGCCATCTGAATGGTTAAAGTGAAGAATGTGCCCATGGGTTCAGTTTCTTTCCCTCTCATTAGTGTCTGGAGTTTTAAAGCAGTCACCTAGGGGTGAGGCCTTTCTGGTGAAGGATCATGAAGAGATTAAATACAGTGACCCCAAACTGTACACCCTCCTTCCTCAGTGTTTGAGCTGTAGAGCATGGTCTCTAGAGTGTGGGGTTTCCAGGGCTTACAGTTCAACTTCTAAGAGTCTGCTGTGTCTCTTATCTGGTGGTTATGAGCATTAGAGAGCAAGTAATTCAGACACTGATTGAATGTTTAACTAATCCCAGTTTCTGAATTCTGGGACAGACTGCAGAGAACTCAAACTTTTTGGCTAGAACCCTTCTGATTCTCCTATCTTGCAGAGATTCTTTGTGTGCTGTAGTTGGTAGGGCTATGCTCTTCCTCTAGGTCAGCTACACCTCACTGAATTGGGACAATGGTCTGCCAGTGTGATTTACCTCCTTGTTTGGGGACATCTGTTTTACAGTTAATTATGTTGTATCCAGAGTGCAGTTCTAAAGCCAAGCCTGGTGCCAACAGTCTTTAAGTGCTACCTGAGGTCATCCTATCCCTGAAACAGCGGGCTAAAAGACAAACAGAAAATTTAATTGATAGTAACAGCAATATTTTTTCCTTTTCTTTATGAAGGAACATCTAAGCATAAACGAAGATGCCTGTAAGGTTTTATTTTTAGTTGAAAATAAGCAAGTAATCTGTTCAGGTTAAATCCAGTAGCTTGCCAAGGAATGGCTTGTTCTTACAACGCTGTAGGCATACATGTTTACCTGGCAAAGTATTCACAGGCATCTGTGCTGCCTGGTGCTCTGTGATATTTACCACGTTGCAGGTCCCCAAAACACAACCTGTGAAAGCCAGCTTGTAAGCTGAAATTCTTCTAATTTCAGGCTGATAGCTCAGCTAAAAGAAATGCCTTTGCACTGAGAGGGGCATTGACACTCCATGGTGGTGAGCAAAACTCAGGTGTCCTGTTTAAAGGCAGCTTACATCATGCTGCCAGCTTCTGAGTGGTGACTGCCATGACGACCCCTCTCTGCACCTATAGCCTTCTTCCTCCCTGACTTTTCAGCCTCTGGTTCCAAGTAGGTCTGTGACAAGCCCCTCAGCTTTTACCTGGTGTTACATGCAGGCCTCTTCAAAACAGCAATGAACTTTTCAAAGGCTGATGCAGTTGCTAACTGTAGATAGTGTGAAAGCAGGACTTCAGTGTGATATTGAGATATTGGTACAACCACTTGCAAGCCCTTATTTCTAGAGCACCTTCCCAGGTTTGGAGGATAAAGCAGTAATTCAAAGTGAAGGTGAAACCAAACAGATAATAGAGTGCTTTCTGTTTTACTGATTTCTTTATGCTGAGGAACCAGTAACTTCTGCTTCTGTTTCTGGTATAGTTAGTTATATAAAATTATATTGTATGTGGTTATTATTGTTGGCAGGGAAGGCCAGGGAGCAGATGTAAGCCTCGTTTGCTCTGATTTGGAATTTTACTTTTGGCAAAGGCAATTTTGTGTCCATGATTGGTCACTTCTTTTCCATCCATTTGTTATAAAACTAGATAAATTAAACTCTGTCAGCACAGAAGTTGAAGGAAGGGAAACCAGTGGATGAAAAGCTAAAGAGAATGAGATGAACTAGATACCAGATACTATCACATCATAATTGATGGAGGATATTTCCTGCCTTGAGATAGAAATGGATTGTGTCTCTTTGTCACATAAAACTTTGTCATCTTCTTAAGGATAAGGCTGGATAAAAAAATGTGATTTAGTTCTTATGAGGAAAAACCCTTCTTCTCTTAGTCCCCAGGTTCTGCTCAGGAAGCAAGAGATCAGCAAAAGAGAAGGGCTAGAAACCCCATTCCCAGGCTGGAGTCAGTGAAAGAGGATAAACTTAGGACCAATTTTGCTGTCACTTGTGTGGACTTATTTTTTGGGGTGAAACATGAATAGAATAAAGAATTAGTGGAATAAATACACAATGATTTTAGGACTAGCAGCAAGGTTTTTAGAGCTTTGCTGGAAATGGCTTGAGTTGAATTTTGACCGGCTAAAATATTATTAAGCTAGTTGTCTGTTCATCTGAATGCATCTTGGAAGTACTTAACTATAAGATGTATTGTGACTTTCCTGTTGATGCATTCCCACTGGAAAGGTAAGTAGTTCTCTATGAACATTTCTGTTTATGGTGATATATTCTGCACTGTGGGAAGGTAAAGGAAAGACAGATAATTCACAATATGGATTTGGCTCATTAAATCCCATTTAGATCCTCAATGAATTGTCTCAATTTTGTGCTATCTTAAGAGAGTAAATCTTGTAACAGGTTTTTCCATATTCATTCTTGTAATAGGCTTTTTGGCATATTGCTTGTGGTGTGCCTAAGATGTGTTTTTTGTACCTGTTTGTGCTCCCTCTGTGGATGCTCAGCTGAGTCTGGTGTTTCAAGCCTATTTCAATTCAAATTAAGGACTTCAGAGGATATTACCTAGGCCCACATGATGATTTGCTGTATTTGAATCACTTGAGTTCAGTAACCAGAGGGAGAATAAGTATAGATCATAGATGCAGTATAAGAATAGATATAGAAGGTAGTACTTTCTTTAGGAAGTGCACACTGGAAACTTTCTGGTTTTGGTAAAAAGCTATTTCTTTGAAAGTCCCAGTTTGAAAAATTCCTGAGAGTACCTCCAAAATTAAATGGAATTTACCCTCTTACA
The DNA here is from genome assembly GCA_037834095.1 of Argya squamiceps. Taxonomy (NCBI): domain Eukaryota; kingdom Metazoa; phylum Chordata; class Aves; order Passeriformes; family Leiothrichidae; genus Argya; species Argya squamiceps. The sequence continues at coordinate 21,002,747 of JBBMKD010000001.1, forward strand.
CTGAACAGTTTAGCAGCCTGTAAAAAAACACAATTAAAATTTGTCCTTTAGGAATATTCTATGACCAACTTGTACAGTATGGACAAGGACTAGCTTAGAAACATCTAGCCATAATGCTCAGCTGAACATTGCTGAAAATCTGACCCAGACCTGGGTTATCACTCACAGGCTCTTCCAAGTCTAGAAATTTCTTTCATTTTCATTTGCTGAAGCAGTTAAAACGTGAGATGACTCTGAAGCAGATGTCACATGTCAATGGCAGTTTCTGCAGATGAATAACAAAGCTCTTTAGGAGTACTAAATATAGACATAAACTATAGTTGGGAAGAGTCAATCCCTAGCACCCAATCTATAAATAAACAAGCTATTGACTAGTATGATAGGTTTATATCTTTCATTTATCTTAAGCACTTTGGAAAGCAGAGATAACATGATGTGGACGTTGAAAGTGCGAACTAAGAAGTGAGGATTTCTGATGTATGGCTTAGGTCACTTGCAGTAATCACAGCCATAGGTTTTTGGGATCTTGCAGAGCAGTGGTACTGTTTTCAACCTTCACCAGCTTCAAAATGTAGTCAGAAAAGATGGGTGGGACATTTTTAAACGCAATCCTACCACTAGATGGGGGGAAATAGTTATCTTGATGGTGCTTTACAGTCCTTCTTATTAGAAAGAAAACAAAAAAGGCTTTACTGTACATGCTTCTGTACCCCGTATGCAGCTTTTAAGCACAGTTGGTCTGACACAGTGTGGGTGCTTGCAGTCTGAAGAGGTCACTTGGAATCTATATACAAGGGATAGCAATAGACACATCAGCAGTTCATTTTCTCTTTCCTGAAGCAGATCTCTAAACAGATAGGCAGCTGAATGATATTGTAAAAGTACTTGTTTTCCCTGTCTTGGACTACAGAGGGATCCTAAGTGGTCTTTCATCTCAGATGGAGGCATCTTCATTGTAGGTGTCAAAAAGTGGATGAAGCAAGCCCCACAACTTTTTTCACTATTTGTAGGTGCTGTCTTTCACAGTTTTCCTTTCTGGGAAAGCACTTCTGTCCACTGGACTGAAAGATTAGGAAGGGACCTCATATGCCTTTGTAATCTGAAAGGTTTGGGAGAAGTCTGTTTCTGTTTCACCATCTGTCTCCTCTAAAGCAGAGTAATCTGCAGTTGCTCTGCTTATATCATGGGGATCCCACTGTGGCCAGGGCTCCTGCACACTGCAGGCTGCTTGTTCTGTCTCATCAGTGTCACACATGCTCCAGCTCTCTGGTTATGGCTGAGGGAGACTTTAAGTAATTTCCACACCTACTCCCTTCTGCAAACAGCTTTCACTTTAACTCATGAAAATGTACAAATGTTGGGGGTGCCCAAAGATGGGTTTCTAGATGCATTGTTCAGTTTTGTAAGACTTATGCCTGTTATAATACTTAAACCAAGCTGAAAATATCCCCTCAGGTAGTTTTTCACCTTTAAACAGGTAATTCTGGAAGACTTAAATCTGATTCAGTCCACAGAGAACGTTAATAGCAAGATTGTTCCGAGTTTCACTGGCAATGGATAAGGCACAGGATTCAGTCAACAAATCCAGATGGGTTCCCATATTCAATTTTTTCCAGCAAAAGTGCTAGCAATTACAGCTTCATGAAAGCTGTTACATTCTAAAAAGCATTAAAATGCTCCCAGTCTGCATCTTGCAAGGCAGATTGTCCAACTTATCTATGTCCTTGGTCTCTTTGTTTGTGCTAAATTAAAAGGACACAAGTTATTGTGACCTGGCTCACCAATTGTTTAGCTTCATCTTTCTTTCTACCTTCAGAAAGAGACTTACGTGAGAGTAGACATAATACACCTGTTAGTAACTTTTAAATTTTTCTGAGGCTTCCTACTTCCTTTCTAACATGTAAAAATGTGGCTTACTTGTAAGGAGTTCATAGTGAGAAAATTTAAGAGATATCCACCTTTTTATTTAGATATTGTTTTGTTCTCAGTATTCCTTTTTTGTACTAAGAAATGTTTGGCCTTGTAGGCTTTTAGTGAAGATCAGTTTAATAACTATGTATGTGTATATCCACACAAGAAATACATCCAAAATGTTGCTTGGCTCTTACCAAAGTGTTCTCGTTCAGGATGAATAGAACTTCAAAGGATAGTTCATTTGTGTAATGGTTTGAAAGCAAAACAAACGAGAGGCTCCAAGTCAGAAATACAATTTAATAAGAAAAAAGAAAAAAAGGGTAAAATAAAATAAATGCAATAATACAAAAAAACCACTGACAGAGTCAGAATACAACCTGAGTGGGATGATGGAAG
>JBBMKD010000001.1:21005156-21082046 GCA_037834095.1 Argya squamiceps
AGGGAGGGGGAACCTGGAAGAACACTGCTTCAACAGTTGGTTTCAACAGATGATGAAGAGGGTGATAGAATACTTTGCATATCTTATTCTACAACCCAGGACAATTTGGAAGGATACATATTTTCAAAAATTAAAGGAACAAATTGCTTTTGTTTAGAAGATGATTCTCTCAAATTACCCTTTTAAAATGAAAAGCTTAAATCTTTAATTTTGAAAATTTCAAACCAGAATAGTTCTGTTTTCTGAGCACTAAAAAAAGTCATGTCTTTTAATCGAAGTGCATTGTATGATTTTGCAAATATTATTGCCTGTCTTGAAGACAGCAATTCTGGGGAGAATAACTACTTAAGAGAGTGGAAAAAAGGAAGGAAAAAGACCCCAGGAGGTCCTGCAATATAATGAACAATGTAATCAGGAAAGTCATGTACAGGTATAATGGAAAAAGGTAGGATAGTCACTTCAATACACCTAAAGCAGGGAATGTTTAGTTGCTAAGGCTGATAACCTTGACTTTTACTGCCATTATAACTGATTTTTTTTAATACAAGGTCCAGTTGAGAACCTGGATTTTTTTCCCTATTATTATAGATCCAGTGGAGAAACTTTTCGGACCCTTCCCATCCTTTTGAACCAGGAATTCTAGCTAGATACTGTGAAGGAGTAGTTTTCCATCACTTTTCAATTCTACTAATGTTTAGAAAACCCTCTCCCTTTCACTGGGAAATACATTAGTTCAACAGGAACTGTGAAAGAAATATGCTGCAGTTTCATGATAGGAAGGTTGTTTTTCTACCTAAGCTATGATATAACACTATTTTTAAGCTTTCTATCTTCCATCTCCTAGTCAGGATAAAATTGCTCTTTGAGGTATAAATCCCTTTGTTCTGCTAGGAGGGCTCTGAATGAGGAGAGAGCATGATTTAGGAGCTGAGCTGATAACCAGGAGGGCTACATTCAGTCCCTTGGACTGTCAGCCTCAGCAAGTCACTCCTTGGCTTTAAGCCACCCATAAAATGGGATGAGCGATGCGTTCCCTCGCTGTTTGTCTTGCCTCTGTAGATTGTAGAACATATGGTGCATGAATTGTCTGTCCCTTGGTGCCAAGGACACCAGGGACCCAGATTGCAGTTGTGGCTTCCAAGACAAGCCATAAACAATAACAGGAAATGAGATTTTTGTCTTCTCTCTGTTTTAGACAGAAGTCGTTAAGAATTTCTTTGTGTCATTCTACTTAATGTGTAAAGATAACCAGCTGCTTCCAATGGGGAGTTATGCACTGAAAAGATGAAAGGATTAAAGTCTCCTTGCCACGAGAAAACTCCTCCGCACCTACCCCTGCCTTCCTGCTTCTTTTTCTTGCTGAAAGTGAATTTTGACTTGTGGACCAGCAGAGAGATGGAGGTACTCCATGGAGAAGAGAGGAGCCAGCCTGTGGGTGTGGTGACAGTAAAGAGAGGGGATGCATAAAGCAGCATAAATGTTGGTGTCATGGGGAAGATGCTGAGCAGTGTGGGAACACAAATAGGACAGACAGGAGTTTTGTGCAGATGAGAAGGATTTGGGTAAAGCATGTGTGTGTGGTATGTTAGTCCTGTACAGGGTGAATTAAGAGCTGTGGCTCACTCTGCTACTGGCAACATAGTAATTTTCCTGAAAATTTCCACAGGAAAATTACTGTCTTTGAATAAGAAGCTGAGATTTCCTTTGAGGAAAAACAACCTGAAAAATATAAGGTTATATCAGTATTTTGAAGGGAAGTAAAGATTTTCTTTTGGCTTTTTCTTAAGATGCTTTTGTCTACTCCTTGTTTATGAATAAAAAATATATAAAACACAATTTGGTTTTAAATGGAAATGAAGCAAAAGTAACTGTTTTACATCAAACCACAAGAGTAAGCGTGAAAGGAGATTTTTCTTTGCTTGCCTTAGTAGTTGTGAATAAAGGAGTTTTTCACATTTTCAGCTCATTTTTATCACTAAGTTGTACAGTGCTGTTTAAGCACATGTAATGTTTCTTGAGAGTTAAGATAGAATGATTTGTTGGGAAGGAATAGCTGCAGTGTTACACACTTCTGACTCCCTTCTTGGTTAATTGTGGCTTATGTGATCTGTCTCCTGCTGAATTTGGAGGCGTAAATCAGGTGCAGCAGGACCACTATGTAAACAGCACTGACAGAACACTGGGAAATGGGTGGCCTCAAAGCTGTATAGAAATCCTTCTGCTTTGTCATCTCACCATTTCTGCAGGGCCAGTTGTTGGTAGAAAAGAGGTGGTGGCTGCCCTGGGTTAGGAGGCTGTTGTGGGCAGTAGGAGAGCTGCCTGCCTGGCCTGTGCCAAAGCCCTGCCAGTGAGGTATGAGCACTGCAGAACTGTGCCTGGCCCCTCCTTGCACCACAGCCTTGACCACCCTGCCATGGGCAATTCAGCTGGGGCTTTGTGTCCCACAGTTCTTCATCCCACGTTCTTGCCTTTCAGCATGGTGAGAGCAGCTTGTCCCTGGTGTCTCATTGTTTGGCATCCCCACTGACTCAGTGAATATGAACGACAAGCCTTGAGCTGGTTCTGCCTGGCTGCAACAAACGTGCTCTGAGTCTGCTTCTCATTGCATTAGGCAGTGCTGAAGCATTCATCACCTGCAGCTGCTGATCAAAGAAGAAGGAGACTTTGCTGGGAAAATGCTTCTCTACAGATTAAACCATTCGCATTGCCTGAGTCAATCTGATTTTTAGCAGGCTGCCACAAATCTAGGCATGTCTTTTTCTATTTATAACATGATCTTCAGCTTTCTTTATAAGACAAAAAGCCAGGAGGAAGACGAGCTGACAGTAAAATTCCTTGTATGCGTATACTGTTTGCATAAAATACAGTCCAGCAATGTTTGCTGTGTCAGCTGAAGTACAGAATTGTTTCTTGAGCTCTAAAATAACAGCAGCTCTGGAAGAGAGTGTTAGCCTAGTTGTGTATGGGTTGAAGCAATGGTTCCATTTTTGGTGCACATCTAACACGAGAGTTAATGTCTTTGAGATGTCAGAAAAGACGCTAATTATGGACTTGGGTTTTGAACTGCTACCCTGTTTTGACAAGCGGCATCTGTAATTGGAAGCAGAAGACTAAGCCATGCACTCTAATTTTGTTAGAAAAAAAAGGGCATCCATTAGCAAGTAAACCTCACCTCTTGCCAAATGACTGTTGAAATGAGAGTTGTATACTCTAGCATTTGCTGTGGACTGTATGGAAATAATAATCCAAAGCAAAATGTGGTATTGTGCTGGTATTTTATACATGCAGGAAGCTGGAAACCAAGTATCAGGGAAAAGGAAATAGAACTGAAAAAGTAGAGCAGCATTTGAAACTCATCATAGATTATTGTGATCTTCTGGTGGTCAGGAACAAAGGTCATGTCTTTTAATGTTAAAAACTATCTGGTGGGTACTTGGATAGGAGCCTTTTCACTGGCATCCATACTTTCCTGGCAGTGATAGCAATTTATTCTCTCTCTCAACCAACCCCAAATTGATGCAACAGGGAGTTTATAGACTTCAAGTGGCAGGAAATATCTATCCTTTAAGTGACATATAAAATTGAAGACTTAGTCTTACTTTTGATCATTTCAATCCACTCATTTCTTCAAAGCTTTGAGTTTGCTGTAGTTTTAGTTCTTGTCTCTTGCTGTGGCAAGGTCTAATTTGTCTGGTATTTCTTGTTTCCTGTCTTCACCCTATATTTTGGATGTGAGTTAAACTTGAATCCCTTTTACTTCAAGCTTCTCTTTGTGATGCTCTTGTTAATTCTGTATTAAGATGAAGCTTGTCCATTTAAAGAAGCCCCTTTTGGAATTGAATGTAACAAAAGCTTTGGATGTCACAGTCAATTTCTGTGTTAGTGCTTTCTAGAAGATGGCTTAAACTGAAGTGGAGTACCAGTTAATTTCATGTATTTGCCATTGTTCTTCGTTGCATAAAGCTGCCACCTGGGGATCTGAGCCTTGTTGCATCTCCTTAATACTCAGAAGTACTTGTGAGAGAGTCCTCAGTCAGATCTATGAATTTAAAAGCTGTCTTGAGGAAGTATTTTTGTAATATATCATACTTTCTGGTCAAAAGCACTAGGAAGGAATAGACTTTTGATGGTGTTCCACTGAAATCTAGCAGAAAAATCTCTGACTCAAAAATTTTCTTCAGTGGAAAAAAAAAAGGTATTTGTGACAGTGCTTACGGGATGGCTGCTTCTCTCATGCATGTTTGCTTTTCATACATATTATACATGTGGTGCTGCTTCTATCTCTGGTTGAATGCATAAGAATAGTGTTTTAAAACCACTGAATATTGAGCCAATAGTCAAGTCTTGAAAGTGTGCCCAGAAATTCAATTTGCAGTTGTTTTTAGGGTGGTGTGGTTTTTTTGTTTGTTGTTGTTGTTTAAATTTTTTCCCCCATTCCTCATGGCTGTAACAAAGGGATTTAGGGCAGTAGATTCCCAACCTTGCTAATTTGTTTATGTCTCTTTGTGCTCTAGCAGAAAACCTCTGAGAAATCATCCTGCAGCAATTTGAAATGTTACCTTTCCCTTGCTGTTTATCATCCTGGCAGAAGGCTGCATTTCATGGCCATGTAACAGTACTGGCAGATCTTTGTGTCTTGGCTACCCCAGCTTGGTGTATGAGTCTGGGCTATTTGTGTTGTGATGAACACAGGCCTGAACTGCTTTGCTGGGCTGAGAACTGAAGTGTCAACCAGACAGAGGCACCATTCTTAACTGGTATAAATTGGTGGGATTACAGCAAAAATGGAACAGGTCAACTCTGTTGCTCCTATCTGGGACTTGGTAGGCTTAAGCAGGCTGAAGGTGCAAATGTTGCAAACGTTGGGCAGAGTTGGCTTGAATATTTGTGCAGTTTCATGTCAAGGTGGAAGGTCTGCTCAGGTATTTGTGTTTCAAGACCTTCACTTTTTATCTGAGTAGGGGCTAGAGTCTGAAAACAGTATCTTGGAAAATATTCATTTGAAAATGAAAAAAGCTAATTTAGAAGCAAATAAACATAAGACTCCCTGCCCCCCAAGTTTTACTCATGCATTTTTCTGGTTGTGTTATAAAGCAGAAGACAGTTTGAAAAATGTCGACTTGAAGTTGTATCATTGTCCGTGTATCCCATTTTTCTATGATATTTAAACTAATATTATTTAAGACTAAACTTAGTTCACTCTGTACTCTTCCCTTGGTCTAAATTCTTTCTGACTTTGGGGAACCAAGGCTTGATTGGTTGCTTACACTGCAGTAATAAAATATTCTGTCCCTCCCCACCAAATAAAGGTTTACATTATTTTACTGATAAGATTCTAATTTTGTAGTCTTCAGTCATGTTCATATTTCTCTGGAAATCAGAGCAGCATATCTCCTGATCAAAGCCTAGAGCCTTTAAAGTTCTTTCTAGGATCTCTGTTCTATAACTGTATCTCTGGAGGCTTGAACATGGCCAGATACCCTTCAAGTATATGCTAAACTTTCATCAGCCTCAAAAAAGGTACAGAGCTGGTGAAAAGAGCTGCTTTAGTAGATCTGTTCTGGGAGTCCTGGTAGCACTGCATTTTTGTAGTCTCAGCTTGCATAAACCTAAAGCTATCAGGAACCACTGAGTGGTTTTGGCAAAGTTCATGGAGGAGAGCAAACATATTTCAATTTCCAATTGACTGGCTGTGTCCTCAGCCCTAGGCTTGTTCTCCACCAAGTCAAACATGAAGAACAGAACAAAGAGCTATTGAGAGTCCATGCTCTGCTGGTTTCTCATGTTGGTGCTTTTGCTTTTTTTTTCCCTTTATTTTTTCTCCATTAACAATTGTAGGAAAGATCCTTTCAGCTTCTGTGACCACCTCAAAACGGTTTCCTTAGAGATGTTTCATTAATGCAATGATGGAATTTTGCATACAGAGAATATTTTACTGGGTTTAATATTTAATATTTATTTTAATATTTTAACTATTTTACTGATTTTATCTGTTCTTCCTTCCCTCTGTAGGATTTCTCAAATAAAGTAGCAAGCATAACACTTATTTGGTGAAACGGAATCCAATGTCTGCTTCAGGGACATGCTCCCCTGCTCAGTCTTGTATCTGGCTCTGCTGAGATAGATGGATTCACATTTCATGTACCTGGCACACACTATGACTGCTCTTCCAAAAGCCCTTCCAAACTATCCTTCCCCTGGGTATTGTGTTTGTGTATGTAGCTTCATTAACAAACAACCTTGGTACAGCACATGTGCTGCTGCAGGGTTCACTGCTTTCATACAGGCAAAGCAATTTACAGATGGCTGCAGTCTGAGATAGATGCCCAGCATCAGCAGTGACCAGCTTTTAGCCATTCTCTTCGGAGGACTGGACTTACCTTTGGCTCACACCTACAGTCCTGGCAGTGTGGGTGTGTGTGCCCTTCCCAGATCATGTGGGGCCATACTCTCTTGCAGGGAGTTGTGTTATCTGAGGGAACCTTGCCTTTTGGGACAAGCATTCCTGCAGCACGGAAGTGTCTCTCCCTTTTCCTTAGATGAGAGTTTTGACAGGCACATCCTAATCTCTCAGAGTCAAGGGGGAAGGCACATCATACAGAGGCACCTTGGGGGCTGGATACAAACAGGACATTGGGGCTCGTTCCAGCTGCCAGGTGGTTTGGGGAGCTAAGCACCCCTTTCTGCCCTGTGCTTTCAGCAGAGCTTGTGAGAAGGCTTGAGCTCACACTATGTTTATTTTTCTTCTTCCTTCCTTCTGGTTTATCTGTTCTCTAGCACCACAGTTCCTCACACAGAAAGCCAGAGTGACCTGTGAAGCACAGGGACTCTGTTGAGGGCTGAGCAGCAAACACCAAAAAAAGATCTCAGGGTTTGGCTGAAAGATTTGTTTGTGTGTTTGCTTTTGCCTTGGGCAAAGCACATTGTGAAAAGAAATGGATCTAAAAATAAGATGGGCGTTTATATGAAATGGGAATAACTAAAAAGGGGGTGACAGGAAAAGCAGCAGAAATATATAGGACATCAGCACTAGCTAGAAACAGAAGGTGGGGTAGGAAAACTAAGGTGAAAGCAATCAAACTTCATCTTCCTACATCCTCTTACACGTAGTTCTACACAAGGCTCACCTTGTGTTCACACAAAACACAGCCTGTTCCTGTGGGGTTTTGTGTAGGTATGAAGATCCACCCTCAGAGCTGCTTGCCACTTAGCTAGCTCTGCTTGAGGAAAAGGAGAGTTGCCAGGAGAGTACTAGGGATAGATAAAAAACTAATACTGGGTTGCAGACATACTTGCATCATCCTGGCACCAGCAGAAGACAAACTCAGCTCCTGTAAGAGAAAATGAGATTGCTCCTCAGGTGATTGAAGAGATGCTGGTCTCCTGTACAAGCCAGAGGTTTGGTAAAGAAAAAGTACCAATTCAGCACTGTGACCCTGTGCTGGGTTTTTTGACACCATTAAAATACCTAAACCCCATTGTAGTAGTGGAAAAATATCTAACTTTTAAAATAAGATTATAAAAGGTTTCAATGAATATCTGCTGCATCTGGGAGAGTAGGAGGGACTAACCTTCAGGTTTCAAGAGTCTGGAATGAGGAATCTGCTGACAGGGCTTTCAAGTAAGTCACAGAGAGCAGGCTGTCCTGTGAACCTGAGACAGACTGTCGAGGGAGATCTCCTACTCACTGGAAAAGCTCAGAATAAAAAGACTGAAAAATCGCTGTGCAGTTGAGGAGCCCATTCAACTTCTTTATGGAAAGTTATACTGGAATGTCAGAAACGTGGGGGTCGTCTTCTTCTCTAGCTAAATCTGTATTTAATGATAGACCTATTGTATAGGTACATGCTGTGGACTGGTTTAGAGTTACCAGGAGGCTGCTGTTCTTTCTGGCATTGACTGTGGTAAGAATCTCAGTCCCTATATGTGAATGCATGTAAAACGTGTCTGTAGCTATTTATATAAAATGAGGGGGAGGATGAAACATGGCTGGTTATTTCTGAAAACTCCGCTAAAACAAATCATCTGTGTTTCTGTCTAGATAGTGTGTACATGTCTGTCTAATACACAATTGATTTAAAAAAAAATTCTTCAGAAATAGCTGTCATTCTAAAAACACTGCCCTCCCTGGGGATGGAGCTGATGTCTTTTCTTGGAGCCACCGTTTATCAATGTTTTGGTTGTGATTTGGTTATGTCATCTGAGACAGGATGTTCAGTTACTGAAAGGATAGAGAAGGAGAGGTACTTCAGTGGTGCAAAGAATTTTGTTATATACTTGGTAATATTTCTTCAATTTTTTTCAGAAGCAATATAGGAGAACTTACTATTAAGTAACTCTTAACAGCTTCTGAAAACTTCCTTTAAGTCATGGATTTCCATTTGGCTTGTCACCTTTGAAACAGAAAGTGGTTAGCCACCCTTGCCAGAGGTAATCTACATGTTTAGTCAGTGCAATAATGGACTAATGAAAACAAGTCAATTTATTGTATTTTTGTGACTTTTTTTTTTTTTTGCTTTTGAATTTTAAAGCTAAAGAAATCATTCACATAGAGAGATAAAAACTCTAAGGGAACAGTTTTGAAAAAAAAGGTCCCTTACTCAAGTTTTCCCTTCCAGCTGTTCTCTTCCACATCAGCTCATATTCAAACTGAGTATCAGACACCACTGAGTCAGGACAGTTTTATGACTAATTCACATGGAACCCCAATTCTTCATACAGCATTCACTGTCTTTTTGGGGGTGCAATGAACCAAAGAACAGAACAATGGAGGATCAACTCCACTGTCAGTCTCATGCAGTCTAACTTTGTCTTTCTTCCTAATGTTACGCATGTTTGTTCATCACATTTTTTCTTCAATTTAGGAAATAAGTCTATACAGTGATGTGGATATGCATACAAAATTATTGGAAAAAATTACATGAAACTGGTATATGGATGGACTGCAGCATGTTCTGGCATTACAGACTAGAGGCCTTTCCTCATCAGATCTTGTCTGGAAATGACTGAGGCTTGATATACATTTAAAGAATCAACTAAATAGTAGGTAAGCAAGTGACAATTTACACTAATTGAAATTCATATATGTAGGAGATTTTTAACTAGCTCTATTGTTGTATAAAGCAATAATAAAGACAAGAGCATGGCAGATGGAACATTTGCCAAGACTCAGGAATGTAGATTTTTTTCTCTTTTCTTAGGCCTAATGCTTACTAGTAGTTTAACAACAGATGTGGCACTCAGTTTCCATGTCAGTTTGCTCATTATGTCATGATATGTAAGATTTATCCCCTGGTTTCTGGTGTTATGATAAAGTCTTAAAAGTATTCATTATGCAACCACACACTCCCAGGTAGGAAAGGCAATGTAAATGTTAAGTTTTGACAGCTAGAAGTAGTGAAACTCAAGGCTATTGATGCTTGAGAATGACAAAGTTCTGTAAAAAGACAGTGTTTTTGCTTGGAAACAGAAAAAACCCTAGAACTTTCTATACAAGTGATTTTTTTTCCCATTTTGAGTGGAAAAAAAGTTAAGATATTTTGTTTATTTAAAACACATACCAGTTTCTCTGGGAATTTTATTTTTAGAGATTTTTTCAGGCTATGCCCAAGAATTTAAGAATAGTTGTTACCCCTTGGTACAGAGAGTGGATTTGGTAAACCGTGACCATGCCACCTTGAGCAAGGGTTCTTTGGGCTTTTCAGCTCCTAAAAAAGACTTGTGTTCATACAATTGCTTTGGAGTTGTGCAATATTTGCTTCCCTTTGGGTTAGGGACCCCAAAGCTTTCCTAATCTGAAATGACAGAAGACATGGTTTGTGCTGGGGCCAGGCCACACAGCTTGTTCACAGTCTGTAGATCCAGGCAGATGGATGCTTGAAGGTGTCACTGTTTTCCCTGCTGGCCCCACGGCAGGGGCAGGAGAAGACCTGAGAAACCAAATTAAAATCACAGCTGTCAGCACTTCTCCTCTCTTTGATCAGAGCATATCCCTCTTACATCCTAATGCTGTGTGGTGTCCTGTTGAAGTCTTAGGACACTCCCAGCTTGCAGGAATTTTGTGGAGCCTCCTGAGGGTCTGTTCGGCCAGGAGGAATGAACTGGGCCCAGAATCAAGCAAAGCTCTTGGGAGCTGTGACACTTCAATATTGAATTTTTGTCTGAGGGGATCACAGTTGTCTTAGGAGAGATGTGCCAAGTTGTAATTCCAGTTTTGGGAAGGTGCAGCTTTGAGTCATTGTGCAAATCTCTGTTAGGCCAAGTTCAGGACAGCTCTGCCAACACTGCCCAGCTCAGCAGTAGGCCTCAAGCCTTTCTCTCTTTATGCTGAATTATTTAAGTGTTGCTAGAGAACAGTCTCACAGAGCTCCTGAATTTCAGTGCTCATTGATTCTTTGTGCATTTGTGCTGAAGGAGGAAGCCCCTGTGTTTACTTCATAAGCCTTAGAAATGCTTCCCTTGCTTGGAGATGCTTTGGGTGAAAGATACCCAGGTGACTCAAACAACTGCCCTAAAGGTCTGTTGTACCAGAACTCACAGCAATCATAGCAAACCCATTTGGTTCTGTCAAAATTCTTTGATTTACTGTACTCTGCTAATCAATTGATAATATAAAAATATGAAGAAAACCAGTGACTGACTTCAATGGGAAATGAGAGAATAACAAGCTTGTCTTAGCATTGATCACATAAATAAATATGGAGGAGAGGTTTAAACACTGGCAAACTCTGGCAAACAGCTGAAAAAAGAGTATTTCAAATAAAACTTGTCTTTGTGCTCAGTAGAAAGCATCTTGTCAGTAGAAAGCATCTTGTCAGTAGAAAGCATCTTGTTTACACTGATGCTCCTTGTCTGGTTCAGAAAGGAGAGGGAATTGTTTCCAATCTCCTGATCTGAGCTGGGCAACTGCATGACACAAGGCACAAGCACAGATTGAATTTCCCACCTTGCATATGGGATCTCACCTTCTCCACTGTGAAAGGGATACGGATTGTGAAGATTGCTACAGAAACACTATATTGACACCTTTACTGCTCCAGCCTTTGGCTACTGTGACCACAGGGGCCATTCCCATGTGAAAAATTACTTGGTTTTATTACCAAATATAGTGGTATTGAGATGATCTAGACTGAGAGGCCTAGAATGTGGTGTCCTCTCCCTACAGAGTGATTCCATCCTGAACATCTTCAAAACTAGATTTTACTCTCAGGACTTACCTCAGTTCTAGTGGGTACCAGCAGAGGAAGCAAGAAGGAGAGTTAATTGAGATTCTTGTTACTTGAAGTGTGGCTTAGGAAAATACCCAGAGGAGTTTATGAAGCATGGGAGGAGCTGAATGTTTGGCATTTCAGTTCACCCAGAGAGTGATTGTGTAGGGAGGACAGTTTTGGGCCCTAAGTTTGGTCTAGGTCTTCCAATGAGGTCCAAAAGTATTGCCCCAGATAGATGTCCATTGGGTGGCCTGAGGCACTCCTTTCTTGTTGGACAGTTAGACAGATGTTTTCACAACTCCCTGTTGCTACTCCTGTGCAGATGGTATGGGAGCAGTACAGGTTTCTTGTTTTTTAGCCATATAAAAATTCCTTGGCCATTAGAAGAATTCTTCATGATTTCAGATGTAGATTATATAGTGTCAATTGTTATGAAGGATTATTTTGCATCACTAGCAGTAGTCCAAGATGTTTTAAAGTCTAAATCATTCATGATCAGCATGCAGCATGCTCAGATACATTCTGCGTTTTCCTCATCATATCACTTGTGGGATCTGCTGCTGTTTCAGTGGAAAACTCCCATTCTGAATAGTTAGCAAAAAGCAAAACTGTGCTTTTGATAACACCAGGACCATTTGTACTGTGTAGTTAAGGAGAATTTTGCTTACACTCATCTTAGCAAGTAAAGTTAGAAGAGATTTTTTTTTTTCAGGTGTAATAATGCCTTTATAGAGACCCTGATGAAAGGACTGTGCAACTGTGCATCCCAGTGAAACACAGAAGACCCTAATAGTCACAATGCCTCCCCTAGCAAGGCTGAGCTTCACTAGCTATTTCAAGTGATGAAGTATGCCTGCAGCCATCTGTTTGGGTGCTTGGACTTGCTTCTAGAAACCTTTTAATTTAAAATTAGTTTGACAAATGTTTTCAGAATTAAAAACAAAGTCATTTAACAGATAATTTTGTAACCTGTGAGTTTAAACTGCAGGACTATGTCCATTAGGTAAATCAGAAGTTAATAAAGCATTTGTCTTACACCAAAGAATCTGGTCTACAGTAAGGAGGGACATTCCTTTGCCTGTCTGGAAGGGGTTTATAACAGGATTACAGTTAGCTCTGTAACTAGCTGATTTGATCTGATGCCAGGAAAGAGAGATGGAGCAGCTCACATAAAAATGCAATCTCATACAGTATTATTTCATTCTGGGCAGTTGTTTTGCCTTCTTGTCTTACCTAGCTGGATGTGGAGGATCACTGACTCCACTCTGTACCAGCTTGTATTTGGAATCTTGGAAGGACATTATGAATTTTGTGCAGTAGTGGTTGCCTGACCCCCCAGGAGCGGAAGCAGAAAGGCAGTAATTCATACAGTGCAGAATAAATCCAGGAGAGAACTTGGCAGAGAAAAGGGCCTAAGGATTAGTTGATCTGAACAATCTCAAATTAACACACACCACCTTCCTGCTCCCCTCTCCCCGCATCAGATTTGAATCAGCTCTTCTCAAGCCTAGAGGTGCTTTCCAGTAACCCACTTCATCAACAACAAAAATAATTCCTATGGGAATAAACAGCCAAAGCAACCATGATTTTTGTCAGTCAAAACTACTGGGCCAAATTCTGCACATCCTCCATCTGTATTCTGTTAAATTGCTGCTGGCATCAAAAGGAGTAATTTTACTTGAGTCAAAGGATAGTGATGGCATGGTGCTGCTGGACTGAGTGAGTGTGTCTGGATCTGTTTACTACTTGACTGTGATGGGACCGGCAACACTTGTCTGTCACATCAGTGAGAAAGGAGCCATGACTTGTGTTTGCCAAATGAATAGCCAGAAGGACCCAAAATCACAGCTGAATTGTCAGACAAGAATTAGAGAAATAAACAGGACTGTGTGATTTGTCTGTATGATCTACGTTTTATAAGGGGTCTGGCAGCATTTTTAAGAATGTTAGGAGACTTGGAAGATGAGAGTTTTTGTCTGTGTTCACTGTACTCTGGAAAGCTCTCACCAGCTTCTCTCCTCCTTCTGTGCTGCCTGTGAGGATGGCTCTATGGGTAAGAAGAGCCAGCCCCAGATGGCAGCAGGTTCCTGGCAGAAAGGAAACCTTCATGAGGCCTTTAGAAGTAGCACTTCTTATTTCAGCAGAAGTATAGGATAGGGCTTCTTTTGTTTATTTTGGAACATTGAGAGTAGATAGGTACTGTCCATGGCAAATTTAATCTGAAATAATAGAAGAGAAAGGAGAGAAACTCTAGAATAAGGCTGTAAACATTTAGCAAACTGAAGCAATGCTCTATTCCAAGGGTCTTTATCTGATGGTGGGGTTAGACTACAGTAGGACAGACTGCCCACACCTCCTTTGATGCTGTTCTATATAAAAAGAGAGTTTAGATTCCCCAAAGGATGTTAGTATATTTAGCAGCTTTTTCAAAGTTGTAAGGAAAAAGTTGTAGTTTAGTTGATTTATAAAATATATTCTTTTAATTTACTTCTATAATTGCAAACTTCCTAGGCTTTAGGGTGTCCTTTCTTATTTTGTTTACTGAGTTCTCTAAATTAATTGTTACAGCCAGTTCAAAGCAGCCATGTATATACCCTGTGCAGCTCTTAAACATTTGCTGAAAGGTATAACAGGTGGCTGGGTGGCAGGTGGTCATAAATAATCCTTTACTGTATTAAGTTAGGATTCAAACATGCAGCTAAATTGTCCTCTGTCTCCTTTCCCTGCTCTTCTGTGAAGATGGTGTCTGTGGGTTTTTCTGAGGGCAGTGCTTGGTGGGCATCATGACATTGTGAACACTAAAGCAAGTGAGACAATTTCCACAAGTGTTATTTGAGTAAAAATGAGGTTTTGTTGGACCTTCCCCAACCACCTTTTGTTCATTGTGGCTTCCCTAGTCTGTGTTTTCCCTTCCATTAGCCCCCATTTTGCCACCCCACAACTTTTTCATAGGTGTAAATGTCAAGTGGCTTTAAAAATGAATCAGAACAAAATTTCTGTAACCCTGGGGTATCTGATTTTCCCCATCTGTGTATTTGCCCTCTAAAATGCTCTCTGTAATTACTTGGTATGGGCTAAGTTGGACTAATTACTAACAGATAAGTGTACAGTGAATTACTGGAACATATTCGGTTCCTCAGCCAGATTTCAGACTTCTCACATCTTTTTCCTTCGTTGTAACAGCTAATATGTTTAGTACCTCATCCCACACCATATTATCATAATTAATACCAGATTTATGGGGGTTTCCAAGAGTACTCATTTCTCATTTGTTCTCAAATTAGACCAAAATGCACTTTATAAAAAGAAATTTTATTTCATTGTCCTGGAAATCAGTCTTTGTAATTTGTTTAATTTTGAAACCTTTAAGCATATTTTATATTAAAAGTTATATTCTCTCCAAATGTTATATTAAATTATAAAAACAACAAAAATTTAAAGGTAAATATTTTTTTTAAATTTAAATATGAACTATAAATACAAATGTAGACAGGTGAAACAATTAAACGTTTCAGGATTTTTATGGGATTTACTATACATATTACCAACTCAATGGTTTGCCAAGGTAAAAATGAATTTACAAAATGTTTTTTGTCTATCTGAGACTTTTTTTTAAATTTCAGCAAAATCTCAACTATCGTATGTCTTCTTCAGTTGTATGAGCAGGACTCCTTACTGGAGCGAAATAATATAATTTTGTGGCTTCAAGGAGCTGTTTTGATTTATTCAATGAGCTTGGATTTACTCAAAAGGTTCTGGAGGCTCAGAGAGCTCAAACCCCATTTTTCCATCTAATTAGCAATGGCCAGTATGGTAGACACACCCCTCCTCACATGACGTGGTTACAGCTGGATGGCTCTGAACCTCATGTAGTCATTAATTCTCAGAAAATACAAGCAGAGGTGTAGGGTTGAATGGAGCCCACGTTCATTAAAAGATTTCCTTTCTGCCTAGTGATTAACAGTTTCAAGTAGTTTGTGTGAGTTTGCTGTTCCTTGCAGTATTTGGTGCCCTGTTATTCACTTGCTGGAGGTTTGTTCTGTCACTTGTCACTTGTGAATGGGTTTCAGTGACTGTGGCACTCAGAGTGCCGTTAGGATGGGTTATAACTTCAGGAATATGTGTGGCCTTGGGAGCTGGCTTACGAGGGATCATGGCCCTGAGGGAACATTTGAGCCTCTGTAGCTGGGCCAGAGACTGGGAGTGGGGTGCTAATGGAGCCTTATGAATCCATCTGGAAGATAATATGGTCTTGGGACAAGGATCAGGAGTGGGCATGGTCTCTGGAAAAAGTGCAGTCTTTGATGCATTTGTCTAGCCTTTTGTGTCTGTTGGGAATGACATATACTGCTCTGCTGGAAGGTCTTTTTTTTTTGACCTTTCATCTGATATTTCCATGGTAACTTGCTCCCACTGGAGATCAGTCCTCACATAGTCAGTCAGTCCTCAGTTCTTGTGGTGTGCTGGGTAAGGAACCTGCAGAAGAGAAGTCAGGCCAGGCTGCCATTGCACTTCAGATTCCTAATCCAAGATTTGCTATAAATTCTTTAATGGGACCTTTTGAATGCATTTATAATCACACATTCCATGGAAAATCAGACAGCAATATTAAGTGTTCATACACTGAGCATAACTATGATTATCTATATTATCAATACATAAATTATGGTCATGTGCAGTATCTGAACAGTTGGTGTTGCTGCGTGCAACTGGGAACTAATCTGGGAGGCCTCATATACAGAAAATAGCTGGAGAAGTGTTAGTGAAAGGGTAACTAAGCTAAAGGATAAACGTACGGGGCAAAAAGCATTATTTGTGCTTAGGAAACAAGTATGTTTGTGGAGCATCACTAAGTACATCTGGTAGGAACATCTCAGAATGTTCTCCCAAGGACAGACCAATGTTTACATAGAATAAAATCTGTGCTCCTTTTTCTCCAAGTCTATAAACTGCAGTGGTTTTATTTTTGGTGCCAACTTCCAGTATTGTACAGCACCTATAACTTGTGTATGCACAGCAGCTCAACTCCAAAGGGAAGGTTGGTTTGTCTTAAGGTATCCAAAAATAGAAGCCATCCCCTCCTCTCCCTGGGGTGCAGTTTTGAAAAGAATGAAGTATAATTGTGAGAAGACCAACAGCTTTGTTCTGAGAGCTAGGGAAGTAATGGTGATCTCAATCATTATTCCTCTCTTCCCCATATAGGTGTGTTCTGCAGAGGGAATGCACTATGGCTGACATGACAGTCTGGGCAGCTCTTACCAAGAAACTCAGAGAATCTGTGAGCATGTTTTCAGCTCACACTGTAGGAATCAGTCATCTAAATGACATGACATGAGCACCAAGGCCCCCATCTACAATTTATTTTCTCTCCTTTTTTCCTCCTGTCATTCATTTTTCTGATTTTTTGTGTTTTCACCCTCTGCCTCCCACACTCCTTTAGCACTACTGTCCTTCCCTATTGTTCTCTTTCCATTTCTTCTTTTCACAATGGGACCAATCCATCTCCCCTCTTTTTACTCCTTGCAATTATTTTCCCTCTTGAAAGCTACTGCTGCCTGCTGTGCCTTGAACACTGGCTTTTTAGAAAAAAACAAACTTGCCTCCAACAGCAAATTCTTTGAAAAGTATCTTCACAACATAGTCTCCTAGGCATGTTTTTTTTTGTCTCCTTTTCACTTAATTTTAGGCAAAATCTCTCTTCTTTAGCGTGTTAGTCAACAGAACTATTAGCTACCTTGGTTACGCTTTAAGCCTTGTCACCTCTGCATAGCCCTGGTACTTGGCAACAAAAAAAACCCAGGGTATTTTTCTACAGACTTTCTCCTGCACCTCTCTACCCACATGACCATGATTACAGTAAATTGTCCCTCCCCCAAACCAGAATTATTTGGCTCTGAAAAACTACTAACAATGCTGCAAGCAAAGAAGATCAGCTATAGAACTCTTCAGGAAAACACTGCGAATAAGCAGCAGAAAAAACAGTGGCAGTAAACTCAGTTACTCAGTAACCTCAGAGTGCAAGGGTCACTTCAGGAAAAGTTAGAGGTGTCCTTTGGTTTGGTTTTCCCATGTTGTGTGAATGTGTGGTTTTTTGTGCTTTAATCTACGTGTATAGCAAAGGTTTTTTTCCTGTTTGTTATTATGCACATTGCGTGAGAGCTTCAGCAGCAGGTGTGGTCTGTGGATTTGAGGCTGTGTCACCACTGCAAATAGCAGGCAATGGTGGTCTAAAGGTATTAACTGTACAAAGTCAGGAGTAAGACTTTGCTGTATAAATCACTTATACCCATATGTCTTGGATGCTGGTTTTGTTTCCAAAATCAACAAATTTTGTTTATCCTCACATCTACAACACATGTAGCAATAAGATAAAATTCCAACAAAAAGGTGAGATACATTGCCAGAACACCAACAGACTAATAAATGAGGTTTCTAGAAGGTTAGGTCTATATAGATAAGAAAATGGTAAATAAGAGGTGAAAGTATGCAAGGCAAAAAGTATCTGAAACTGTCTTGGGAATCTTCATAAAATGCCATTAACCCATGCAGCTCGTTGACATAAGGCATCAATGACACTGGAAGACACATATATGGCTTCCAGATGTCACAGTTACAGGAGAGAAGAGATTTCTGAGGTGCAGGAATTCTCCTTGCATTAAGTTGGAAGCCTACCACTAAGATGAATATTTCATTAGGCAAGTTATGCTGTAGCTGCCTTCAACAGAATTTCTTGCTGTTTTGATCAGAGGAATCAGCTCTGTGTGAGAATGAATTCTAAACTCACCAGATTGCAGGTGCAACGTGGTTGGGAATCCCTGTCTTCCTATTGGACTGGAAATTTACATCGCACTCACATTGGCTGTGGTGTGAGTTTCACTGCTTGTGGCTTTTGTGTTAAGGCAGAAAAGAAAGTAATGATCCTCATTTCATTGAGCTTACGTACTGTTGTTAATTTTTAAGATCCTGTTTTTGGCAAAAAATGGAAGTGGAGTAGTGGGCACTGGGCATATGTAGAAGATTTAAATTCTGGTGACAAAGAACTATGTCTTTTCTGTCCATTATTTGTCAGTAGCTACCATGTGAAGACATTTCCTGTTCAAAACCTGTTGTGGCTGAAGTTCTCTGAAATACGTTTCATTTTAGCCAGTTTTAATTTAGCTACTTTCCTGCTCACTGTGCTGTCTACATTTTGAATGTGGTGCATAAAGGGCCCCAGAGAAGCACAGAATGGCACTTTCTGCCCAGCAGACCACTGACAAGATCACACATCAAAGGAAGGGCCAGTTTTATTAATGGGAATGAGGTATCCCAATCATAATGGCTGTGTATGTCAGTGGCTACTCTCCCTGGTACCTTTAGAAGCAGCTCTAGGACAGAAACCACACGTCCCTTCTGTGGGGTGGATTTTGTCCAAAGTGTAATGCTTTCTCCTGATTCCAGGGAGTCCTGGCTGATCCCACAGCATGCTTGGGCTGGCTGAGGGAAAGCACAGATATGTTCTCTCCTGCAGAACATAACAATCACAAGCCATCTCACGAATCTTGCTTTTCAAACATTTTAAGAGTTTGCAGATATGTTCATGTAATTCCAGACTGCCATCTGAAGTCCTGAGAGCTCTTAAAGAGTTTTTGAGATGGAAAATCCCACCCAGCTATAGTTCTATTAAAATCTGTAGCTGCAACCACAAGCTTCTTCTAAGGTTTTCTGAGTGATAACTGTTTCTTATGTTTAAAAGAGGCATTTTCATAACATTCATTTGCTACAAGTAGTCAAAATAGGGAGGAATCAACCAATCTGAGTTTAGAGTGAAGTTTACCCCAGCTTTTTTTCTCCAATTGAATGATTTTTCATTTTAAAGGTTAAATATGAGCCATAAAAATACACCTTAGAGTAAATTTTTAATAATCATATAATGAACTGATCTAGTAAGTAATTATCACTACACTTTTTTCTAATGTAATAAAAATCTTGAAATTGAGAGGTGCAATATTTTGCCAGATTAGTTGCTTAACTCATTTGGCATTATTACAACAGGTTCTTCTGAGCAGACAAGGTCTCCCTCATGAGAGACACTGATACTAGAAGGCCTTATAAATCAAACCTGAACCAGACAGCACCTCATAAAAAGCACCTCAAAGATAGTACCAGGTGAACTGGCAACTCATAGCATGGCAATTCTTGTTCAAGGTTTATTAATAGGCAGGTTTTGACCCTGGAGGTTGATTGGAGCCCTAACATTTTCTTCATTTCCTTTTCTTCTCACATTGCACAGAGAGGCACTGGGCAATTCTCACTTGAGGGGTTTTGTCTGAGTCAATGTTGTTCCACTGGGAAATACCAGAGTAACTTGCTAATGGCTTCAGAGAAGTGGGCATATTAGAGCTGGCAACACAGTGAACGTTAGACAGCAGAGGGTGGGATACAAGTAGATATATTCCCCACTGAGGAGCCTATAAAAACCTTGTCTTGAACATGTGTCCACTTGTGTGCATTCATGTTCTTGTGCACTCTTACCATCACTCTTTTCAGCACCAATCTCTCAGACTCCCAGGTCTTAGTGCTTAGTCTTATAACAATAATGGTTCTTGAGAAAACTGTAGTCCCAGAGTGGAACCAAAAGGCTCAGAAACCCAGAGGGAACAAAAGAGTTATCAGATTTGTTTCAGGTGTTACCATTTCTAAATAGCTTTTGAGGTGTTCTTTTCCTTGAGTTTTAAGGAGTTACCACAAGAAATATTGACTATGATACACAATACTCAGTCCAAATCAGATGACAGACACTGCACAAAAATGAACAATAAATCATTAGGAGAGCAGGACATGAGCTTTTATTTTTGGAGTCCTTTTCTTCTGCCTTGGTGACAGGACTGGCTACTTCCTTTGCATAACAAACATGTAATAATTTGGTCTAGATGCTTTTGTTCTAAGCCACACAGATGGGAAGGAAAACCAAAACATTTCCAGGAAGGAGCCTGCTGTGCACCCCCATTTTTCTTTTGTTCTTTTAAAAGATCTGGAGTAGAGGCTATATGCAGGCCTTGAACCAGAACATGCTCTGCAAATATCTCAAATGAGCCTCACAAAGTTAAAAGGTTCATTTAAATTGCAATCCTATACTTGGTTTGGAATAGTTATTTACTGTTTCATACAACAGTAAATGGGAGGAAAGGTAAACCATGACATAACAGTAGAATCCTTTTTAAACCTTGTGTGCAGTGTCTGTAGGAGTTGTCTTGGTAGGTGTCTTCTCTTCTCAGATCTTCTAACCAAACTAAAAGTTGTGGGTGGATAGATAGCAAGAGGTGGCAAAAGACAGACAGAAATAGCTCTCAGCATGAGAAAGGGCCATTGTTGCTGGGGACACCCACAGGCAGTAAGGGCATTCAGAAGTGCCCTTGGAACAGGCCAGGTTCTACTGCCCTTAGAATTACCTGGAACATGCAGCACTGACAGTGCTGATCACAGAACACTCTGTAGAGAGCTATAGAGTGCTGTACAAATTGTGCCCAGCTAAAATTTGTGTTCTGAATTACACTGACAAGCATCTGCAGATTAGTAATTTCAGATGTTTTCAGTTTGTTCATACCCCCATCTTTGCTAGTGGAAGAGTGTAGTTGAGGCTTCCAGTTTTATGGCACTTCTTTTAAGCTTCTTTCCCTAAGGTGAAGAGAGACTTAGCACACATGCAGTACAGAGATGAAAACTCAATGGACCAAGGGAGCTGCTAAAAGACTATGATTTATTAAGGACTTAATGGCAGTAACCCCATACCACTTCCTGCTGAAATGACTCCTTGTCACCCCTTTTCTATTTTTACCCTCTTTCGCCTCACTTTTTCCTGTACTCATTTGCCATAGAATTTGAATTAGCATATTCTGTAGCAAATCCCAATAGTTTGGGTTAAGTAATCTATTAATTTGCAATTTAGAATATGAGATTTAGCTTTCCAAAATGCATGTACTGCATTTTTCCACGGAAATGAGAGAAGAAACTATTTGTGTTTACTAAATTAATGTGTCTTACTTGTTATATCATACACCAGTATTTGGCAGAATAGCATCACTGATGTACAGAGGTACCCAGTCCTCCTCCATTTTCTTCTTCTCATGAAGGATCTCGAGCAATCTGTTAAAAGAGGTGATCTGCTGATGAAAACCTCCAATATAGAGCAAAGCACAAAATGTAGTCAGAAGTTATGTAAAAAATGAAGCCAAAACAAAACCAAAAAACTCCAAAAATCAAGGAATATCCCTAACTGGGGCTAGGGATTGAATGACACATTAGCAGTTTCCAGGAAAGCTGATGCTCATTGTAAACCTTTAACTTTGCAGTTCCCTAATTATAAATAAGTAGTGAAAAGGATACAGCAGCAGCTATGCGAAATCATTGCCTAGGAAGAATTACTGCTTTTGTGCAAAAAAGCCAGTGTGTCCAAAGGGGTGGGAATTGCCCTGTCTGCCTCTTTTGAAGTGAGGGAAGGTGTAAATACTTACACCCAGTGAGGGTTTGTCCACTGTCCTCTCTGCTGCCTTTCTCCTGTGCTAAAGATCCAAACAGAGTGCATCTCTTAAGTCTCTGTGGAAATTTAAATGGTGGGGGACAGGAAAAATATGGTTGATTTGTATCAAATTTTGATGCACACTGGTCTGCCCATGTGTATTTGGAGAGTCCTTTGTGGCAAAGCGGTGCACAGGTATTACAAAAGGAGTCAAAGAAAATTGTCTGCAATCTAGCAAAGGTTGAGCAAGAAGGGAAATGGTGACCCTGAGTCTCCTGCTCTCTACCTCACTTGGAGAAGAAATGTTGGGCAGCCAGGAGCTGGGAGAACGTCAGTCCAACCACAGCCCCAAATCTTCGAGTGTACTTTAGCCCCTAAGCCTAATTTTTTGTGGGTTTTGTAAGTGTGTTTTTCTGTTTTGTAGGTGTTTGCTAAGGATATTGGAAAGACCAAGACTATGGTTCTTACTTGGCTCCAGCACAAGAGCTGCACTCTGGCTCTTCATTTTGCACTTTCCTTTTGTGCTTGTGTGGATGAAAGGGAAGTTTAATCATGTTTTCCATTCTTTCTTTTGAGAGCCTTAGGGAAAAGTGCTAGGGAGAAACAGTGCTGTTACAGATAAGCCTTCACATTATCCACAGCTAGAGCTGACAAAAATAGCACATAGCTGGGACTACAGCAAGGTCTGGGGTAAGGAACAGTCAGGGCAAGACAGAGAAGTTCCTGGAGTTTAATGTTGGACTAGGAAGAGATGCTGAGAGCCCTGATCACCAACAGTGATTAACTGTCAAGGACTGTACAAGGATCTCTACAGGTCTTGGTAGGTATGACAAACAAGGAGTAATCGTTAAGTAGGATGATTCACACTTAAAAATTATTAATCATTCTATGAATTTTGATGAGCATGAACAGATATAAAGTATTAATTGCCATGTCATGGTTAATATATCCTCAGGTTGTGAGAGTCCTAATTAAAAAAAATTATATTCACTTTAGCAAGACTCATTCCAGGATATGATACTGCAGTGGTTTCGCATTCGCCGAATTCTGTTTGCCAAATTTAGTGTAGTGGTTTGAGTGTCTACTTTCTTTTCCCTGTGGGAGATAGGATTGGGAGAAAAGAGCAAAACGGGCACAACTTAAGGTAAACAGATTTTATTAACACACACAGTAAAAGAAGAAAAGGAAAAAAATGAAATTTTTAAAACACTTATCCTCCCCCTACAAACTGTTCACTTTTCACAAACAACACAGAGAGACAAAACCTGTGATTTTCAGTCAGTTTCACCATTTAAACATAATCTTTCATCACTTTGTGAGAGAAGTCTCTCTAGAATCCTATGCAGTCTCTCTAGTCCCATTTGCCGCAAGAAAAAACAGTCTGGTGGCTCCCAATGCCACAAATCTGCAACCACCTGGAATTTTTGCAGATTGTGCAGCCCCACCCATTAGCAGCCTTTCCCCTGGCTACTCATGGGACTCCCAGCATATTCGGGGTACCGTTTAAGAATGCTTCTTCTAGTATAAAACAAGGATTCTCTTCTTCTACTCTAAAATCATCTCTATCTCAACAGAAATAGAGACCTCCTTTTACCCCAGGAGCCGAGGGCCTCAAATCACTTTCTCTCTAAAATCATCTTTGTCTCAAAGACTGAGACCTCCTTTTACCCCAGAAGTAGGGGGCTTACTCTATTCAAAATTCTCAATTAAATCTCAATTATATCAGTCCACAACTTTTGACTAGAACCAGCATTCCCCCGAATAGCATTATGGTATTATAAAAAATAGTCCATTTCTCCATGATTTACACCAGAGAAGTCCAGCTAAAAATGTCCACTTCCTCAATCCCTTCTTCCAGTCAGACCTTTTTCTCTCGCTCCACTGACTTCATGCTGTGTCTTCTCTAACTTCACTCTGTCCTTTTCTTGTCTCTCTCAGGGAAAGGTTAAGCCTTGGAAGCTTCATCTTGCCAGAAAAGAGTTAAATCTGCCCAGACCTGCAGTGGTTGTGTGATGTCTGCTGGGCAGCAGCTTCTCAGGCCCTGGGATCTCATAGTTGGGCTTTCCCCTTCTTCCTTTCTTCTGTGCCCGGGAATCACCAGAGGACAGGGGATACCCTGCCCACCCCTCGGTGATAATCGGGGCGGGCTTGGCCCAACCGAGCCCATGGCTATCAGGGGCCTGACTGGCGGCTCCTTCCCGGCTTGGCTGGCTTTAGAATTAGCTGATGTTAAGCTACAGCCTCCCCTTCCCCGCTGAGAACCGATGGAGCTCAGCCAGGCCTTGGGCTGCTCCTTTACCTATCTGGGGGAAGCGGGTGAGGCCTGGCCAGCCTGGACCTGGAGGCACAGCCAGGCCCTGAGCTGACAGCCCCCCAAGGAGAGGGAAGCAGACACGGCCAAGCTGACCTGGCCACTCCTCAGAGCGGCTGCTAGGGCTGGTTGTTACCTGCTGCTGGCTGGAAGGAAAAGAGCCTGGCTTGGACACTGTTATAACTGACTATCAGCCAATTGGATAAAAAAAAATACAAGATTTTATTTTTCCATTTCCAAAAATCCATCTGGGACAGCCACAAGCAACATCAATCGAATGCTGGGTGAACAGGCGATCAGCAGCAAGGGTGCTGTCCCGCCCCGTCCATGATTTCTGAGTTTTTGGGTCCGGTTTTTATACTGTTATTTGTGCCCAGCGGCTAGTCCATTGTGCATCTGTTCAATTTTCATATTCATGCGCCATCTTTCACTTGTTGATGGACTTTGAACAGATTTCCCGGCACTGGTGTAGGTCTTGAAAAGGAGTTCCTGGAACCCGGCTTTCAGATGGTGATTTCACTTCATCTCCCAGTCCTCCATCAAGATTGGCATCGGTTGCTTGATGGTCCAGGTGCACAGAGTCTGATTTGATCAACGAGCTATCTCCTGTTCAGCCAATCTTTTCAATTGTAAATCCAGGTCTCATCCTGCTGTCCTTACAGTTGCAAAGTAAGTCCCGGTATTCGGGAACACCTTCCCTTTCCGGGAACTGGGACTTACTTCACAGTGTTTCAAGATTTACAAAGTACAATATATTTGATACATTATTTCATTTACTACATCTACTGCATCTATTACATTTCTAATATTTTGATACACTAATTTATCCATCATATCTATTACAGACACCCTCAAGATTTATAAGGGTATTTTCCAGAGGCGTATCTAACTCTTTAATTGGTCAACCAAGCTGTCAACATCTGCTAGGACTTCCTTAGGGAAAAGCTCACATCCGTGCTAAACCACCACAGATACTATTAAGTATCAGCATATGCATGAAATGCCTGCAGAAAGCATGTTAGGTAGTTTGGGTCCTGGATGAATTTGATCTGTCAGAGTTGATGATATTTGTCTGAGAGGCTTTACCATAAAAATGCTTTTATAGCAGACCTAGTTTAGTAACCTACAAATACTCTGGTCCTGCTGAAGGGAACAGAAGTGTTTCTGTTGTCTATAATATGAGGACCTGGGGCCTTGAGATCAGCAATTCAAAATTAATCAACACAGTTTATATGCCATACTCTAGTAACCTCTTATTGTCAACATTTCTTTCTACCTCTAAAGCTCTCCTTACACAGTTTGTAGCAACAACTATTTTTCTCTAGTCTTACTGATATTGAGAACTTCAGTGAGGAAGCATAACTCCCTACAATAGAGATTCAGTAGCCTGCCTTGGTGTGTTCTGTAGGGTAAAACATACACTCATCCTTCTTTTCCCTGGTTTGGCAACACTGCTATTTTAAAACCTGTCCTGGATAGTGGAGACTAAATCTGTTTCCCCTCACAGGGCTGAGCTCTGACAAAATATGAGCCATGAGAGACAAATTCTGTCTAAAATCTTAATCAAAGCAGGGAACTGTAAAGACTGGCTTTTAGAGTAGTCTGATCTTATTTCTATGGTGCAGTTTGGAAGTGCTGTAGTTCCCTAAGTATCACTAAGAGGTTCTGTAGGATGAAAAGCCCATAGGCTAGCAGCAGTGCAGCCTGCATACATGTGGTAACATGAAAGGAACTTTATTTCAGAAATACCTCTGCCTATACCTCTCCTCTACCCCTCAAGGTCCTCAAATACCATCTTTTCTCTCTCTGAGCAGAGAGCTCTTCCATTTCTGCTTCTGATAATGTGGGGACCACCTGAGCATAGTATGAACTCTGTTTTGAAGTACTCAAACTTTTGAAGAGGTATTGGCTGAAATGTGAGCTGAAATATAATGTAGGAAGCTTGGAATCAGATCATTCCAAAGCCATCTGAATAATGAGTTGGCAATAGTGTCAGCTCTAGCTAACTCACCCAAAAGTTCTTATATTTGTGCTGTCATCATGGGACCTGTTTCAGCAGTATCCATCTGCATTATAGTCATGCAACCAAACTTGTCATTTGATTCAGGTTTATAGTAAGTTTATTAAAATTCAAAGCCTTCTGTTAGTAGCATGTATCAGTTTTAAGACAATAAGACATTTCTATGTACATAGTTCTCTAGGGCAGGGACTTTCTATGAGTTTGTGAAATACAGATTCCAGACATGGTTTGTTCTTATTCAGAGAAAAGCAATGGGAAAAGCAAACCAGTTGTTTCAGGTTTGTTTCACATGAGAGCAAAACTGAAGTCACTTCACAGATGCCATTTGTAGGATAAGGCTTCCCCAGAGCAGGCAAGACTGAACAGGGTTATATAGAAGAACAGATAAGAGATGAAGTGGGGAGCACAGTGGAGCTTGTGAATGGAGATATCTCAGCCTTGGCTGGGTACAGGCCGTGGTGTAGAATGATCACAGATATGAAAAAGCACTAGCAAGAGGGCTGCATATGTGACTATCAAGGTTTTTAAAACTATGTAATTTTGCAAAGGCTACCAAATAATGCAAACAATAAGCTGACTGTAGTTTGCAGGGGAAGTCTTGTGACTTGTTTAGGGCTGTGGCCTATTTTGGGCTATAACAAGTATGTAACACTGCACTGTGAGAATAATATCTAACTTCAATGGCTTCAACTCCTTTTTACCCTAACTTCAGCTTAGACTTCAATAAACTTTAACTTCAACTAAAACTCTGACCTATTTTTGCTCAAGCTTTGACTTAAAACTCCCTGCTTAGATTACTTTTACACCCCCTCTTTTGAAGTCCTGTCTCTCAGTTGCCTTGGCAGGGTTACATTCACTGAGTTGCACTGAATTGCTTCCACATCATCCCTTGGTGAGAACATTCACACACCTTTGTGAGCTGAGCTAATAGTGCAGTACTGTGTGTAAAAATAAAAGACTCAAGGATCATCTTCTGAATATGGCACTGATCAGGTGATAGCATGAAGCATGAAATCAGTTTGTGTATAGGTTATATAGGTGTGAATGACTAACTTACACAGCACCTCTTAAAACCAGCACTCAATGCAGAATGCTCTGTGATCTCCATCAGCATGGAGGTCTGCACTCTTCCAGCTCTGTGGGTGGTCATCTTCACTGCACTATTTGAAACTATGAGTCATTCACTGTTAAATACCATCCTGGTCAGGACAGCAAGGATGAGATGATATCTACATTCAGTTGTAAATAAATACTAGCAAGCATTTCAGAAAATAAACAGACTAATAGAGTTCAGCCATAAAATGAAGAAGTCTGCAGGCATTCAACCAGTGAAGAATGGATTCTGGTGAGTTTGTGTTTGTTCAAAGATTTTATTGGCACTTAATAAATAGGAAATAAAAGCAGATACATTTTTCCTTCTTGTTATTTGCAACATTGATGATGTTTCCAGCTGGTTGGCCTTAGATGCTTGAGTTATTTGCGTTTGGCAGCACGTCTGTCATCTATTGTCTTTATAGCAGTCTGCACCCATCTCTGATCAGCACTCACACAGATCCTGATACCTTTTGCAGTGATAAACCTATAGGAAAAAGGAGAGCAAACAAGTGGGCATTAAATCCCAGTCTCTAAACCCAGGTCTGCTGTTCTTGCTTTTGATGCACAACATGAAGAAAAATGTGGTAAAACAATATTAGATGCTGGAGTTTGTAGGTGTTAGCTGGAATAACAGCAGTTATAAACATTATTTCCCTATTTATGATATAGGTAACATACATGGTCATGTACAAATAAACTGATATTTAAAAAATCAAGCATATCTGCTATTCTGGGACTTCATGCTAAATCATGATGAACATTTATCTCCCAGGAGCAGACCCCGGAAGTGATAAAAATGCATGCTTGTGAGCTCAAACAACCAAACACAGCTAATAGCAGGACTCAGAGTTACTCCATATTCTTTCACATGATCTGTCCCCTTGAGTCAGTTCATGCATGGAGCCTCTGACTGCTCCAACCTTGCTGAATTTTTTCCCCACTCACTGGGAATAAAGATGTGTGCTGGTCAGTGAGCTTCCTGCCATTATTCATGAGCAGCACACACCTCCCAGACCTCTGAGGCCCACTCCCCTCCCCTCAGCTGCTAGGTAACTCTTCCATGGAAGAACAGGAAGGGTGACCTGGACTAGGCAGATTTAGTGAGTTGTGCCATGAATTGTGTTCTTCCCTGTTTGATGATTTTGTGTTTGCATAAGGAAGTCTGAAGGGTGCATGGGATACTTACATGATGGCATTTGTTGGTATTTGCTGCTTTTCATAGCTCACAAGGTTTCGGATGTTCAGCTGCTTTGTAGACAGAGTTACACAACTGAATTTTCGCATGGACTGACTACTAGCACTCCCTAGAAGGGAAAAATAGATAAGCAAAAAGGGAATAAATATTTTATTGATATTTAGCCATAATTGCTGAATAAGCTAGGAATTCCAAAAGACTCATAGTGGTGGTTAGACCATGAGAGTCTCATGGTGTACAGCCACAATACCAGTTATACCAGAGAGCTTAAGCTATTCTTTGTGATGCATTCTACCATCTCTAAATTGTTTTCTATCCTGAGGAAGTCACTACTTCCCTAGCAGTAGAAGAGTTTGATATCATTCATAATTAGGTCTGTATCATCTGCAAGTACCCATGAACATTTAGAACTGGCACTCTGTTGGGTGGGTTTCCACATATCTTTTGAATATGTATCAGTAATTCCTCCTATTTTCCAAGTGAAGAAAAGGAAAGCAAGCCTACTTCTCTCACATTAAAAAGTAGTATTAACAAAAATAGTTGACAGAAAGGGAGATATATCTGCCAGAAGAATAAGTGCTTATATCCTCTGGCTATAGCTCTGATTTCATAGGCAGTTGGGTGCTACTTGATCCCTGTGTTCCTCCAAGATTTTGATACAATTCAGAGAAATGCAGTGGTGATTAAAGAAGAGGATCGCAATAATGGTATAAAATTTTCTGGGCAGTTGTTATCTTACATGATGACAAGCTAAAAATTGGAGCTCATTCAGGTGAGATGAAGCATAGGCATTCAATACTGTTAGTCTCCACTTGCCCATTTCTGGTTTTCTCCTGTTCATGGAAGGCAGGTGTGGGAAAGCATGCAAGGGACAAACAGAACACTGCTCTACTCTGTGGGTTTTTTTATAAAGAACTTAGAGAGTTACTGGCTTAAGAAAAGTCTAAGAGCTGTTCTGGTGTGCCTTGCTAAATGTAAAACCTGCTGCA
Organism: Argya squamiceps; assembly: GCA_037834095.1. NCBI lineage: Eukaryota > Metazoa > Chordata > Aves > Passeriformes > Leiothrichidae > Argya > Argya squamiceps. Next base: position 21,034,475 of record JBBMKD010000001.1, read on the forward strand.
CACAGTCTCACTATCTGTGAGCTGTTCTTTATTTGAAATAATTGGAATAGCTGAGACAAACACACATCAATCTTTGGAGACAGTGTGGGATAGCCAGTGCACAGGTACTGGCAGATCTGCTAATTCCTGAGATTTTGTTTGCCTGAAGGAATATCTCTTCTGATCTTGCTTTAGTCATGAGTAACACAACATAGTTATTTGAATGATTCATGACACATTTCTTACTGCCTCAGACTGGTTTTCAAAATGTGACATTAAAAGAGCTCAAAGACAGTCAAGCAATCCTTACTAGTCCTGGAGCTATTTCCTCTGTTACTACACAATCTTCAGGGAATGGATGCAGAGAATAGCAGCAAAGCTTCTCTATGGCTAGGAACAAACCCCAACAGTTCTGCACCTATAACTACCTTTATTTCCAGGTCTATTTGGTATTTTTTATCATTCTTTCTAGCCCTTTTTCTCTCTTGTAGACTATCTTGGTGGGCTTTTTCAGACTCGGTGATACTCATGGCCAATGATACAGCCTGGACAATGACATTGGGAACTGGCAGTCTGCGATATGAAGCCGCTGTTGCCAGGATGAAGAGAAGTGTCACCAAGGAAAATAGGAGAATGTAGTGGGATGTAGCTGGAGAGGCAGTGGGTCAGCATAAAGGCTGTGTAGCTTCATAGTCCTGTGAATGCTTAAAAGGTCTGTCTCTGGTTTTGGTGTGGTTTTGTGAGGATGCCTTTTCTCTGTGTTTCTGAGTGCATGTGTATGGGTTTGCATATGGCTTACAAGTCAGTGTTTTGTGTGATTTTTATGTGCTTGAGTGAATCTAATAGTGATAAAAATGTGTGTGGTAATGGATGTTTTCAAACAGTACTTGTAGCCAAAAGTTACTGACCTAACCAGCACAGCAGACAAACTTATTTAAAGCATGGCTAATAAACAGGGCTTATCTCAGCATTCGTAATTGGTTTGAAAGAGGATGTTCAGTTGTATGATTCAGTGAAAAGAGAGAAGGTACTGTATAAATCTGTTCTTCCCCTTTTTACTTGTCATTGATAGTTTCCCTTTCTGTACCACAAGATTGGGCTAGAAACAAGGCAATATGGGATATATGATAGAGAACTGGAAGAACTTTTTAAAATAGTGGTATTAGAGGGATTAAGGCTATATAGTTAGAGAAAGACAGATAACAATTAATTAATAATTAAATATAATTATATAATTAAGATTATAACATTAATAATTAAAGACAGATTACAAGAGAATTAATATAAAAGTAATCTATCTGGAAAAAGAAAAATGTACATCTTATTCAAGAAATATTTCTCATGAAATCTTACTAACCTATAGTACACACAGGTGTATGGCATCAGTGAGACTAAATGACCTTATGCCTTGAAGATTTTTTGATTTTAGGAGGGAGAACATTGCACAGAAATCCTTTAAACGCTCCCAGGCACAGAATCTCTCCTTGCATTAAGGCAGAAAACAACCACCACCTGGCAGGACATCAGGTGAAATCCCCCATGAAGCTGCCTTTCTTGCAGTTTTCATCTGGATTTCTTGTGTGTTTTATCTTATAAATCAGCTCTCTGTAACAATTCATCCTGCTCAGGAGACCACAGGTGCAATGTGGCGCAATTCCTGTCTTCCTCCTGAGTTGCAAACTTACCTTGGACGGTGTGCACAGTGAAGATGGAAAGCCAGAAGAGGAGCAGGATTGCTGCAGTGTGGAGCTTCATCGCTGTGGCTTCTGTGTCAAGGCAGAGCAGAAAGCGTCTACTGTCACCCCTTTTCTCAGGGTTTATATATTGTCATTCACTTGTGCTGATTTTTAAGGTGTCACGGAGGACCTGACTGTAAGTGGAAAATTTGAGTGGCAGTACTTTTTCTGGTCTGAGAGAACCACCTCCTTTCCTTCACTAGCCCCCCTGAGAAGAAGGCTTTTCCTGCTCAAACGCACTGTGGTTGCTCTTGCTTCAGTGCTGTTGCTTGGGTTTATTTCAAGCTGCAAAAAGTGAGAGCTTCTGTGGAAACCTGTAATAAGTGTGCCTGTCATTTCACACTTCAGTCTTGAGACCTTTAGCTAAGCCTCACTGCAGTGACACAGAGTAACATTCAGAATTACCTCACTGACCAGTGAACCACTGGAAAGGGAACTGTGAGCTCAAGGATGATGGAAACAGGAACATCTTGACTCTTTCCAAGCAGCTGTGGGTAGTTCGACATGTTAACATGCAGCTGTGGAGGGGTATCCCTCCTATCTCCTCTGAGCAGTAGATGTAGTCAGAGCTCTTGTGTTTGCTCTGTGATTTTATATGGCCAAAGCTGATATCCCTGTGCTGGGAGAAGCAAAATTGAGCACACCTTTGCACACAGATTCAGATCCACTCTGCCTCCTGCCAGTCAGGCATAACTAGAACACAATGGTTTCAAAGAGGAATAAGAATTTGTAAAGGGTTGTGTAAGGGTTGCTTTGCTTTGTTGCTTCTTATTTTTTGGTTGATTTGGGTTTGGGATTTTTTGTTTGTTTGCTTGTTTGTTTTTGGGATTTTTTTGAGGGGGGAGAGGGACAGGTTGTGGTATGGACTTTCTAGTGCAAAGAATGGCACCCAAGAAAGTAACTGGGCAGAGAGGCATAATTTGTAGCAAAGACAAAAAGTTAATTGCAGTTTCATGTAAACATGGTGCTGGCAACACGTCTGTCAGCTTGCTGCAATTGTTTCTCTATTACAAGTACCATTTTCTGCACACTGTGCCAACCCTAACACCCAGGTTTCATTGTCCTGCCTGTCTAATGTGGTCTGAGTTACTGGACAGCATTGAGGTCTGAGTTACTGGACATACAAACCAGTGGTTTTGGGCCTGCAAGTATTTTTCAGGCCAGTTGTGGACCTCCAGGCCCCACACAAAGCAGCAGCTTAGCTGGCATCTTCTTCCAGAGCCTCACAGCAGAAATTTTCTCACGTGCCCTCTGCAGCTCAGTGGGAAAACCCAGCTAGTCCTGGTGTGAATAGGTAAATACCAGGCTGCCTGATGCCTGGGCTTGTGGACAGCTGTCAGTGCAAGGACTGGAGAAATCATGAGAGCGTCATGCTTTTGGCTGAGATGGAGTAATTTTCTTCTTAGTAGGTGGTACTGTTCTGTGTTTTGGATTTAGCATGAGAATAATGTTGATAACACACGGGTGTTTCAGTTGTTGCTGGCTAATGGTTATTCTGAACCACAGACAACTGCTAAACGTAATAGTTTTCTTAATTTTTAACAAGGTCAAGAATTTTCAATTGTAATAATTGTGGTATGTACGTTTCATGACAGCAGCCCTGCTGAAGGAAAAGGAATATGCAGTCAGCAGAGTTTGGCCTAGTATCAAGAGTTTATTTATCAGGGCAAAGGGTTTGTAGTACTGGATATTCTCATCCTGCAGTCCTCTTTTAAAAAGAAAGGCCAAGATCTTCATGAATAACTAAATTCCTATGCATTCCTAGAAATTAGTATCTTTAGTGGGTGTTCAGCAGTCATGCAGAAATTCACAAATTCAGAAGCTGAATTTGTGCTATCAGGTCACTCAATCACTTTTGAAGACTAAATGAGGGCATTCAGTGACTTTTGGAGGGGACTTAAGGACCTTAGCTTAAATATGCCTGTATCTCAGTTAACTGGTTTTAGGAAGGACATTGTCACCCTCAGGGGATAAGTATCTGTCTCTGTTATTTATAGAAGCAATTTGTATACGTGTCTTATGCAGTATACAGTAAGTGAAATTAGGTGGAATATATGGGGCCTTAATGTATTTTGATTTTACCTTGTTTCTTAACACTTGGAGTACTGGCTGAAGAATTAGCAGCAAGTGACATCCAGCTGTGATGTTTCCATTATTTTCTTCCCTTGCTTTTCATCGCTTTTTTTCCTCTTTAGTTTTCATTCTGATTTCATAAGTACCTGAAATAGTAGTTTGTGTTTAGTATTTTAATTTATATTCTAATAGGGTAGAAGCAAACACATTCTCAGTGCTCACATCTCAGCTGAGAGATGATTTCTAATCTATATTAATGGCTTCAATGACATTTTTAATAACTACTCTGTTTTGTACTGGTCTTGGCAGAGCTCCTTCTTTAGAAATGTAACCCTATTAACAATACTTTCTCTTAATCATAATAGAGTTTTTGCTTGTAGACCATCTGTTTCTACTACTACACTGCCAGCTTTTTCCTGCCAGCTTTTCCCTGGTCCTGCCATCTTTCCTTGATGTATTATGTGCTCTTAAATAATAGTCAAAAATCAAATCAATCAAAATTATTCTTTAGCCATTCAACTGGACGTATTCAGCTACATAAAATTACACTGGGAATGATGTGGTTTGAAAGGGCCCAGAGATACTTGCTCTTTTTTTCATTCAGTGTCATTTTGTTGTGGTTTAGTTCAATTAGCTTGTTTTGGTTTAGCTATACACTCACCCAAGATCTACAAAAGGAATACTCAGATCCTCATCTTTATAACCCATGTCTTGTGAGCTTTGGTTCTTTGAGAAATCCATTGGGGGAGGTCAACTAAACCCTGTCCAATGCTATTGCTGCAGAAAAACACAGAGGTGACTATAGCTCGGTTCTGTGAATGTACCTAAATCTGTACATGCTGAAACAGGAGTCAAATACTTTTGTGAGTTTGTGGAATATTCTCAATCCATGTGGGAATACCTTCTAGCAACCTTCCAGTACCTGAAGGAGGCTTACAGAGAGCTGGAGAGAAACTTTTTACTAGGACATGTAGTCGTGGGACAAGGGGCAATGGCTTCAAACTGAATGAGGGTAGTCTCAGTTGGATATTAGAAAGAAATTCTTTACTCAGAGAGTGGTGAGGCACTGGGGCAGGTTGCTCACAGAAGCTCTGGATGCCCCATCCCTGGAAGTGTTCAAGGCCAGGCTGGTTGGGGCTTTGAGCGATCTGGTCTAGTGAAAAATATCCCTGCCCAGAGTAGGGGAGGTTGGACTAGATAAAGCCCCTTCCAACACAGGCCATTCTATGATTCTATTACATGATTTTCATTTTTCTTCCTCGTTTTGTTGAAATTTGTTTTTGTTGTTATTTCTTTTTCCACTTCCTCTGCTGTCACATAAAACAGAGAATGCAAATTTTGTTTAGTGCTTCTTTTTGTGTGTGCCATATCTGTAGGATCAGGGATGGGAACCAAGTCTTATGCTATTCTTCAGGAGAAGAAAAAAGACTGTTTTGTGAAAAATAAGCGACTTTAGCTGAACCATGGATAGTCAGTGCCTAAAGCGCTAGAAATGGATCAGAACCAATATGTTCTTTCTGGGTAAACCTGAGCTTTTCTCAGAAAACTGAAGAAGTTCAGATACTTATGTTTGTCAGTTCTCTCAGTGGTACCTCATACTTTGGAGAGAGTCCCTTGGCCAATCTGTATGTGTTTGGATTCCTTTGCTCCATGACAGTCATCACAAGGAATATGTTGTAGAGCTAAGATTGTTAGTGGAAAGGGGGAGTTACAGGTATGAGAATACTATTGACACCTTAATAAAAGGATGGGGACAAGTGCTGGGCTAAAAATGATTTATTACTCAGATAAACATGAGTCTCAAAGGCTGTGAGATTTTAGAGGAGCAAGAAGTTTCCCATAACTCAAACTAGTCAAAGTTTCTTCATTACAAGGCAATGTATAACTTTCTAATCCAATAGAAATGGAGAATTTATTTGCCACAGAATTTATTTTGGGTTTTTTTCATCTATCACCTCTGCTTAATTTTGGTGCACTGCATATACTTTTATCCAATGGGCTACAACAGACTTACACACATATGCTTCTATTATAACATCCAAACTCTTAGCTTATTCTATAAAATTACATTACTACCTTATAAAATTCTTCACTATCTTACCTAGTACGGTTTCTTACTTACTTAAGGTGTATTCTTACTTACAACTCTAGAAACATAAGTTTATAAGTTTTCTGCTTAGTATCTGTGTGCTTTTATTTTTACATTAATCCGAGTTTCTCCCAAGGCAGCAAATCAAACCATTCGGTAACTGTGGAAGTTTCTGTCTTTCCATTTCCTACACAAGAACACACATCAGTGATATTTTTATGCTTCAAACATAACAGTGTGTGCTGTTATCTACAAGTATACAGACTTTTTCTTATTACTGCCATTTAATACTTCTGCCATCATACCTGTTGAAGGGCAGCCTGTGTAATAAACACAATAAAGCACCAGCTTCCAAGAAGCAGAGCAATAAGCAGAACCAGTAAGCCTGGGTTCAACTTTTGGTCTTTTATCTGCTGACTTCTCTTACCTCCACGCAATAATTGTTGCAACTCCTCAGCATATGTTTCCACATGCCAAAGGAAACTGTGCATCCACACACTTGCAGCTGTCCAGCTCACACATGCTGTCAGACCTGCTGCGTTGGATATCCATTTTCTGCTGGGTTTTCCCCACAGTGGAGGCACCATTTTGAGTCTTTCTGCTGCTGGGATGCTAGGTTTTAGAAAATTTGTAGGGATTCTTGCCTTTTGTTTACCATAAATTGAAGCTGGATTAAAATAAAAGATAGTGGATTTAAAAAAGAGATAAAAATTAAGGGACAAATGAATAATGTGGAATTCTTTTTTTTGAAAATGTCACCTACTTGAACTTTCCAGAAGGGAATCTTGGGATTTTTTTTTCTTTTTTGTTTGTTTGTTTGTTTGTTTGGGGTTTTTTCCCATTAAATTGCTGATTTCTGATAAACGCATTTGTTTAAAACAATAACTATCCTTGTAAGCATTTTTCATAATCAAATCTTCATGAGGTCCTACCACAAAACCTGACCAGATGTGACAAATTTTAACTTTTAATTATGATTTTAACCCCTATGGTTTCCAGGAAAAAAAAAAAAACACCACAACAAACTTAAGGCAAAAATACCCTTAGAACAAATAACCCCCTCCCAAAAAAACCCAAACCCACCAACCAAAACCCCCCAAGAAAATAATAAAAAAAACCCATCCAAACACAACCCCCCCCCAAACAAAATAATAAACCAAAAAACCACCAAAACAAAACAATCTCCCCAAACAAACAAACAAACAAAACCAATGAATCAAAAAAACAACCCAACCAACCAACTAACCAATCAAAACTGAAAAAACCTCCCCCACAAAAAACCACAGAGAAGAAGATAGGAAGAATTCACTCCAGAATTTTTGCAAGAGAAATCCATGGATTTTTTTTCCAAAGATTTTTTTCTTTCCTTCAAAGAGCATTACAGTAGCCTCTGGAATAGGTACTTTACTTGATCTCTGGAGATGAAGAACTGTCACACTTTCTAACCACCCCCTGGTAAGATATATCATGTTGCTTCACACTGGTTTCTGTAATCTGACAATTTTGGGCCACATCCTGTTCAAAAGTGTTTTAGAGCTTCTTAAAACTGACCACAGCACTTGATCCCACATGTACAATGAAATGGAACTTGGTGCTCTTGCACCTGTACCCTCAAATAGATACAGATGAAGAAGTAGTGGTTTTCTATAAGCTGGTTTCTGCATTACCCATTTGCTCAGTGAGCCCCTAATAGCAGGGGAGTCACTGTGCAGATGAAGGCTTAAATGAGAGGAGCAAGGAAAAAAGAGCTTGCAGGGTGCCATAGAAAATACCTACACTTGAAAATGTTCCACTCTGAACTTTCTTTTAGAAAGTCCTTGAGGTTTATTTATTCTGGTTCTTTTTCCTCCATTGTAATGACAATGAGTATGAAACCACATGTTAGACAAATGCATGTCTGTATTATTCACCTGAGTTCACTGCAGTGAGTGATGCAAGTGGGAGGCAAGGGAGATGGGAATATTCTCCCCCTCAAATTAGCATTAATTTTATTCTTTGTAGTTTTAGACCCTTAAATGCTGTTTCACTTTTCCTTTGCAAACTACTTTTATCTCTCACCGAGGGCTGCAGAAACCCCCATCACATCTAAGACAGCAATAAATTAAGAGCTCCCTCCCATGGTTATCATATTTCTTGCACCCAATTTGGCTGCATTCCATTTTGCTGTGGTCATGGACCAATATATTCCTCACCCGTGGTTCAGCACGGCCCCATGTGCAGCTCTCCACCCCGTGCAGCAAAGCTGATCAGGCATGGTGAGTACTTTCCCCCTCCTCTCCTCCATAATCCTGCCCAAACCAGCCTCATGTTCCCATGGCCACTAAAGCTACCTGCTTGTGCCAGGTCTACAGTCAAATTATCTGTTTACTTTCTGTGCACTGGCTTATTTACTGACAGAGAACACTGGTTTCTTCCATTCCCTATAGTACCTTCTTTAAGATAAATGTGTATTTTCCCTGTTTTGTACATAGAATGAAATGGAGGCCATCACTCTCACATTGTCAAAGACATATGTGAGAAAAGATGACTAAATCTCTGCTTGATGAGGTAGTTTGTACTTCAGGGCTAAGAAGATATTGATGCAACCCCAAATGAAATGGCATAAAAGTCAGCTGATTCACGCTAGTTGCAAGATTCAGGGACTGCCCTGCCTATTTATCTCCATTCTTACTGTGCTCCATCTCTTCTTTGTCAGTCCAGCTGTGAGTTATTTTGCTTCCTCTTGCCATGTGCAACTAGCAAATTTGTGTGAACAAAGACACTTCTCTTGCATAGCCCTTCTCTCCAGAGTTTCTCAAAAGGTTGTAAGAATATTGGACATTTTAATCCCAAAAGAGAAAAGGTCTCGGTCTAGCAAAAGAGGGAATTACTGTTACAGCAGTGCAATGTTCCTCAAATTGTCTGTGAAGAGGACACTAGTTTTCCGGCACCACTTGTCCTTGCTGGGTTCCTGTGCTCTGTCAGTGGACAGAGCTCTGTTTTTCCATTAGATGTAGAAGAAACTGCATGGCCTAGGTCTCAAAGGTGTTAGAAAACAGCTACTGTGAAATAAGTTGGAGCTGGACTCTGCCTTGGGTTAGCAGTAGCATTTTTCAGTGACAATTTGCTTCAGTTATTAGTGTTTAGGTGAGATTTGTATGTGTGTTGTATTGTTTGGCATTGAAACCCATGGGAGGTGTGCAGATCTGGTCCTCCTTGCAGAACTGCAGGAGTTCCCTCATAAAGAACTGGAACTGAGAAATTTGCAAACTCTTCTGTCTCCAAATTTGTGCCTCAATCCTCCCATCACAGGCTTGGTTGACCTCACAATTGGGATTTATTTGTCATATTTGAAGGACTCACATGCTCTTACTTGTTCTTTTCTTTCTACTATGTCCTGTGACTAAATATAATCCATTCCTATGTTTTTCCTTTGTGAGGGAGCACAGCTCTCATTGCAAATCAACTTAACAGCTCATCAGCTGGATCACACTCCAAAGCTCTGCCCAACTCCTCTAGGCTGTGTCCAATTGCTTCTCCTCTGAGTGGGGTGACAGGTGGGTCATGGAGGATGCTCCCCCTTTCTCCAGACCTTGGCTTGTGATGTAGGTGGCTTGTGCAGAGAGTAACGAACCTTGTCACTGTGCTACTGTGCCATCCTCCTACAAACACTCACCAGCACATAGGGAGGGAATGTAGAGCTTCCAGAGAATGTTGTAAGGGGAAGTGGACAGGGGTAGTAGCTGCATTCTGGTCCCTACAAGTCATAGCCTTTAATAGCTCATCTACTTCCTCATTTCCTAATATCTGTTTTGTGACTTAAGCTTTACCTTGGGGAAAAAAAAAAGTCTAAAAGGTGTGCCATGAATCCAGGGCCTTAAATCTGGGAGAGCTGGCTAGCCTGAGGAGGTAGGGGAAAAGAGAGATTGAAAAGAGAAGAAACTGGCAGGCAAGTGTTAAGCCTCTTCTCCCTGGACAGAGCTGTTGAAGGGAGGAGAGGAGGAAATTTCAAGGATTTAGAGGCTTGGTTGCCTTGGGGACATGGAGTCTAATAAAATGAATTTCAAGGGCAAACTGAGCCGGCTTATTTTATTGAGAGGAAAGAAACTGAATGATGTTTGCTGTATTGTGAACAGCCTCATTCTTCTCAGTCAGGGGCTGGAGACACTGATCTTAGACTTTCCCTGGCCTCATTCCAGGTTAGGAAGAGGTGCCTTTTCCCAGCAGCTATTCTCTGCAGCAGCCTTTGTCAAGCAGGTCAGGCTCTGTGGTCTGCTGGTCCTTTCTGTCCTGAAAAACTGCTGGAAACCTCTTCCATCAGCAGAGCTTGCCTTGCAGCAATTCAGTTTCAGATGACTTTGGGCATGACCTTGTTTAGGCCTGTTCCCAGCAGGAGGAAAGAGGATCAAGTTCAAACAGGTGAGAATCAGGTTTAGTGCCTTCATGGTCCTGGTGTGCCTTGGAGGCTCCCTGCACTCTGATTGCTCTGGATGGGTAGCTCCAGCTGGAGCCCAGCAAGGCAGGAAGCTGGTGAGGCAGAACAAATAATGTACCACCTCTCTGCCCTTCTAAATGGGGCTGCCTAGCAGGTTCCTTCCACTGCAAGTTTTGGTTTTCCTTCCTGTCTGTGGGTGGCTTTCATGAAGAGATGTCATGCCAAGTCATCGTGGTGGTTCTTTATTCAAATAAAGAGCCTCATTTTTTCAGAAAACTCCACAAAAATATTCTAAAGTCTGGATTTGTCTTGCGTGCTACTTATTTCTTCCTGTAAACTTATGCATGTGGCTTACATGCAAAATGTTACTATGCCTACTCAGTAGGAATATTGTTGATTTCCTCCTCTTTATCTAAAATATGCACTTTAAGAAATTTGGATTTATGACAACCAGCTTTTCCAATCTGAAGCTCTCAGAAACATGAGTTTAGATCAAAACACAATTGCACTTTTTTTATCAAAAGAAAGGTTTGGTTTCTGTACTGAGAACTTGGAGTACTTAGGGATATTGTTGTGTCATATTGTCAATATTTTCTTCGAGATCTTGAGGGAAAACTTTATTTACTCTAGAAGCTGAAACACAAATTAAAAGCTGTTCTTATCTTCCATGAAGCAGCTGTGCCACTTACTGAGTAGGGAAGCAAAGTTAGGGAATGTAACTGTCCTCATTGCACCGGGAATTCTGGCAACGTTGAATCTCAGATGACAAGTCCCTTGGGCACTGCTCTAAAATAATACTGGTATTATTGTTTCCCTGTTTCTTCCGTTGGGCATATGGTTCCAAATAATGAAACAAATGAGATGAGTGCTAGCCCGGCATGTGAAACCAAACCTTTACCTTCTCCTGCTGCTCATGCCTCTGACTCACTTTGAAATGAGACACTGGGCATAGGTCTCGTTCATAAAAACAACTGGGTGCTTGAAATATACAAAAGCCCTCTGGAACAAAAATGCTCTCACGTGGCAAAAGCTAGACAGGCTTCACAGTTATTCCTTCCATCTTGGAGAGCTGTTGGCCAATAAGTGTGTGCTCAAACACACCTCTGGCTTAGCAGGGTTGCTAAGCCTGGTGCTGCCTGGTTTGCCTGCACCTATACTGTTGTAGAGCAGCAGTTGCAGGAGGCACAGACAGCTGGGTTTTTTCTTCTGTTTTCTTTAAAGGACTGGACTCCAGAGAGGCTTTGATCAAGGTCAGCTTTGCTTCCTGCCCCTGCCTGTATATCTGTTTTCCACACAGTCACAGAGAGGGAGTGATGTGTCTCTGCAGGCTTGCCAGGTTGTAAGCTGACCCAGTTGGTGATGTCAAAGTCCCAAATGCTGTCAAAACTGGGTTCCAACCCCACCTGAAACTGGCTGTCCCTGTTTTCCCTTATAATAAACAGTGTGCTAGTTGGTGAGTGCAGTCTTGGGCCTGTTCTTACTGGAGGGTGCAGACCTTCCCAGTGAATTTTGGGATCCTATTCTGAGAATAAGAAAGGCTGTCAGCTTATATAAAGTCTTATGCAAGGAATTATTCTAGGGAGAATTTTAAGCTGATTTTTCCTCCCACCTGTGGCTATCCATTACATTTTGCCTACGTGTTCTTTCCATGCCTTTTTTATTCTTTAGTGAACTTAATACCTAAGCTACTGAGCACATTAGTAATGCTTGATTGCAGCCCCTAGTGACTGTGCTGAAATGCTGTAGCTCTGTTATGGAAGTGGGAATGTCCTTGCCCTCTTACTCAGCTGCTCTATGAGCAGAAAAAACAGCACCTTATTAATATGAGGTTGAAGTCATTGGAGCAAGTCCTGAGGAGGCCACCAAGATGATTAGAGGGATGGAGCACCTACGAGAAAAGGCTGAGAGAGTTGGGATTGTTCAGCCTAGAACAGAGAAGCCTTCAGGGTGACCTAATTGCAGGCTTTTGGTACCTGAAGGGAGCCTGCAAGAAAGCTGGGGAAGACTATTTACAAGAGCATGGAGTGACAAGACAAGGGGGAATGGCTTCAAACTAAAAGAGAGTAGGTTTAGATTAGGTATTAGGGGAAAGCTGTTTCCTGTGAGGTTCTTTTATGGCATTTGGCCTATCTCCTGGCTATGTAGAGATCTGCTTTGCCTATAAATATGGCAGAACTGTCTCAGTGCAAGTTATTGATGGACTTAGTATTGTACCTGCGTGGTTTCTACCCTGAGCTGTTGCAGACTTGACTGTCTGGGCGTGGTCTGGGTGCCAGCTGCCCTGCGATGGGGACACTGGCTCCTCTGGGGACATGGGTGGGGCTGGGGAGCTCGGGGGCAGTGGTGCTTCCACGGCAGCAGGAGAGCCCCATGGAACACTCCATCAGGGCTTTAGGGGCACAGGGCAGCACCTCAGAGCAGCTCCAGTGAGGAGCAGCCTTGTGCTGATACAAACTGTAGGAGCTGATACTGTGCTCTACAAGTTTTCACCTCCCTCGTGTGCTGTACATAAGAATGAGTTGAGCATGTACAGTAATGGAAATTTCTGTCTTTCTTGGTACATTTTTGTCTCTGTGAAGAAACCAAATGGTGCTGTACTGTAACATTTGAGCATAGAAGTATGAATATCAGTTTTTGTGTACGGGGAGAGCGCATAGTCTAATTTACATTTACTCTCCTGCATATTTCAGATCTCTGCAGGACAGATTCAGTGGAATACTGAGTTTCTTTTATTGATTCATCTATTTAGGACTTTCCTTGTGGGGTGATTAGTGACAGGACACTGTCACCAGCTTCATTCTGCACTTTACTCTGAAAACTGCTGATATTTCTGTACTAATTTTGTCCAAATATTGCACTGCTGCTGGGCATAAGCAGCCGCCTCTGGATTCAGTATATCATACTGGTCAGAAGAGATTTACACTTAAATTTTAAATTTAGCATTAAAACATTGGTCCAGATGTATTTTGAAAGGGTGAGACTCAAGTTCCTGTAATACTGTTTCTGCTGCTTGTTAGAGATCTCCTGTGTGGGTGTTTGTCAGAGGTCTAAGTAAGTCATATCAAATGAAAGGCAGAGAACACAAGTGGGAAAAATTTCATGCACACAAGCATTTCTGCTCAAAAACTAAACCTAAAATTGTGCTTGTCTGATGTAGAAATTGAAGATTGCTTATGACTTGTACAATGTATACAAGGGAAGCTGAGAAAATTCAACTCAAAATTTCAGTTTTGGCATCTCAGAGGAAAAATTATCTCTTGATAAAGAATTGCTGATCCACAGTTATTTAATAAATATTATTATTATTATCAATAATAATAATTATTATTACACTTACTACAATAAATTATTTCAGAGGCTTTTTCAAAATTGGTTTTCAAATTAGAATGAAGAAAACTTCATCAGATTAAATAATTTTCTAGCAGAGTCTCATTCCACAGGATCTGCTAAGGATTGATTTTAACTTATGTCAATTTTAAATCAATAAGCTTAAAATTTTCTTTTAATTCAGTGACATAAATTACATTTTTTTGGTACTCACATTTTCCAAAATCATGCATTGTAGCACTAACTATAAAATATTTTAATTTGATTTCAAATGAAAATCTTTACACTGTATGGTTGGGGGTCTTTTTATCTGATAAAGATATTCTGGACATCCTCAAGCAATTATAAAACATTTCTTTACATTCTAATATTCCCACTGTAGTAGAATTAGGAAAAGGGAAATAAAATGTTTCATTTCTGGCTCAATTACCTTTCTATTTATTTTTTGTATCAAGTTAATCTTGGAAGAAGACTGAAACACAGAATTATACATTGAACACTAATATTCCAAATGATTTCTAATATGACTTAATAGATTTTCCATACTGAACAAGTTTCAAAATATTCAGTAAAAGTTGCACTTTAAAGAATTCTGGATAACAGCAGTGAATATGCCAATATAGAAAATCTGTAGGTGCTGGCATTTGGATGAATAGAAAGTTCCTTAATGCAGGAAATGGTTTGTTGTACTTCATAAATAAAGAAGAATATGATAATTTAGTTAAAGGTATTTCACCTCATTCTTTCAATTAAAAAAATTTAACTTCTGTAACTACTTACAAAAGCTCAATGAGTCAATAAATGATGGTTTAAAATTGCTTAATTTATAGTATTATAATTAATTATTAACATTTGTTGTTTTAAGTTCATTTGAAATACAAAATAGGTTCATTTCTATAATAATATAATCAGAGATAAGCTTGAAACCTATATCCTAATACTTTGAATAAATGATTTTTCTCTACCTTGTTTACTTATTACAAATTGGAGTTTCAAAAAAGATAAAGATACCTTATTAAATATAAAGATTGCTGAAATGAAAGAAAATAATAAGTAGTCAGCAGTGATTACAGAAAATTGATGTGGATGATTTGAAGTAGGAGCTTGGATTTCTAATGTCAATAGAAATGTAATTTTTCCTCATATTGAAACTAATTAGAGGTTTATTTCTTGTCTGTCTGTACTTCAAATTACCAGCCTGTGTTTAAACTCAGTCTTGGAGATGGGTGTTTAGCCTGTGCTGGTTAAATGGCTACTCTGGATGAGGACTTCAGGGGACAGTAGGCAGCAGTCCTCTCCATCCCCACATGGCCTTGAACTTATTTAGGCCATGAAACTGGACCAATGGGGTGCAAATTCCTGGTGGCAAATCCACACCTGCTTATTTCCTTGCAAGGAGTAGTCCTGTGAAGTTCAAAGTTATGCTTCCTTTATGTTGAGCCACTTAGCTATGTAAACATCTTATAAACTGGAGAGCAATAAGTCAGAACTCTGATTCTTTAAAAAATGTATTTGATAAGCAAGTCCATATTCTGCCCCATTTTCAGCACTGGGAGCTTGAACTGGCAGGCAGAAGTTGTGGAATATTGCTTTGTTTGCTTCATTTTATTGTTTCCTTTGCTGTTTCTAATGCCAGTCTTTGAGGCTTTGATCAAAGAAAGCTTTGAATCCTTTCTTCTTCAGAAAGTTTTCTTAAGAGTTTCTCTTAAGAAACTCTAAGTTTAGATCAACCAATTTCATAAACACAGAACCCAACTCCCTGTTGTTTAAAGAAAGTCAGCCCTTCTCAGTGTGGTAAAATGCACCTCGTCAATGAGGAATCTAAACTAGAGAATTAGAAGTTTTGGTTCATCTGGAAGAATTCTGCAAAGTAAATTTGTAAAATGATGTCATTAAAAATATGTGGTTGAAAAAGCTATTTCATGTACATTTAACAGAGATGAAACTTGACTTTCTTTGCATGTTCTTATTAATGTAGTCTAAAGGGAAATACGAAGTTACATTGTGAAAAGACAGGAGATAAACACAAGGGAAAAATGGGAAATAAACACATTAAGCCCATCTCAGACTGGCTGAAGTGCAGAAAATAAGCAGATTCACTAATGGACCCATTTTACTGCCTTAACTCTTGTAATTTATCCTGAATCAGGCTCTACTGTTTCACCAGTTGCTTTCATTTTATCCCTTGCAAGCAGAATAATGTGCATCTAACGTCTCTGACAGTGATGTGATCCAAAACACGTCTGTCTCTCTCTGCGGTTTGTTACAGGATGATAGCATTTGTGCTTTCTTCTTTCCTTCTCCAAATCATCAGTCTTGACTCTTCTACTGTTATTGTTTAAGGCTGGAGTCATATGACAAACTGGATAAAACCACAGAAAGTTTCTACAAGATAAAAAGAATATACATGTGGAGTATTTGATTGCACATCTTTTGTCTTTTTCACTCAAGTTGTGATCTCCTGTTTTAATAGAATTATTATTGAATAACATACTGTGGTCATTGACATGCTATCATGGGCTCAGCAAGATGGTTATGTCAAGATTCTGTTAGATTAAAAAATTATCTTACAAATTGAAGATTAAATACTGGCACAAATATTCAAGCTAGGTCATATATTATATTTTTTCTTTTTCATCTTGTTCCAAATGTTGTCAAGAATTCGTATCTGAAGATTGTTCACCCTTTTTTTGTCTAGCAATTCATCACCTCATGGACAAGGAGTTACAGGGCATTTTTTTAAGTCCTTCAAATCAAATATTTGTTGGCTGCTATCGAAGGTAGAGTCAGCTGATTCCTGGTTCCAAAGGAGATGGCACTGGCTGTGTGAGCTTGAAGATGGGATGCATCTTTTCTTTTATACAACTTGCATCATACATGATCCTTAAATAGCACTGCACATCTTGTCTCTTCTGGTGGTTTCATCAATTATTCAGAGCTATTGGCCCCACATAAATGTAGCAATCACTTCAGTTGAAAGCTTTAGGATAGATATTTTTGGCCTAAGGAAGAATTTTCTTTGTCATCAAAATAAGATCCAGAAACTCCAGTCCTGCACCAAGAACCATCATGGCAGATAATAAGTATGCAATGAAGAATACTCTGTGAAAGACAAATCCACAACCTAAGTAAACAGCTGAAAGGTCTATGCCAAACAGGCACCCAAAGCCACGTTTGAAGGAAGATTCCTCAGTCTGACAAGGAAACTGTTGTTATGGCTAATGATTTCAGGTTATATTGTAGGTCTATCTAACCATATAAATATTTATTTGTATATGTTGCAGGCATTACATCAGATTTTTAGATAAGGATGTTAAGTCACGCCTGTGTGACTGTTTAGATATACAATATTAGTAGCACATTGTAATAGCACCATTTAGGTTTTTTGCAAGCTGGAAGGCCTCCTAGCCCATTTCTCCTACACTCTGCCAGTCAGATACAGAGGCAGGTGGGGAAATGTTTTCTTTACAGGGTACTTCTGTTACAGAAGTTTCAGTGATCAATGCTGACCTGAGCAAGGGTTGATTGACTTCTGACTTCCCCTGTGTTTCCTTCTATGTGCCTTTACTGCTCACACATACAGGAAAGGGAATAAGGAAATAGGAAAGTATCCGCTAATCTATACAGAATTGGAGAAGGATTCATAGATGTTCTTCTTGGAGAAGGCAGAACTCAGCTATACAGTCTGCTTTGCACAACAAAAGAACTAGGGATTTTCAGTTACGTTCATAAATATGGTCTCCCAGCTGACATTGATTTAAAGATTAAATTAATACATTCATCTACATGACAGCTAAAGGAGACTACATAGTCATGTTGATAGGGATGGCAAGTGTTAAACTAAAAAAGGGGAAGTGTCTTTGTTAAGAATTAAAGATGTTAATACCAACAGTATGATTAATAATCAAATATCTAAAAAATGCACAGTAGTATGGAGAGCAAGGCAAATGTTATCCCTTTTTTTACAGCCAAAATACCTACAGATATTACCCACAGAAATGCTATCTGTGAAGGTTGTTGCTTCCTTTTTTCCTTGCCGAGGTTGGGATTAATACATGGGAAATGTAGGTTTCGAGTTCGGACTTGGATGTTTATTATTTTATCTATTTACAGACTCATGAGCTGTGAGCTCTAACTAGCAAGTCAGAGAAAAGAGGTAAAATGGAGTACTTCTCTATCTTTACCAGGTCTTTTTAAGGACAATCCATTCAATTATGAAATGCCACCTAAATTTTTTTTATTTTAAGCCCAATAACTACGTGAAGTCTGCAATGAGGACTTCATCAACTAATTACAGAAAACCACCTAAACCTATGAAGGAGGAGGAAGGAGAAGGTGAAGAAGAAGGACTCAGACAATGCCCAAAGCCCTCCATTTTGACTCACATGTATTACTATATACTAAACCCCCAAAAATCTAAGTTTCCAGAATTCCAACACTATCTATGGAAGTTTTAACAAAAACATCCCCATGTTATCAATGTTGGTTTGGTCACAAATCCCAAACATAACACCATGCAAGTTATTACATGCAAGATCAACAGCCCCAGCCAAGAAAGGATAAAATATCCCTTGTCTTTTGAAAATATAGAAGACTGAGTTATGGTCTGTAGCATTAGATCAGCCTGGAACTGTTACATGAAATGAAAAAAAATCTTGATGTGAGTCTTTGAGCAAGGGAACTCCTGGGCACCTAGCTCAACATACTTAATTTTATCTCTTTTTTTCTTTCCTTACACAGTCATGTGTTTTGTTTGTTGGGCTTTTTAATTTTGTTAATGTTGCTTTGTGGTATAATACTGCATGTTTCATTAGGCTTATATCCAGATGTCCTGTCACTGGCCATGTTGAACAGCTGTGAAAAATACCTTATCTTCAGTCTCTTAGGGACAGAAGCAAAACCCACAAAAATATTTAAATTATAGATGGTCCTTCGAGTCCCTTCCTTTCCCTATGCTTTCTAATTTTGTTTCAATGAGTTCATGTTTGGAAATTATTTCTCCTTTTCTTTCTTTTGATAGTTACTTCATGAATATGCCGTCATAAGGTGTTTTTGTAAGGCCTTCTGGAGGCCCAAGGCTGGCTGTGCATGAGACCAAGGGAGCATGGTTTGCTCATAAAGAGGCAATAGAAAGTGTGAACAGATGGATGGCAAATGTATCCTGAATTTTAAAATCCTGCTGATTGTTCCTTTCTGAAGACTTATTTACTCCTACACCTCAGTGTGTCAGTGACACAAGCATTGACTCCCAGCACCAAAATTTGAAGTGACAGGCTATGAGAGGGCTGGTAGATGTGTGTAGCTTGTGAGTGAGACCAAGCAGTATTTGACTTAACATTATTTACTGGAGGCATTGAGGGAAAAGACAGACAATTTTGGTTTCCTTATTTTAAACTCAGTCACTATATCTGTGCTAATAAACAGTCCCAGAGGTTGTTTCCATATGCTGAATATGTTTCTGCTTATAATACTGTCACATGAAAAGGGGAGATTTAGTCCACCCCTTAGTGTTTGAATAATCTGTTAACTTCCCAAGAAAACTGGGGTTCTTGTGCTCAACCAGTCTGTCAGTCTGTCAGTTCTGTGGGCTCTTCACTGAGCAGTTCACTACATTGAAGGGCGGTGTGACTGACTTGCTGAGGGTCACATGCCTGAGAAAACTCCTCCTGGGTCTCCTCCAAACCTTCACCCACCGCCAGTGACTGCCAGTGCGCTTGAAGGGCTCACATTAACAAGTGATGGAATAACACTCTTTATTAATATAATTGCAACAGGTCAAGGTTCAAGGACTGCTGATGGTGGTATCTCACTTCAAAAACATATTCAAAGCAATAGAATAACAAGTAATATAATTCAAAGCAACATTGTAACAAGAACTAATCCCTAACAAAAGTTAGCTCAAGATAATCCTCCAGTGTACATGGAGTACAATTCTTACCCACTAAGGGTCCCTATGGGGGGAGAAGACAGGTTCAGCCTGTCAGCTGATTCCAGAAGTTATGTTGGCATCTTCCCCAACTTCTTTCAATTCTTGACTCACTTTTATACTATTTCTTTATATTTATGTTGAGCTTGAGTGACTTTAGTCATACATCTGAGTTACTGAGGGGTGTGCATACCTTGGGGTGGATATCTAATATGGCAACCAAGAAAAATGTTGCATGGGGACATGGGTCAGTCCAAGGAGAGTGATTTCACTACAGCTGCTGATTCAACAGCAGGGCATCTTCCTTTGTTTCCTTGGTTTTCAGCTGTTGTGCAGCTTACTGGCTAGAAAGTACCACTGAGTTCCCTCCTTTGCAAGAGTTTCGACAGAGTCTGGCCATGGTGTTTCCACTCTGCTCCACCCTGTGTTTAGTCCCCCTCAGACTGTGTTGTGTGTGGGAGGTCGGGTGTACTGACCACGTTCCATCCAGAGAGCAACCACTTTATTTTCCTCTGTAATTTCTGTACTGTAATTTTTCAGCCTCAGTCATCTTCCCACAAGTGCTAAGCTACTGTCACTGATCTGTTTTTCCCCCAGCCAAATAATATGCTCCCAGACAATTCACAGGCACAGCTTGAAAGTTAATAAGGACCAAAACGTTTTGGGCTATAAGGGTGTTGGGCTATAAAAGTATGTGAAAAAAGTCCAGTCTATGCTAGAGAATGAGTGCTGTGGGTGCATTTATCTTTGCAGTATAGATATTAGGTACCAAATGAATAATCTACTTTTGTCAGCAGTCTGTAGTAAAATGGTTGTACAGCTGTCACTTGTCATGGATTAGCCAGGGCTAAATCTAGTGTGGACTCGTAAAAGGGTATTTTTCCTCATTACGTTTGATTCTGACAAGAAAATTTGGTGGATCCCAACAGTATTTTCTTTTTATAACAGGTCATCTCCTCCACTGTGTATTTTGTGTATCATCATCATCTGTATGAAGGTGAAATAACTAAATTAGTGGTGTTTTGATTTTTTTTTCTATTAAATAATAATTCTCTGCATGGAAGATGATCTGAGTCATTGTCCTGTTTCATATTGGTGAACACTGTAGGTAAATGAGAATAATAGTGGAAAAACGTGACTGTAAAATTTTGACAAAACCTACCCCTTATGCTTCTGAAATGCCATCGTAATACCTGAAAAAAATGTAATTTATATCAGCTACTTCCATTGCAGCATCACCTCCTTGCACTACATCTCCCATGATGCACCCACAGCCTCGGTCTGCTGCCTCTGGCGCTCACCTGCCTTTGCTGACTCATGGGTGATGACACCTGCTAGGAAACATGTTTTCAAGCAGTCAGGCATTTTCCTGCATAGCATTTTGGTCGAAATCCTGTCTTTCACATCTTCCCAGGGCTTTGTGATTTTGAAAAAGAGGCCAGGGTAAAGGTTTTAACTTGTCACTGTGCTCTGAAAATGCTCTGCAGCACAGGGGAAATTTTGTCCCCCACAGCTGATAGACAGGGAAACAGAGGCATGGTGTCTAATCTGCAGTGAATAGCACATCTTAGGAACAGAGTCCAGGTTGTGTGCCCCCTGCCAACTATGCTGGAATAGGTGACTTAAAGATGAAAGGCTGCAACTGTGATACAACTGGCCCTCATTATTTTAGCAGTGATTAACATTCCTGAAAAGCCTGCCCAGGCTTATGGCTGGTAGTCATGATTTACTGCATCTTTATGGATCTTTATGCAAGGATTTACATGCCAGCTGTACCAAGCTCAGATGCCTGAAACCTTGAAATTTGATTTGTATTAGTTTAAAGTTTCTCCTTGATTTAAATAAGGAATATTCCTGAATGTTTTTACAGAAATAAAGTGGAGGTATGTAATTTCTTCTGGAGGAAGTGAACTACTAGAAAACCTCACTGAAGCATTGAACAGATTTCTTCAAAAAGAAAAAAATCAAACCCAGAACTGAACTTACTAATTCAATTCCTCCCTGCACTGGCACAACAGAGCAGTGGCTGTTACTGCATCACCCAAGTTTCCCTGCCTGCAGTGGTTTAGCTTTCCTGCCTCCAGTAATGAGGTACCTCCCCTTCTAACGCAGCAAAGCTAAATTTAGCCCCTGCAGAGTGCACTATTCCTATATTTAGTGCTGTGAAAGTCAGACTTCAGCATGGAGCTGGCTAAACTATGAGGTGTTCTGCAGTCCAGGAGGCAGAAATAGAAACACAGCAAAGTGCTTCTTTGGATTTTCCCCCTGTGGCTAGGCAGCAGCAACAATGGAGGTCTCTGTGCAGGGACAGCACTTAAAATATATATATATATATCCCAGCAGTTATCATGGCATTCCTGAACGTGAGCAGACAAAGAGCTGCAGAGCCCAGTGCCATGGGAGGGCACTGAGCAAGGCTGCTGGCTTTGTGACAGAGGGAGGCTGCTGGCAGTGAGCTAGGGACGCAGCGGCAGTGGCTCTGCTGGGCTCTGCAGCATCCCCAGGTGCCAGCAGCACTGCAGGGGTGGTCCCAGCTGTGTTTTACTCCTGTGCTGTACAGTTGGGTATCTGCTCACGTATGATGTGCATGGAAATATGCCGGTGCTCATGGAGACCATCAGGGCCCGATTCTCATGTACCCAGATGCACCATGTATTGGCTTGGCGTGATTCATAAGACAATACAATAGTGTTTGTTAAGCCAGGTGAAGTATCTGGGAGGGAAACAGGAAATTTGGGGTTACTGTCCTTTGGGTCTTCCATCAAAGCAGGAAATGCATGCCACAGATGCCCCGTGGGGATGGAAATTGTTGTGGGTTTTACTCGTGTGGCCCTGAGCAGATGGAGGAGTGGGCTGGCTGTGGCCGGCCCACAGGCACGGAGGGCACCGCTAGAGGGCTCGCAGGATGGGGATTGCCACGTCTGGAAGAAAGCTAATTAAAACTGTAAGATGTGCTGGCACCGAGCCCTTTTTCTGCTGCTGGCAGAGGTTAACAGAGTTAATATAAATGGGTACTCAATGATCACTTCAGATTGCCTCTTGGAGACTGCCGGCCATGTGATTTAGTTCCTGTGTGAATCAGAAAGCATCTTTCAGACAGACATTGGATTGATTTGGTGAAACAAATCACTTTCGGTTTTTTTTTCATTCAAGTATGCAGAGTCTGTACCTCAAATAAGAATGGATTAAAGTTTGATCAAAAAAAACCTTAGCATATCCTGAAATCCTTGGGGGAAGCCTGTTTTCAGAAGATACATAAATGGTCAAGAAAGAGAAGTTTATAGAGGTAGAAGATTCCTGAAATGATCTTCTGCTTTCATAGCCATCAGGCCATACAGTGATAAAACTTTCCTAAACTAATGCTGTTATTTTCTAAAAATAGCCGTGTTTTTCCCCTCACTGTTCTCCTCCTGAGAGGTTCTTCCAGAACAGTACAGGTAGAATTGCTTACTAATTTCCAGCCTAATTTTATTGTGGCTCACTTATTCCCATTTGTTCTTGTGCCATTTTTTTTTTCATTAGCTCTTCTTCCTCCCCAATGTATGCCCCCTATAAATATGCCTGGGATAATCATATTTTGTGCCAGCCTTTGCTTGGCTGGGCTAAACAAGCAGAGCTCTTCAAATTGCACATTCTAAAATAGGCCATCAAGCTTCAGGACTGTTGCCACAAGGCATACGGACTTTTTTAAAATCTTCTTTTACCCCTTTGTCCATTAGAGAACATTGCACAAGTGGGGGTACTGTGACAAGGGGAAAATTTGCCATTATGTCTTATTATGAAGTGTGGCAACAGAGTAATTTTCTGAGGCAGAATATTGCACTGAGAGACCCGCTTTATGATGCAAATTGGCAGGTCCTGGTCTAGATGAGCCATTTGCCTTTGATTTCTAATTTTTTTTAATGTCGAGCAGCTTAGTTGCTATAGAGAAAATCATACTGGTATAAGCTGAGGAACATGACCTCAGAAAAATTGAAAACAAAGCAGCAATAGCAGAGAAAATAGAGCAGAGCCTTTGAAACATCTCAAATTTTCCTGAATTTTCTGTGAGATTCAGGAGCATATTAAAAGCATTCAGAACAGCATTCATATATTAGTATCTCCTCCCTCATGGGCTGGTTCTTGGAAACAGGAAATGTTTCTAGCCTTGCCTCAGTATCCCAGACTGCAGTGAGACCTCTGTTCCTTTCGTCTTGTCCCCCAGCTGAGTTTCCATGCACGCAATGAGTTGCCAATGATGGCTTTTCACAGAATCACAGAATCACTGAATCACTAGGTTGGAAGAAACCTTTAAGATCATTGTGTCCAATCCATGCCCTAACACCTCAGCTAAACCATGGTACTGAGTGCCACATCCAATCTTTTTATAAACATCTCCAGGGATGGTGACTCCACCACCTCCCTGAGCAGACAATTCCAGTATGTGGCAGACGATTCCAGTACTTCTGACCACTCCTTTCAGGTCCGTGCCAGCAGCACGGACCTGGCAGGCAGTGAAAACTGAGTCTGTATAGGAATGAGAAGAGGGAAGCATCTCTGGAGGGCAAGGCTGAGTCCATACAGTGCTCAGCCTGTGCAGCAAAACTCATGGCTGGGAACGGTCAGTCAATAACCATTGCTGACTATGGGATCACAAACCCTGAACTGTCCTGAGGCAGGAATGACAGGCACAGAGACAATCCCAAGCCTCTCAAGCTCCTATTAACTTGTCTGTTACCCACAAAGCATGCTCTCTCCTGAGCATTCATTCATTTACACAAGCATTGAGTGTATCTGCAAAAGTGTATCTATCTTGACATTCTTTGGCTCTGTGATCAGGGCAATGCTTTGATAAAAAAGGGGAGTGAAGGGGCATTGTTTTAGCTGGAGGCCAAAAGCTGCTTGAAAGGAATGGAAAGGGAGGGGGATTCTATGCTGAAGGTAATTAAAGAAGATGAAGTACTTAAGTAAAGTGAATGCTTCACTGCACAGAGTTAATGCTGAATTTCACTGGTCTGGGAAAAGAAGTTGAAATGTTGCTGCTCAGATTTGTGTTAATAATTTTCTTACATGCTACTAAATGACCCAACTCGCTTTGTTGTGGGAACAGAATATGATCCAACCAGTGCTCAAAAGACTTTAGGAAAAACTACAAAGAAAGCCAATTCTGTAGTATGTGACAAGACAATGTGTGAATGTTTTAATATTATCTCACTGGTAGATCCAGGAGTTAAAGGAAGTGGAGGCCTTGCTGGACAGACAATGCCCAAGAGGTGGAGTCACAGCTCCAGTAACTTGTAGTCTTAATAGATGTAAGGGAAAAACAAGGGAGGTGAGAAGCAAGAGTGGCATGATCTGATGGGGGAATGTGCCAGTCCAGGGAGCATTAATGGCTCACAAGAAACTTTATCCCCTCCTTACAGTCAGTCTGGACTGAAAGGAGGGCAATGGAAATTTAATGCAATACAGATGACACAGTAGCAGAGAATCTACCAGCAGAGTGCAGGCAGCTTCCTAAGGCCTGGCTGTGAGGCAATTGCCAAGGTGATGCCTGTAAGTTCAGCTCCCAGAGCCCACATATCCCTGTCAACACGTTGATTTTCCTCAGCTGCAGGACCCAGGCCCAGCCTGGCATGGAGCCCCTCTGCCCAGGGCTGGGAGCAGAGGTGCTAGGGGAGATCTGGCCTGGCTGCACCCACATATAGCCAGTAATGCAGCTCAGCCTTTTCCTGGACCTTGAGCTTTGGTTGTTTCTCTGTATCACATGGCCTTAAAGCTGTGGTGAAAACCAAATTTGCTCACGTCTGTTGCCAGATTTCCAGTGACTCTAATAAGGCCTGGATTTCAGCCTGGCAAGCTATTCAGCAGTGCTATTCTCACAGCTGTAACTCAATTAACCAAGATATGCAAAACCCTTTATGATTTTCCCCTTCTTATTTCGAGTTCATTTGCTAAATAGCTACATGTACCAGTTGCCCTTTTAATGTCTCTCAGGTGCTTTCTTCTGTTGCCAAAACGTCTCCCTCCCTGGCAGGCAACATGAGGGAGGATGGCACCCCTCTCCTTCCCCAGATGGTCACTGCTGTCTCCTCCTCAGGCACCAACTGCTGAATGTGAAAGGATTCATGACACGAGTGTTGACATAGTGAGAGGCTGAGAAATTCCCTGGCTTGTAGTACTGTCCTCAGCCCGACCTTCCTCTTCATCTATATTTTCATTTGCCACTCAGGGTGGAGGAGAGTGACCGTGAGTCATCCTAGGGGCTGATGACTCATATCTTCAGTCAGAGCAGTCAGCATGCTGAGGGTTTCTCAAGGCTCTGCCCAATCTTTCCTGCCCAGAAGCTCAGCGGAGGGTTTGTGCATGGGTTTCCCTAACTACAATTTCTAGCCTTCAGTTGGTTTTTCTCTCTGTTTCATTGTTTCCTCCCTTGCCAGTGGCTTTTCCCTGCCCCCACAATCCACTCTGAGCTTTCCAGTTCCAGACTGAATCTGCCTGCTCCATATATGCTAACATTTGCCTCTAACATCCTGTATGCTTTTGCTGCTTGGAGAAAGTCCACTAGTATTTACTGTCTATGTGAGATGCTGCTTCATCATGGCTTGGACAGCCTGTGTCAGTGTGCTTAAGTTTGTGCTACAGAACACCACACTCTTTTCAAAGCTAAGTTGCTAAGCTGTACATGTTGATGTATGCCATCCCTTGCAGCTGGTATCAGCACAAAGCCCTAGAATGGTTTGGGTTGAAAGGGACCTTAGATCATCCAGCTCCAAGTGCCCTGCCATGGGCAGGCACACCTTCCACTAGACCAGGTTGCTGAGGGCACCATCCAGCCTGGCCTTGAACACCACCAAGGAGAGGATATCCACAACTTCACTGGGCAACCATTGTCTCACCACTCTCATAATGTATTCCTTATATCTGACCCACAGGCTCTTGTAACAAGCCCCTTTCCCCTTTAGATACTGAAAAGCTGCTCTAACCTCTACCTGGAGCTGTCTCAGCCTGTTGCCGTAGGAGAGGTGCTCCATCCCTCTCTGACCATCTTACTGGCCCTCATCCAGACCTGCTCCAACTTCTTATGTTGCTTCTTATGTTGGGGACCCTAGAACTGGATGCAGAACTCCAGGTGGGGTCTCACCAGAGCAGAGAAGACAAAAGGCATTTCCATTTTGAGTAGGGCAAAATCATCTTCCCTGACCTGCTGGCCCTACTGCTTTTGATATAGCCCAGGATGTGTCTGGCTTTTTGGGCTGCGTTCACTCAAGGACGGGTCATTTTGGGCTTCTTGTCTACCAACACTCGTCAAGTCCTTCTCCTCAGGACTGATCTCAATCCATTCTCCACCCAGCCTGTGTTTGTGCTTGAGATTGCCCTAGCCCAGGTGCAGGACCTTGTGCTTGGCATTGTTGAACTTCATGAGGTTTCTGCAGGCCCAGCTCTCAGGCCTGTCCAGGTCCCTCTGGATGGCATCCCTCCCCTCCAGCGTGTTGACTGCACCTCACAGCTCGGTGTTGTGGGCAAACTCAGTGAGGGTGTGCTCAGTCCCACTGTCCGTGTAGCCCAAAAGTGTTAAACTGCCCCAGCCCCTGAGGAATGGTACTGATTGCTGATCTCCACTGGGACATTGACCCAGTGACTGTGTTGAGTGTGACCATCCAGCCAAATCCTTGTCCACTGTGGTGTGGTCTGGGCCTCTCCACTTTAGAGACAGGGATATTATGTGGGACAGTGTCATGTGCTTTGTTTGTACAAGTCCAGGTAGGTGACATCAGTTACTCTTCCCTCATCCACCAATGCCCTCACCCATCATGGAAGGCCACAAGTTTTGTCAGGAACAATTTGCCCTTAGTGAAGCTATGTTGGCTGTCACCAATCCCATCCTTATTTTCCATGCACTTTAGTATAGTTTCCTGGAAGATCTGCTCCATGATCTTTACCATGGGTTAAACGGGCTACTTTCCAGCTGTGCATCTGTGGTTCTTAAAATACCCATCCGGTCCTGAGTTGAGGTTTTCATATCACCCATGGTGAGTGGCTGAAACAGCTGGTAGGCCCAAGCATTACTTGTCACTTCTTGTTTGAGGTTCACCTTCAAATCAGACTACAGCACCCAGAAGAAGCACAAATAGGTTCTCAGGGAGCAATGGCAAGTTAGGAGGTTGGCCACAAAGCAATGAGATGGTACATGAGAAGTTGGGGGAAGAATTCTGCTTGATGTATAAGCCAGTGCTGATACTGGAAGGGGATCTGAATGAGGAGGCCAATATGCAGGGAAAACTGGAAAAGAGGACAGCATTAAAGTGTAACAAATAAGTAATCGAAGTAACCCTTCCCAGCTCCTTTGAATTGACAAATATTCTTACATTCAAAGATAAGCACGCACAAAAAAAGAACTTATTTTTATCGTGCAGTGCATGACTGATGTGTTGGCAGTATTTTGTTGTCACTCTGCATGGCTTTTAATTGAGGTTACCTAGAAACAGTAAGGGACAAAAGTGTTTCACGATGACTGAGTCCTAATTATGGGAGAGTTCATAGAAAACCCAAACCGTATCATGGGAAAGAATGGAAAGCCAAATTATGTTGTTCTCAGTGGTTTTGACTTCTCTTTGACTTACAAACTTTTTAGGTTAAAAAAAATAGATGAGAGTTATGTGAACCATTTATGGTTTAGATCTATTATGTCTTCTCTGATTTCTTTTCCCAGCTTAAAAAGAAAAAGATAAAAAGGAGAGAGGGAAATGAAAAATAACTTAGTTTAGGGTTCTTGTCCCAGAGCCTATGCAGAAGTTAAATTTTGAATCTCAAAACTTCCTTCATAATATTAATTTTTAAGTATTAGTCAAAGTTTTTGTGTTTGTTGGAGAAGCAAATCAATATGAATTGAAACTATAAACAACACTGTACTTGGCAGAATGGACAATTGGCTCATGGTCTCTGGATACATCTTTGCTTCAACAGATTCAAAGATGCAGGCTATGTATAGAAATCATAAAAACTATACCATTTACCAAATTGCAGTGAATCTCATATTTTACGTGGAAAGTTTAAAGACTTGTATTCCATCTGAACAAGCTCATTCATGGATAATAAATAAATGACCTGCTAAAAGGCTATCAAAAATGTGAAGCTGCTGTGTCCTCTTTTTCTAATTATGAAATCAAAAGGATACCAGGCTAGGAGGTATATTGACATAGAAATTCCCAGATCAAAGTGCTCCCAGAACAAAGGTTTTGCTGGAATAAAGTAGCTTCCAAAAAACTCTGGATAGTGGCAGTCTTAGTGGAGCCAAGCCCCCTGGAAGCTGCCAGCCGTGTTGTGTGCCTTTTGGCACCTCTGCAACATGTATAAATAGCTGGAGACCTTTCTGCAGCCAGGAACAAGTGAGATGAGAAAAGGCTGTGTTTCTAAATTTGAAAAGAAAGCTGTATACAACAGGCATGCTGATTTTAGGTATGCCAGGGGACTTTGAGAGTCTGCCCTTTGGTCCTCTCTGCAGGCAAGGTCAACTTCCCCTAGATTTTGTTTTGTAAACACAGACAGAGCATGACCACAGTCTGGGACTGCTCTTTCTGAGGACCAGATCCCAAACTGAGAAGATGAAACTTATCCTGGTGTGATCACAAGCCCAACACTCAAACCTTTGCTCTGCTAACCAATTGTCCAGAATGGCTACCTTAACAATTCTGCTGTGTAGTTCCTCTGCTTAGTCTAGCCTTTGAAGTGTCAGTCAGGGTTATTTATAGGGGAAATGCAAGGAATAAATAAAGACCTTGGGCCACAGAAAATAGTACCACACTAAGTAAATGACAATTCATTACAATATGGGCAGTGGAAAAGTTAATATCCTTCCTCTGTCCAGGACCACCCTGTATTTGGCATCTGGCCACATGAATGTGTAAGAAGCTTTAGATGTCTTTGCTGTTCCCTAGTCCTATTGAAATGCCAGCCATATTTCAAACATCCATGAACTCTGCACACTCCACACAGTGAGCTGGAGATTCCGTTGATGGTACAGTTTTAACCACTTCTGATCCGGTCAGGAGAGAGCAACACAGTCTGCTGAAAAGCAAAGATGTATGTTAAGCTGTGTTTTCACAGATTTCCATTATCTAAAGGCTCAGGGTCTCATTTCAAATGTTTTAGCTTATTCTTAACTGAAAATTTTGCTATGTTATTTTTGCAGAGGTGTTTGCATAATTTCTCAGTATTGTAGTACCGTTTAGGTTGGAAAAGACCCAAAACTCCACATCTACACGTTCTTGTATCTGAAGAGAAATATAATCCAACAAGACAACTGAGGGTTTTTCCTACTGCAGTGTTAGGTCAATGGCATTTTAGTTCCTTTAGAAAAAATGGGTTATGTGGTACACTAGGCAGTGGCTGCCTAGGTGGTATTGTGTGTTAGTGAAAGCTGCAGCTGAGTAGGCAGCTGCATGCAGTGCATTTCACACCTCATCAGCCCATAACCATTAGAATAACTTTTCATTTATTCCTTCTTGCAGACAAGGTGGTGAACTCCAGAAAAAACCCGCATAAACCAATTCCTAATTCCCCAAATTGCTCAGGGTGCTTCAGTTTATTAAGCCTTTTGGCTGCTTCTTGTATTCTCTTCTGGTTCACTGGAGTGACCCTTCGAAGTTTGCAGCACAGGGGAGATCTGGCTACAGGCACTTTTTCTTGGCTTGTTTTGCTAGTATGTTTCAGATACTCTTCTTCAGAGTTATTGTTTCACTGATTTTCTACTTCCATCTTTGTAAAGCTAAATAGCAGAGAAAAAAATTTACACCTTATTCTTTCTTTTTGGGTCTAGACTTAACATAGGAGAGAAAGCTTAGTTCCATGTGTCACGAAAATGTTTGCCATGGCACTTTCTGTTGTGCTGTTTGACAGGGTGATCCTTCTTCTATTTGGCCAGTTACTTTTACCCAACTCTTTTTTTTTTCCAGAGTCCACAGCCCATTTATCACAAAAAGTCCAGGAATATTCAAACATTTCTGCAAAGCATGTTTTCCTCAGAGATTTTGTTGCGATTTAATCACTGCTGGCAACTAAACATCACACAGCCACTCGGTCATTCCCCCCTCAGTGGGATGAGGGAGAGAATCTGAAGAGCAAAACTGAGAAAATTTGTGGGTTGAGATAAACACAGTTTAATAGGTAAAGTAAAAGCAACATGTGCAAGTAAATCAAAACATGGAATTCATTTGTTCCTTCATTCATCCCTTCCCACGGGTAGGAAGGTGTTCAGCCATCTCCAGGAAAGCAGGGCTCCATCATGTGCAATGTGTGTCCCTCCCCTTCCTTCTTCTTCTACTAGCTTTATACACTGGGAATGATGCCACATGGTCTGGAATATCCCTGTGGTCAGCTGGGGTCAGCCGTCCCAGCTGTGTCCCTTTACAACTTCTTGTACATCCCCAACCCACTCACTGGTGGTGTGAGAGGCAGAAAAGGCCTTGGCTCAGTGTAAGCACTGCTCAAAACATCCCTGTGATATCAACATTGTTTCCAGCACAAATTCAAAACACAGACCCATACTAGCTACTATGAAGAAAATTAACTCTGTTTCAGCCAAAACCAGCACAGATACCCATTCTGCTACAGGTTTTGCTTTTTCTTATGTTTTCCACAACATTCTTGGGATGTCATGACACTGTTTATTGATTGCACCTGCCACCACAATAAACTCAGCTTTATTAGTAGCATGTAATAATATTTAATAACACACAGAGCAGAGCCTGGACATTATAAATGAGATCAGTTTCTCTGTCTCACAAGGGAGCACTGTTCTTCCTGCTTTGTGGGCATTGAGCCTTAAAGAGTCTCACAAGAAAACCATAGAGAAACCTCATTTGTTTTCTGAATCCCTTTTTTTAATCCTAATCAGAGGACAATCTTGCCTTGCTGGCATTCCTCTGGTGTTGTGAATCACAATGTGCTTAATTACCAAGTAGTGCTGTTCTTCCATGCAAGAATATTTTGTTCCCAAACCTCCATCCCAGCTTCAAGACACAAGAAATGTCTGTGTGGATGGAAGAGCTGCTGCTTTAGAACAGCTGTTCAAATGCACATAAGCACCCTGCTGAAATGCCTATTTTGCCTATGATTTACATTTGTAAGAGGTCTTAATAACTGTTTCTAATATGAAATTTCAGTTCAAGCTTAGAGCAAACCCTGGTACAAGTTGCAGTAGTGCCAGAACACTGTTCTGCCCTCACGGTGTTCTGCTTGCTTACCTACTGAAAGTGGAAGTGACTGGGGAAAAGCTGCTTCAGGAGCAAGCAATGGAGGACACTTTTCACTGGTGCCTAATGGTGTTTATCCATTTTGTCCAGAAGGTTCCTGCCTCTGAGAGCTTTCTAATGTCCTCTGTGGTGGGAATTAGGATGGCAGCAATTGGATTTCTGGTGAAGAGTTTCTGCATAGCTGATGCTCTGGGTTTGGGGTTTTTTTTATTATCATAACAAGGAAAGTATCAGGGCAGTGGGGACACAAAACTGTTCCCTGAGTGTGTAGCTAGGCTAAAAGCTCATTGTGGTGTGATGGAAACATATTTGATGAGTGGAAAAACAGGTCTGCCATCTCCATGACACTGTGGCTCTTCTTATAGGAGAATACTTTATTTTTCTTCCACATGATGAGTTCCTGAGTGACTGGCATGAAAATACAAAGAGACACCGAAATGAGATATTGCTGCATTTCCAATATCCAGTATAACTGCAGGGAAAGTTGTATGTGTGATGGTAGAAACAGATATTTGCACACCCAGGTTAATGGTAATTGCAGATGAACAGGTATAAATTTGCCCAGTGTGCTGCCTTTCATGGAGGCACACCACTTAGAAGTAGATGATGGCAGTGCTACTGTACCAGCACAGCTCTACAGTTGTCAACCTGTGTCACAGGAACAAGGTGAAAATTTATAAAATTCTCAGTTGATAATGGTAATTTGTTGTTATTTTTCTTTTTTTTCCAAATGTGAAGGTTTATGATTAGAGAACAAACACTTCAGATTGAAGACTGACCTCAACAACCAGGGGATATGATGGCAACTAAAATGTGGTGGTTGAACCTACTGGATCAAGTCATCTCTCACTTTGCTGAGGCAGTGGATAATTGCCTTGCCTTGTCCCTGAGAGGGCTCTCTGAATATGCCTGCTTGGTGGTGAGGAAGGCCAGCAGGGGGTCAGCCATGGAAATAAATAGTGAGAAATATCAATATAGGTCGTTTGTATCTTTTCCTTGTTAGTGTGCACATGCCTCCTGTCACATGCCTGAGAACTGTTCTTGGTGGGAGCTGATAATTTTCCCTCCAACAGCTCACACTTCTTAGCTCTCAGTCATGGACCAGTCCCCAGTGAAAATTATTGACAACACTGACTATGTTTGATGCTGTGTCAGGGTTTTGGCAGCAGGGACTGCAGGGTGGCCCCTGTGAGGAGAGGACAGGAGTGCCCCTTGCTGGGCACAGCCGGTTCCAGACAGCTCCAAAACACCACCACAGGACATGCCTAAGCCCTGCAGCCACAGGGAGAGACTGTGGGATAAAGGACTAAATGCTGCCCTACAGGCAGGAGTGAGGAGGGAAAGAAGTGTGATAAACACCTCGAGCCCTGAGGTGAGGGCAGGATGAGAGGGAGGAGGCACCCCAGCAGTCTACAGATCTCAGCACTGCACCAAGAGCAAGGGTTTTCTCTTGGGAAGGATAATCCTAACTTGTGTTCTGAGATGCAGTGCTGCAATCTAAAAGTGTAAATGCCACTTGGCGGTGTCTGGGGCTCATTTTTTCATCCCAAACTGCTGCTAGCATCTTAAATTTAAGACTATTCCAGTTTAGAAACTGGGACTTTGTGAGGCTGAAGAGTGATGTAAATGTAGGGGATGAGTGGGAAGCAGTAACTTATGTGTTTCTCAGGTCATGGCTGTGTACAGACTGATACACTGGCAACATCACAATCCCAGCAGCTTGCTTATAGAACTTGCCTCTTGACTGAGGGATGTCAGGTTTCTAAACACAATTAGATCCTAAGAATGCAGAGGTGCCTCATGGCATTTGCAAAAGTGTCTACACATTCCACTTAAGGGCAATAAGTGAAGTAATTTTAATTTCCTAATTTGCATTATGCATCCTTAGTATTTTTTAAAAAGCTAATGCTGGGAGCTCAGTTATGTTACAATTCATGTTTATTTCCTGACTAATTTGTATCTGTGGTCACAAGCTGTACTAAAATTTTTCGTCATATATATATATATGTCTCACACAGTGTCCATGCCACAGGATTATTCTAAAATTGACTATATCTGTTTTAAAGGAATTAATAAAGATAATTTTCTCCCCACTATCCAGTTCTCACATAAAAGGCATAAACAATTACAGGGTATTATAAAAGTTATGTGTATACTGTTAATTGTTCTGAAATTACTTATCTCATGGGGGCTACTGTTCTTTCCTTTCTGAAGAATTATCCTTCTCTTCCAAAGAGATTTTGCTTCCCAGTGATTGCCTAGTCATGCCTCTTATTAGAAATATTATGTTAGACTAAGCAGAGAAATGAAATCTCACCTTCAACAGAGGTGATGGATCAAGCAAACCCAGTACATTGCACATTGCTCAGATTGAAATGCATATCTATACAACAAAATTGTTAACCAAACATTCCTCTTCCCTTCCCTTCCCTGCCCTTCCCTTCCCTTCCCTTCCCTTCCCTTCCCTTCCCTGCCCTTCCCTTCCCTTCCCTTCCCTTCCCTTCCCTTCCCTTCCCTTCCCTTCCCTTCCCTTCCCTTCCCTTCCCTTCCCTTTTCTACTTTCTTGGGTTTTTTATCTTCCTTCTTCTTCTCCTTTTTTATTTCCTCTTCCTTCTTTTAAGCTTCTTGTTATCTTTTCCTTTCTTTAGGCCTGCTTGATCACAGGTGGAGAACTATATTTTTAGACCTCAGTTAAGCCCTGAAGGCTTAACCACAAAACTTACATCTATTGCTAGATCAGAGTGGTAGGTCTTAGCCTCCCCTAAGATATGCAATTTAGTGAAAGGAATTGGAAAGATTATGAGTTACACTGACACCAGAGGAAGAACCATCACTTTTTGTAGGCAATCATCAGGACTTGATGAAGTTTTCGTTATGTAAGCATGATATGAAATACATTCAGTTACTAAAGGCAAGGGAGAACTCTGGTAAAATCTCTGTTGAAGATATATAGTACTGGAACAAAGAAGTACAAACTAGCATTGGTGCAACAATTGCACTATTAGTGTGCATTTAATGAAGAGAGAAATTAACATCTTAGGGTGCTGGGAAAATACTTCTTTTAGTTATTAATCCTCAGGTTAGTTTGGTTTGATGGAGAAGAAAATCCATCTGTCTGAGTTTTCTGGCTGTGCTCCCACTTTTTTTGCATAATTTAAAACAAAATATGGTATTGCCATGCTTGTTTAAAGGCTCTTCTTGCATTCTACTTGTTTTGTTCTGAGTTCATGATTTGAGGGTCTTTCATTCTCTTGCCTCCAGCCAAGTCTTCCCATATTGCAAGTCTAGATCATACTGAGACATGTTTATTTAAGTTTTAGCTCTGATGTGAGGTTAAGTTCAAATGCTTATTGCTGTCCCTCCCTGGCAATGGTGGGGTTATGAATGCAAACATATAAATCCTACTTGATTAAAGGAATATGATTGTGAAGGTGTGCCTTAAGCTTGTAGGTCAGGTTTGGATGTTTGCCCGTTATTTATATTGTCCCCCAGTGCCAAACCATCTCATGGATCTATGCAACGTCCACCAAGCCTCCAGAGTGAATTACCTGTATTGTAGCAACATGTGGGCCACAGGAGCAGCCTAGCAAGGAACAAAACAACTGCAAAGCACAGAATATGCATGTGAAGAGTTGGGTGGCTGCTGGGTGTTCTGCAGCACTTGATCACCGACAGCTGTGTACAGCTGTAACTCCAAACGCAAAAAACAAGCTGTAGCCATCAGAAAATGCCAAACTCGCAAGCGGGGTTTTGTTTTTCTTCTTGGATACATTTCAGTGTTAGTTTGAACTATGTATTACCCTGTAGAATTAGCGCTCATCTGATCTTAGAACAGTGTTCAGGAAAGAAACAAAGTAAAAATTCCAGGAAACCAAACAGGCAATTCACTTTACCCGTAGGATACAGAGTGGTAAGTTCTGCAGGTAACTCACTTGCCAGCCTGCCTGCAGTGTGGAGGCAAACCTCTGCAGGCTCTTTTTGTGCTGGAGCTGTGCCTGGTGTCATTTTGCCACCCTTCAGCCCTAGAACTGGTTCCAAGAAAACTACAAGGCAGCCAGGGTAGCAGCAATTCTGGGAGCTGCATTCCTGCTGCAAACCCCTAGAGATTGTCCTTTCTAAGTTGTTAGAGGCACTAATAAAATCAGTAGCTCTTGACATGCCAACTGGCTTGAAAGGCTGTCCTGCTGGTGGTATCCCCAGTATCCATCAAATTACTATTCAGTGGTGAAGAAGAGTGAGAATTTGTGGTTAAGTGTCAGTCAGGCACCAGTACAAACCTGGGATGAAACAAATGAGCCCAAGAACAGGATTTGTATTATGATTAATGCTATTGAATAGTGCTGGATAATACTTGTTTTTTTCTGTGAAGTCTCTGCGGGTGATGGCTTGAAAATGTGCAAGCTCTCTGAGTCACTGGCAGAAAGATGGCAGTCAAGCCAGCTGCATTCCAGACAGGGCACTGCAGTACCTGCAGTGTTACTGCCACCTCAGTTTTTGGAGGAGACTCATGGAAAAGGTGGGGAAACACACAGAAATCTGACTGAAGGCAGAGAATGGTGGGCAGCAGGTGTGAGCTCTCTGTAAGAAGGCTGCAGGATTCTCCTTTGTGCCACAGGCATGGTCCTCGCTGCTCTGTCCAGCTTCTGCCCTGGAAGCTTCTGCTCTAGAGCACAGAACTGGCACAGTCCCCTGCTTTTCTAGAGGAAGGCACCTACAAATATTAGGGGAGCAGCAGCCAGCCTGCAAATATGAGCTTGCTGAGAAGCTTGGAAACCCATGACACACAATCTGAACTCCTGTGCTTCTTCCATAAAAGCTTCCTGGATTTAAATCATGATGAGAATCATTTAGAATGGATCTTAAGGAGGGGTATGAAAGATCTGAGAAGCAAAGAAGGTGCAAAATTACATAGAGGGGAGCTATTTTCATGAAGTACTAGAAGACTTCATTGTTTTACTCTACATTTCTAATGCAAATTGGTTACAACAGCAAGTTTTAACATTAGTTAAAAGTAGAAGATCAATCTGAATGACAAATGTTAGCAATATCAGCAGGCTGTAGAAACATTTGGAGCTTTCTTCCATCCTTGCTGCAAATTTCCACTTGAACAGGTCTTTTCTTTTATGCTGTGGTGGTGTGCAGGCTTTTGTGCTTTTCTGACCACTCTTTGTGTAGCCTCACAGCACTATGAGAGGAGTATCTAGAAGCAGCAGTCCACAGTAGTGGCAGTGGTTGATTTGCACCTTACAGCACTTTGTCTGCACCTTGTTAACAGCTGCTTTTGTGTGCATTCCTCTCTAAAATTCCAATATACAGTTTTCCCAAATTGATAACTAGAGAAAACCCTTTTTTACCATGCTTCTAGCTTTCCATGGACTGAGGTTTACACTGCAGATCCAGTGTCATATGCAAAGTATATGTTTCACTTTTGTCTTTTTTTCTTTTGGCACTCTCCTATTTGAGGCAGGATGGGTACTAAAATATGAAGTAAGAGACTTAATTGCTTTTCATTTCAGTTTCAAGAGGCTACAATTATGAAACTGGACTGGCTGCCTACACTTTGTGTATTAGCCATGGCAGCGTAAATCGGGACACTGTTGAAAGTTGCTCAGTATGAATGCTGGGGCAGGCAATTTTCAGGTGAAATGTCTGATACAACCTTTCTTTACCTACATTTGCTGGGTAGTAAGACTGGGTCTGTGACTGGCTTCTTCAGCAGGTTCTGGCTAAGTGGTGCTGGGGTGTGAGGGAGCCATTCTTCTCTGGCAAGTGAACATGGAGATACTTTAGCATGCAGGCTGGCTCGTGGGATGCATTCTGAGTCCCATGTGCATTGTAGTTTTGACAAACAGTATAAATATTTACAGCTTATGCTTCCTTCTAGCTCTCCAAATAGACTTCTTCATAAGAGAGAGAACTGAATATTATGTGCTTCCCATGCAGTCAGCAAGATACGGGCTGGGATTTAACCCTGTGATGGCAGCCCATCAGATTCAGAGGTTTATGGACAGCCATGACATGACCCTCATCTAAAGAGAGAGGGATCTATGACTGTGTCACATCATGCAGGACTGCAGACTACACTCTGCCAGAAGAAAGACTTAATTTGCTGCTAAATGTGTGGTTGAGTTTGCAAAGCCAGCATCTGGGGAATGAAGGGAATATTATTTTGGTTTTAGAGACTTGGTGTTTCATCTGGTGTTAATGAAAGGCAATAAATATTGTATGAGAAAATACCATATTTAGTGAATTTCCTCTCAGGGACAGAAAAAATGGCCTCTGAGTTGATTAGAAATTTTGTATGTTTATTCTCTTTATTTGTATTCTTATTGCCTAATGGGGAAGGGAGGTGTGTTACTACAGCTTCAGTACACAAATAATAGTCAGATGTGGCTCTGCATGTTCAGTTGTTTAGTCAGGCTTCCCCTTAAGTTGTGATGAGGACAAATAAGCAGGAAAGGTTTTGCTTGGGAAAATAACCATCAGTCCTCTGAGCTTCCTGGGCAGCATCATTACACTACCAATTTGTGCCCTCTGAGAAGAATTAGATTTAAACCTTCAGCTGACTTCTACAGCCAACAGACATCAGTCTAGATTGTACTAGCTTTTGATCACTGTGAACTGGGCCAGATTTAGACTGGGCGTGTGGACCTGAAATGTTACCTTTTCACAGCCACAGTGAGTTACTCATTGCCACAGATAGGTTAACTCCCTGTTATCTCCTCATCTTTGCAAGTGCTTTCCCTCAGTTTAATTTTAGTTTCTACAATAAGAGTAGCTGTAACTAATTTTTGTGCAATTTATTTTTCATGCCATCTTTGTTGTGTTTCTTCATCTCTGCTACAGATGTTTTTTTGTCATTGTAAAATGATCAAGAAGGTTGGCACTTTTAGTGCCAGATTGGTCACATAAGTTGGCACTTAAAATAGAAGCTAGAAAGGACAAAAAGGAGTCCACAGGTACCAGCAAAATTACAGCCCAAGGGGAATTTTGCTAATAACAGTTTCCAGTTTCATGAGATCAATTCTTAACTGAAAATCATTCCAGTCTACCATTTTATACAAAGATTTATTATGTCTAGGAAACAAACTGAGTGACTATTCCCTTGTGTATCTACACACACCCACACACTTTTATAATTTATTTCTTCCTTTTTTTAACCTATAATAATGTG
Source organism: Argya squamiceps (assembly GCA_037834095.1). Classification (NCBI taxonomy): domain Eukaryota; kingdom Metazoa; phylum Chordata; class Aves; order Passeriformes; family Leiothrichidae; genus Argya; species Argya squamiceps. Next base: position 21,073,423 of record JBBMKD010000001.1, read on the forward strand.
AGAAAAGTCCAAGTGAGAATTATGGCTTGGCTGAAATTTAGGTTATATTGAAAAGATTTGATGTCGTTGTGATGTAAAAACTACTCTTTGCTCCTGTGTCAGAAAGGGCCATATAAATCATCTTTTACCTAATTACTCCCCTAATTTTCTTCCTTGATGAAAGGATGTGATTGATTGTCATAAGCTAATTACATTTAATTCCAGTGTGTTGAGAAAATGTAATAGGATGCACGGTGCAAGTGACAAGGTTTGGTGGCTAACTAAGCCATTAGCTATTTTTAATGACCTGCTTGGCCTGTAGCAGTACCTGAGGCAGGAGTAATTGCTTTTCCTAACAGCTGAAGGCTAGGGACAGCTTCCCCTGACAAGACCTCATAGAACAGGGTGTTTTAAAAACCCATATAATTTTGAGAGGCCAAATGACGGTGGTACACCTTTTTCAGACAGTGGCTTTCCCAGTCTAATCAGGTTGAAGCATTATGGGAAGGTGTTTTTACAAATTAAGTTGCTGGGTTGGCTCCCACAATGTGAGGGTGTCAATATATGGGAGTTTACCATGTAAAGATAAGAATATATCAGAAAGCTACACATTCTCTATCTTCATTATCAACACATGTAACTAATATAGCTTTCTTGGACAGAGCAGAAAGGAAGAAGAAAGGATTTTCTCGACACTCACTGACAGGTGACTGATGTAATACTCTCTTGGAGATCCCTACTGATGAAAAATTTGTGCAAATACCTTCTCTGTTGGCTACTTTTTTGTATCTGAAGTAAAAATACTGCAAGGTTCAGGAAAGAAGGTAACAGATCCAAAGTATCTTATCATTTCTGCATTCTAAGAATCTTATGTTTACTGTTCTCATTTCTTTTTATTTCAAAAGAAAATGTTTCTGGTGGCAGCATGTAGAGTGTGTGTGTTTGCATGCCAACACATATTCTTTAAAAGACTGCCTTGACATTGGCTCTGGTGTTGGTTCCCCCTCTTTAAAACCTAAATCTTCAGTTAAGCTATTACAGGTATAGTTTCATTTAAGAACAACACTGGAAACTTTTACCTTGTAAGGTATCAGCTTTATTTGATAAAGTTACTTTGATCAGAAAGAAGTAGGTAAGTTGTTCTGTAGGTGATTAGATTAAGAAAGGGATACATGATAATAAGAAAATTATTCTTGCTGTCGCCAGCTGCATGATCAGCTCTGGCTGTTGTTAACTAAACCAGATATCTGTACTGTCATTGTCAACTGCTGATTATACTGTCAATCTGCTTATCTCTGAGCTCAGTTTCAGTTAAGAGAAGTTTTTGTCTTTCAGTACCAAGGAAAGCAGGGAAAATATTTCTCTTTTTCACCTGTATAATGGACTTATTTTTAACTAATAGCATTTTGCTTACTTGTTAGGCCTGTGAAAATTAGGGAGCCCTGATTTAGTCCATCCAAAAGCCTCATGGGCTGGGAATGTGTGATAAGGTGTTTATAGGAATTTACATTGAGTTTACATAGTTTACATTCCTATACATAGTTTACATTCCTATATACTTTCTATTCTTGCAACTTTTCAAGAAAAAAATGTCAATGTTAAATGTTACATTTTGGAGATAAATAATCCTTCAAACTGAGTATGATGCTACCAAGTGTGCTAAACTGAAATATATGCTGGTTGTTTCCAAATGGACTGAGGTCACCCTTTGCAGCCTCAAGAGGAATTGGTCATGGATTGGATTAAGCACAAGTAAACAAATGAAACACAAGAATGTTGAAAATGTAGTTCCTATGCCAGAGAGCTCACAGCATTCACATATAACCAAGTACAGAATGGTAGAGACTCTTGTACAGCCATATAGCTCTGTTAGCTTCTTCAGAATGAGAGCTTTCATTCTCCCAGAGCTTTGCATTGGGTTCTAGATGGGCTTGGAACTTAAATTTAAGTTCAGGAGTTGCAGCCAACTTTCAAATCCCCTATGTCCTGCCTTTCCCTAAATCCCAGACTTCCTGTAAACTAGAAAAAAGTGAGCAGCAATCTGTTTGGTGTATCATTTGTCTTTGAAAAGTGCAAGAGAGACCATCCATTGAAACAGCTGCAAGATATCATGTCTCATAGCTTCTCTAAGAGATTCCCCCCAGATAACCCAATACCTGCCCTTCCCTTTCTGTCACTCCTTTTCTGGGAAATAATATACTAGACCAGTTAGATCCAATATCTCATGAGAAACTGGAGCACATTGCAAATTGATGTGTAATGGGGTTTCATATAAACTCACCTTCAGAAGAGACAGGGAATAAATTGTAATTGCAGGTCAGAGCTTCATCATTGATTAGGAGATATCAGGGGGTTTAATCCTAATAAGGATTAGGGACAATGTACATTAGCTTTCATTTCGGTCTACATTTGTAATAAATTCTTTATGTTTGTTGAAAATGACAAAAAAATAAAGGAAGAAAAGCTTTCTTTTTTGGTGGCCAAAACCAAGTGAAAGAGTTCTACTTGTGGACATCTGCAGGCCTGTAGTGCACAGGATAACAGGGCATTAGTTTGTGGAATACATAATCTCTAAACAAGTGGCATTACCATCAGCCTTGCTCAGGTGCTTTGCCCTTTCTGAGAATTGGACAATGTGCTCTGATAGTGTGTTAGAGGACATGTGAGAATTCCCCTCAGGAAGGTGCCATGAGAAGCAGGGGTAGTGTTCACTGCCTGTTGCCTTCACAGTCTTTTCAAAATGAGTCCAGTATGCGAAGAGACAATATGTTCTTTAGGGTAGAGAGAGCAGGATTTCTTTTGCAGTCATGGCACTAACTCAGTGTGATTCTGGATAAATCCTTTCTCCTCACTTAGATTCATTTTCAGGAGCCATAGAATCAGCCATTGAATAACATTTGCTTCTGTTATCGTGTGTTGTTAATGATTGCAAAATGCTTTGCAGTCTGTAGGCAAATGCCACCAGATTATTGAATACACTGTGCTGCATAAAATGCTGGGTATGTTTGAAAGGGGTAGATGAAAAAGGGCTGACTGTAGAGCCCTTTGAAGTGTGGCTTAAAAGTTTTCATAGATTTCTGTGGGCCCTAGATCAGATAGCCAGTGTGAAGAGAGGAATGGGAAAAACATCCTATTCAAGGTCATCTGCGTGTTTTCAAACAAGGAAACAAGCTGGGGCACTTGTGATTGATTGCCCTTTTTCCTTTTACTCGGAAAAAAGGAAGATGAGGGAAACATTACTGGTATCCCATTGATGTGCATCCAGTTTTGGAACAGAACATGGAAACTCTCAGCATCACGGCTGTCTGACTATCTCTGTCTGCAGATGATGATCCACTGATGAACACAGTCATGAAGATGGAAAGACACTCTATACTGCAGCCCTGCTCAGCAAATCCTCTCACAAATAGACCCTCCAGCTACTCAGAGTCATGTTGCCTGGTTTATTTCAAGGGTCATTGCCCGGGTGAGGAATGTGGCATCTTGGGCCATTTATGTAACTGCCTAATTGTGTAACAGGTGAGGAGGGAGTCCATGTACAGTGAAAACAAATACCCCTGACATTTTCCCCTGCATTGTCAAGCTGATTATAATGAAGAAAACCTACAAAGCTGAAGCCAGAGAATCAAGGCTTGGAGCCTACTCAGAGATTCAGAGAGGAGAGAGGGTGGTTGATTCCATGTCTTGTGGCATGGTCCCGGGAGCTGTGGTCTGTGTGTAAATCTTTATTTGGTCTCTGTTCAAGTTACTGTGCCTGAGCTTCTTATCTGTGAGCAATGCATTTTAGGAGAGGCTCTGTTGATCTGGTGCTTCCCAAAGGAAGAGCTGTCTGCCTTCATTGTCTCTTCTACAGACTTCTCCTTAGCCAGCAGCCTGTTAAGCACTGACTGCAGACTGGGGAAATGTGCCCTGATGAGTGTGGACATCAGCTGATGGTCAACAGCTTTTCTCCTTCAGTGAGTCTATGTAAAAATAAAGCTCAGGCATCTAATTCCAATTATCAAAAAAAGAACATTTATAATTGTTCAAGAGCAACAATTTACTGAGTTTGTGCACACCAAAAATTCTGGCTGATGTCTTACATCTTTTGCAGGTTTCACTCCTTTTATACACAGCATACTGTTATATCTAGTACACTCAAGCTTATCCTTTAAAAAGAAAGACATTTCTCCAGTTTACTGGGGCTTTACTATAGTTATCATTAATAAGAATATTGAACAACTAGTTTCACTTTCTTGGGGGAAATATGTATGTGTGGCAATAGGCATTCTTGAGCCCAGATGAATGTGTTGTAGCAAAGTTTCATAAGCTGTTTCTTTTCTTTTTAATGTCTATTTTCTCTGACAAGCACACAGTTAAAGGCAGTGTTGTGCATATTTTATATTACCTAATAAATATTTGATCAGCCTTATTAACCAGGTTAGAGGGAAAGAATAGGAAATTAATAGTTTATGTTAAGATGATGTTGGAAAGCATGTAACTCTTACAGCTAATATATTTGCCATATTTCTCAGTTGGCAACCAAGTTGCTTCATATCTGCACAGCACTTCACCACTATGCTGGGCCATTTCCCTCTGTGCACATAGTATTTATCATTATTGTGTTCATTAAATCAGAATCCTTTAACAAGATTTTCATGTTGCTTGGATTCTCCCTGTGCAATGAGTGTCTTATTTATTGTCTACCTGGGTGTTGCTTATTTATTAGAGGAAGACAAAGAGTGAAAGAAGCAGTGGTACTCTGATGCTGAAGTTACAATGAACGGGAGGTCTTGCTCTCTATGTGTGTCTGAGAGTACATCATCCCACTGCCTGTATAAGTCAAGCAAGAACTCATCTTATGCTCCATGCATGTGTCACAATCATGGCAATTTCCTTTAATTAGCAGCTTCGTATTCTGTCCCCATGTGGACACAGATCTAAAGCCTGCTGAATTCCTTGAGAGCTGGTTTGTCAAGCTGGGACAGTCTTTATTATCCAGGAAAGAGTCAGGAGAAGAGCATGTAGATATGCAGAAGGAGCGTCTCACAGCTATTCACAAGCAGGGAGTACAAGAAAGGACCAAGGCAGAGAAAGAGACAAAAGTATTTTGGACATCCTTAGGAGATCCAGGAGTAGATGTTCTTTATGCAACAACTACTGAAAATGTCCATGGAAGTAGAGAAATCTCAGGAGACCTACTCCATTGCGAATCAGTGGCAAACAAAGAATTTGAAGATTTTCTCTTGTTCAAGCCTGTTTGAAACAGCCCAAGTACAGGTCTTCAGCACTCAAGCAGTCAAAACATCTAAGCTGTTTGCAGAGGCTATGCATATGTTTTACTGCCAGGCAACTAAGATTTCTGGGTTTTTGCTTCCTTTAGTCTATGCCTAACCCATAGACCCTTTACTGGAAATACAGTGGCGAGAGAGTGGAAACAATTTAACACGATTCGAAAAGAAGGAAACATGCTATATTAAACCTGACTCATGGTGAACCCACTAAGCCCTGTGGAAAGCCTTAGTTATGGTTTTGGGACCTTAGATTTGGTATTGAAAAATACGCCAAGAACAACTCGAAAATGAGGTAATTTCTGCCTTACTGAGGATTTTCCATTGAGAATTCCTGTGCAAGTTCTGCCAGTGTCTGATTTTCTTAGCCTACTGTATGAATACTGTCTGGAGCACCACTCTCTGTCCTCTGCTTTTCATTTGCTCACTTCTGGATGCAGCCCAGTGTCCCTGATGTCCCTCTATTGATTTAAACATGCACTGGATTAAGCCCAGCAGTTGCCTAAGCATATTAATTTCATGGTTGTTTGTGGTTATGTTTTGGAGATTATAAGGGTACTGACGGTTATAAATATCTTTATAGTTTGGCCTTATAAAAATGCGGCGCCTTTACTGTGTTCTCATGCCTTTATTATTGTCATTATCGAGTTACCCCTTTTAAATCACTCAGTGGTTTAAAAGTAGAAAAACCTCCTTAGAAAAACATAGCAGCCTCCTCCATAGAAGAGTATGATTTAATGAGAAATCATTAGCTGTGGAGCACTATGACTTGGCTTGTGTGAGCATTTAGCTTAACCCACTAGCCAGTGATAATCCCAGCATGAGGGTCTTAGGTTCACAGTACTCCCCACTCAGTAGTTTCTCTAAATTCTGTGAGAAGCTGTGCTAACTTAAACAGTGGCTATGCCCATATGTCACTAGCTATCTATGGAGGCAAGTTTTGAGAACAGGGAGCTAAAAAGGGTTCACATTTTCTTGGCTACCGTATCATGCAGTTTTACGTCAACATCTTCAAGTTACATCTAGCCTTGACCTTCAGCATCTGACTTGGGACTTTCCAGACTGATGTTTTTTAAATGAACAGTATCAAGAGCTTAGAGCCCACAGTCTGGTCTCTTTTGTTTGGGCCACTACAGGAAATGCACATACAATTGCACTGTGTTAAAAGAACCACAAAGCCCAAGTGCCCAGGTAAGTGCCTTGGCACATCCCCTCAAACTCCACCATGCAGCTGTTTCAGTCAGACATACTGATTTCTGTCTGTGTATGAACTTTCCATGAAAATCCAGACTAATTTCTGCTGCTGGACACAAATTCACATGTTCAGTTGCTGTTGCCTCCTACCTTAAAAACTCAACAAGGTTCTCAGGCATCTTCACCTGCAGGACTCAATTTTACAGGTATTCCCAGGGCTAGTGGTCTGGTTCAGGCTAAGTATTTCACTTCTGGCATGCATTGCTCATTTTGCTGAAGCCCCTCTCCTCCATGTGAAAAACTTGATCTTTGTTAAAGCAAATTGCTTTTGACTTTTGAAAATGTGAATTGTCAAGCTGCTTCCTCTGTCTTTGGGGTCTTAGTGCTGCTGTAAATCTGGTCACAGGTGATATGTTTGGCAACACCCTAGATCAGTGTCTATAAAGCATTTTAATCCAAGTCACACTTTGATCCTTCAAGAACATTTTCCCTCCTCGCAGCAGTGGAGGAATGCAGTGGTAGCTGGGGAAAGTGTCATTTGTACCGTGTGTGTTGCCTGCATTGCTTTAGCAGTCAATATTCCATGGATGAGAAGTCCAGCCCTAGTAATTTAGGGACAGCAGAGCAACTTATCTCCACCCCTCTGTCCCAAAAGAGTCTAGCCTTTCTAGAAAATTTGTTACTGGAATGACTGAAAAGGATGGTGCTTGCCTAGACCACCAGTGCAGCTTATCTCTTCAACATGTTTCCAGAAGTCTGTAGACATCCAAGTCCTTTTCACAACTGGCTCATTGACACCATTTGCATGTGGTATCAGACCTGGCAACAAAAGTCATGGTAGGTGTCCTGGCCACATGAGTTGTAACATGCTTTCAGTCCCAGAAGAAAAATCCATCTTTGATAGGTAAGAAATGGTCACCTGAACAGGAACTTAGCACTGTTTGGTGTTTTGTGGAGGCTGTGCTGATTGGGAAGCTGCCATGCTGCTGGGTTGGCTCTGGAGGGGCTTGTGCAGAGCCCTGAGGAGCCAGGCAGGATGCCCTTGATATCAGCACTCTGGGCAAGCACAAAATGCCAGCATGTGGAGCCAGCACACTCATGCTGAGATTCATCTCATCTGTCATATTTAGAGACATCTCCCAGCCTTCTCCTTGTCGTAATACCTTAGAGCCTCATTGTTGTCATTACATTTATTTGTGCATGATGCCAGTGATGATTTCTATCCCAGACTCATGGAAAGAGAGATGAAATTCAGTGAGACACTGAGCATGTTTCATATGTCCAAATTACACATGAAACACAGCAGTCTTAGTGTTGATTGAGCTATCCTGGAATCAGGCAAGCTGTGTTAGCTGAAGTATGTGCTTGGATTAATTAGGAGCCTGGGCACAATGAAAGTATTGCTTTGAAAATGTGTGTTAGCATCTCTGTGTGTGGCTTTTAAGAATATCATCCTACCTAAAGTTTATAGAATGACCTTCAGTCCTATTCTGCAGTGAGTCATGAGAGCATAAGTGACATAAGTGACCCTGCTTCCCTCACATGAAAGGTGGATGGACAAGCAGGAGCCTCTCAAATTCCTGGCTAGCACTTTAACCACTGGGCATTGTTTCCATAAAGATGTTCATAAAGGTACTGTTCATGATGACTTATAAGAGGATTTTTCATGAGGCTAATTACATCTCAGTCCAGCTGTAGATTTTTTTTTTCCAGATTCCCTTATTTTGTGAAGGTTTCTTTCTTATACCCATTCTTTCCCCTCTTTCTTTTTTCTGTGAAACATTCTCTGGCATGACTCAGACTTTTTTTTGCCTTGCACAGCATTCAAGATGCAAATTGCAGCTTGAATAGCTTGTTGGAGCATGATGCTCTAAACAGAATAATGGATTTGTTCCCTCAGTTGAAGGAGTAAGCAAGAATCAGTTACAGGCCTCTGCCTAGGTGAAGCCTGGTAGATGACATGGATGTTTCTGCACTGTACTTTTAGCTCAACAGCTCCTTGAGTGTAATGGTTTGAAAGCAAAACAAATGAGAGGCTCCAAGTCAGAAATACAATTTAATAAGAAAAAAAAGAAAAAAAGGTAAAATAAAATAAATGCAATAGTACAAAAAGACCACTGACAGAGTCAGAATACAACCTGAGTGGGATGATGGAAGCAGTGATCCCGTAGAAAGGTCTGG
>JBBMKD010000001.1:21092069-21347473 GCA_037834095.1 Argya squamiceps
TTGGGCCTGTTGGTGCCTTTTTCTCCCGAAAATCCTATCTCCCAGAGAATAAACCACTACACTTGATTTGGCGAACGTGAAACCACGACACCAAGATAAGAAAATCAGCTCTCTGAATAAGTTGGTCTCTGGGTATCCTTCAGAAGACAATGAATCCTGATGGTGATCAGTCCTGAATTGACTTTTATTCAGTGACCAAGAGGAAAAGGATGATTCTGTCAAAAGTTATTGTCATGTCATATATTTTTCAGTAATGTGTGAAAAGTGAAAAGTACTTGAGTGATTTGCAAGCTATGTCTAAGATGGGAGTTATCCATAGAGCAAATGTGAAATTTGCTTTTTTTTAATATCTTTCACTACTAGGTTTTCCAGTTAGTGTCCTTTAATAAAGATCTGAAGGAATCAATAGTGAGAGAAATGAAATACACTCCTCATCCTTGATCAAGTCACATGTGAGGAAGAGTAACATTTATGAATGTAAGGAGTGTTTGTGCTCTTCCCAGTTTGTGAGTGGTATTCTCTCCCAAGAGAGTGATAGGAAACCTAACAGTTGTTATTAGGAAACCTGACTGGAGCAGTGGGATTCAACAGTGAAGGACAGTGATTTAGTGTCCAACAGCAACTACAGGCTACAAATTTAATTTCCTCCTTAGCTTATTGTGCATTAAATTTTCCTTTGACAAATAGCCATGAGTTCAGAGGATCAAATACTGTACTGTTGTGAAGGGAATCCTGAATTTGGGCTGCTTGATACTGGCTAACTTGAACTTAGATCCAAACTACAGTCCTTGCAGATAGCAGTTGTCATTTATACTGATAATGGGTAGTCCTCCAAGAGGTTTCTGAAAGCTTGAATTCGTCTAATTGTGATGTCCTAAAGCTGAGGCATGGGACAGGTAATGCTGCTAGAGTGATTTAATAGTACCTTGCATTTAAAGACCCCTGCACCAGACTGGTGCCTCTTAGGAATGTGCTGAGACCCCCAAGCCCAGATTTTGGTATTAACTGTGTTTACATGGTGTCATTGACTGGGTGACTCTGTCCTGGCATAAGACTAATTTGACTCTTAAGCCCTGTAGCTATACATTTTGTACCTACCCTGTAGATACAAAATGTTTCATTGCAGCTTCTAGTTTAAAAAACTGAGTTTTTTTAATTGGAAATTTACTGTGCTACTAAGCTACAAGTTTATCCTGAGTGTCATTTGGAACTGGGTCTGTGTCATGCTCATCAGCAAGTATGATGCACCAGTTATATAGTGTTTGGCTTTGGTTTTCTTTAGATCTTTCCTAGATGTTTTTTAAAATGTAATTTCCTTGTAAAGCTGTTACCAAAGGTTAATGAAATGCAAGATTCATTTTTATGTTTACTTTAAGAATCCCTTATTTGGTCTGTGTACATGGTCTTCAAAGACAGTTATTATTCTTTTGGTCACTAATTTACAAAGAGAGATAAAAAATAAAGAGGAAATGGGCTGTTTTTCCTGTGGAAAACAGGATTATATTGGTCAAAGTTAAGATCTGCTAAGTTAACACCCATTGTCAGAGAGACTTCTAGCTCAAAGTCTTAGGTCAAGTAGTTTTTCTAAAATAGGACATTGTGAATTAAAATCAAGCTCTTTAAAAAAAATGTATTTTAGTCACCTGAATTAATAACATGCTTTAAAATACTGGAACAGAATTATTTCTGAAGCTGTCATTTCAGCTTGGGCTTGCAGACACTGACATATATATACATGGTTGACGCATTTATGGCACATTACCTTTCTTTCCCCTGTTACTTTTGTTTGAACTCAAGCATATATGCCCAGCTTCTCAGGATGCAGGCAATTACTTTGTACTGTTGCTACTGTGTGCTTAATTCAGTAGTTCTCACCCTGTTTCAATTTGTAGATCCCGTACAAGTTTACCAATGGGGATGCAGATACCATCAGGAATTGCCTTATGAGGCGCACTCTAGAATATATCTGAACTTTCCTTTGCAGATCCTTAACACCAGTTTGTAGGTGTCATCCCCTCCCAGTTGCTAAATTCATGCATTTTCCTTGGCTTTGGGAATTGACATTGAACTGTCACTTTTGCTTTCCAGCTGTCATGTGCTGTCAGATTTGAATTTTTGATGTATAGAGAAATTTCTTTTATCTCCAAATATTGTTGAATAATCTGCTTCCAATTCAGTTTAAAAATTCTATGAATTCCTATTCATATTGAGTTTGACAAAATCCTCTTTCATCGGTCATATGAAACATATTAGGGACCTTAAATACCCTATAATTTAGCTCAGCTGAGCTTGGTGGATGTCCAGCTTGTCTGGGCATTTCAAACATACTTCACTCTTGGGGTATCTGGCTGTCGATTTATTTTCCGGTGATGATGTCTGAGCAGTTAAGAAATAACTGGCTATCCAGATCACCCAAATAAACAGAGCAGACAACAGTTTTGTAAAAGAAATGAGCTTATGAAAGTCTGCATGTGCTATTTTTATACTGCACAGTGAAGGACAAGCAGTGGCTCTGACAAGAACACCTGGTAATTCCCACCTCCCTGTCCAAGATGCTTGCTGCAGGTTGGGTTGTCAATGTTCCACTGCTGCTCTCTGGACTCAGGAGACTGACCCAATGAGATCACAGCCATGTAACAATGCTCCACCAGGAAGCCATACCACCATCACTTGGCATGTTTCAGAGCTCAGGCTGAAGGTATTATGTTGTTTGGTTTGTGGGTATAATTTTGGAAGCTATTTTGCCGAGGGTTTGCAATGTGCATGTGTACGTGGGCAGTTTCAGTTGTTTACAACCTGCTTCACATAGCCCATGTCCTTCTCTGAAATTTGATTGTATCTGTCTGTCTAACAAAAGATACTGCCCTTCCCTGCAAATGTTCCCTTATTTATGTCCAGGTCATCCTGTCTGCAGCAGTGTTATCACCACACTCCTGAATGAGGTCCCAGAGATACTTCAGGTCTTTTCTAATTCTTTTCAGCTGCTTTTGTCTTGCTTTATAGACAGTTGTCTTCTCCTTTTGACCTATTTAAAATGAGACTGGAAAATGTAAATAGTAACCACTTCTGAAGTCTGTTCTTCACAAAGGAGCAGTTAAAAGCTTTGATGATCAACAATAACTCTTTTATTCATTCCTGATACACAGGCATGGAAACTCACAGACAGAGATTACAGAAGTGTTGGTGGGGATAACATAATTCCAAACTTTCTGCATCTTTTGCCACAAGCATCACATGCTATCTCAAATATCCTTGTATCAACAGTGGCCTCAGTGATGCAATGTCTTAGGGAGTAGGAAGGGAAGATATGAATTCTGCAAGTTTACTGAAAAAGTCCAAAAAATACCTACATGTTTGAAGTGATTGGGAAAGCTTAAACTGAAATACCTTCAGAGGCTTTTTTTTGTCTCTTGTTAGCTCAAGAGCATTGTCCATCATGAACTAGATAGTATGGACACAAGTTTAATGTGCTCGAAAATGAGGAAGAATTAAAAAATGTTCACACAGACAAGTGGAAATGTGCATGCTCCAGGCAGGCTGAGACTCAGAAGACCTTTTCCTGTTCCTGTTCACCCCCATGAGCTGCAATGAACCATTACGGATGACAAATTTTGCTGACTTTTGTGATACATACTGCTCAGGAGGAGTGTTACAGCCTGAATCTGAATTCTGAACTGGTGTGGAAAGATTTTTTTTTTGTTTGTTTCATATCATTCTCTTGGCAACACAAATTGTTTCTGGTTGTTCTGGAAGCTGAGGGCCAGAAAGTTCATTGGTGCAGAAAACTTTTCCAGTTTGCAATTCTCTAAGTATTTTCTCTGTAGTTTCAACCTGCTACTATTGCAGGTGTTTGACTGCCACCAGGGCAGAGGTAGGGCAAAGGTTTTCTGGTGGCTTCTCCCTCTTCTAGGCACTGTGGTCCTGGGAGGACCTGCACTCCCAATGTACATTCCCATGATGCTGCCTTAGCTCCTGACCAGTGGCCCCACTGCCACTCTGTTCTGAAGGCTGCCTTCAGCAGTCAGACAGAAATCTGCTCAGAGGCATAGGCTACCTTGGCTGCTTTGTTTTCCAGGCTCGTCCTTGTGATTCCAGACTTTACCCTGGTCCACATCCGATGGAGTCTGGATTCCAGCTGCAGGGGAATGCACTGTCTGCATTATTTCCCTTACTCTCTGCCACAGCCATGAGGAACAAGGATTAAGGATAGCACTGGGGAATATTTAAGATGAAAAGCCTGGAACGGGGCTGTCCCTTGTGACCTTGTAATTTCTTTGTCTAAAGTGATAAATAGATCCCTTTGAGTCAAGTATCTGTAAAAGTCACTCTTCCACTTATAGGAAGAATTTGCAGACACAGCTTCCATTTGATAATAAACAGGATAATTTTAGCCAGGAAATTACAGTTATGGACCTGCAGCAGTCTTACAATGTGTTGTCACTTCTGGAAAAGCCTCCTTATTTTAGGTAACCTTTTGGTTGAGGGATCCCTATAGTGAACTTTGGCAGGCTGAGAGCATTACAGTGACCAAGCACTTTGGCTGCTTGGAGTGTTATTAGAGACAGCTTGAAATACTGATGTCTTTAAACTCCCACCTCTCTCTTCTCTCCCCCTTCTCATGTAGCCCATCTTGGCAGAGCAGTGCAGGACACCTTGCCTTGCTGTCTGTGTTGTGCTTGATAACAAATGCTTTAATATACTGGACTGAGGTGACTAATAAAAGACATCAGAAAAAAAATAACTCATCGATAGATTGATGTATTAGAGGGCAGCTTGAAAGAATCAAGATCCCTCTCCCACAATCAGGTTTCAGTGACTACTTACACGCTTCTTAAACCTGCTCTGTTAGGATCTCTGTAGCCCCAGGCAGATAACAGTGTGGGATTTATGTTAAACCCAAATTTTAAAACTTTGCAGTTCTGTATAGTAAAAAGGGAGACAGTCCTTTTTAACTGAATGGAAAAATTGTGAATCCATTTGCATGACTATGACTTCACTAGCCATAGGGCCTCTCTCAAGAAGACTAGCAAATGCCAAGAAATGGCCAGGACTGATCAAGAAAATATAGTTAACTCATTTTCTGAAAGAGATCAAGATGCATGGCACTGTCTGAATTCCTGGAGTGGCTTGAATCTGTTAGAATTGTGCTGACATGGATTGGGTAGTTTAAAGCATTCACATTGCAGTTTGTATGGTCTTAACTTTGCAGGCTGGCAGATTCCCTGCTTCTCTGCAAAGAAAGGTGAACCAAAACAGGTCATTCATTCCCTGAAGGCACAGAGTGTTTTTACTGAACTCAATGAAATACGCTCCAACTAGGAGTAGGTGAGAAATTATACTGAAGACCTGTTGCATTTTGTGAAGGTCAGATTCAGTCCAGCCTACCACTGCTCATTTTTCACTGCTCAGATGGACATGGCAAATGATCCCTATGAGCATGCCCTGCTGCTGATACACCACTCTGGACAGTGAATCATATGTACTGTGAGCTTTGGTCCCCAGAATTACTAGTGTGATGCTGCTTACCACAGCAGATGGTATTAGCCATGCACTGTTGGGGGGAAATAGAACAGACAGACTTAAAAATTTCTAATGAAACAGATGAAAAGCAAACCTGTGCACAGCAGAGAAAGTTGTGGTTGCCCCACGGATGTAGTAGTCATAAGTGTACATCATCATGTCCATGTCTTCTCCATAGTGTCCTGGATGTTCTGTTGTTAACCTTTACATTAAGGAAAAAGAAGATGATATAATTTGCCATCTTACAGAAGAGTCCAGTTGAATGACTACAACTCAATTAGTAGATTTCTCCTGCTTCTTTTAAAGTTTTTGTTTCTTAACAGCACCACAAGATAGAGTCTCACAAGACTGCCTTTCTCCTCTACACAACTAATTCAGGTAGCTATTTGAATAGAATTCAGCAACTTTAGAACAGTTAAGAGCAAACTGCAGTATAGGAATAGATGTATATATATCTGCAGCTCTGGGATAAAAGAAATTGAGCAAGAAAATAAAGCCCACCTACTACTTATTTCTTTATAGCAGGGATTTGCTCCAGCCTCTAGTGAGTCTCTTTGGTTTGTGGCTGTAGACTGCAGTAAATGTTGCCAAGTCACACGACTCTAAGTGTTTATGCACTTAGGAATTATATTAAATGAATGTAATTAATCCATTACTCTTTGTTGTTTCCTCTTTCTGCCTAATTTATAACTTAAAAACATGGGCCTGGACAATATTTGTGCAGTGTATTTTATCTGAGAACCTCAAAGTGCTTCTTCAATTATTAACCAAATTATGATTGCTGCTTCCCTGGGAAATAGGCAAGTAATACTGTAATTCATTTTACAGATAATGAGCAGATTCAGGAAGGGGCTGGGAGCTTGACCAGTACTTTCTGTCAACATCACATTTGAAGTCTGTATGGAAACCTGGCACTCCTTGTATTGCACCATTTTACATGGGGGTTGCTGCTGGATTTGCCAGCTTCACTCTGAAATGGCAAAGAGAAGCATCAGGTTCCCTGTAAGGGAGATGCTGTCCCTGTGGAAATAAACAGCCCAGTTCCTGTTGAGACTAACAGCATTGAGACATCCTTACAGAAATCCTGACAACCTTTTCCTGACTTAATCCAGCCCAGCAGCAGTACTTGAATGATGCTTGAAGGTGATCAAAGCACATTCCCAGCCAGCACTCGTGCATGTTTACATTTTGTTAAATCAGTGGAGTTTAAGCACACGCTGAAATATTTTACTCACTAGGAATATAGTAATTGGGATGAGTTTGAGATTTTATGAGGTGCTTTGGGTGTATTTGGAGCCCAAACCTGTAACTGTTGGAGAACTCAGGAAAATTTGCCTGAAAACTGAGGTACTCTGGGCTATTAGGTTGTTTTCAAGGTCATATGCAGCTTTTGAATATGAAAGATCATTCAGTTGGAGCATCATTCCTAACAAATAATTTTTCCTTGACAAATGAAAAATGTGTCTGCATATGAAACTCAAGCATGACCTTATAAGAGCCTCAAGTCTAATCAGTCAACTTCTTTGAATATATCTTGTTCTCATGCTTCCTGTCCTTTGGCCATGACAATCATCACACAGATTCTGAGTTATAGTACAAGGACACCCATCCCAGAGTGTGTTTGGGAAGCAGAAGATCAGGCCTGGTCAGAGTGTTGTCTGAGTTCTGATCAAGGACACATGGATGTGCAAAGCCCTTGTGCTGCTCTGCCATTGGTAAGAAATAACAGCAGTATTTCACAGGTCATGCAGACAGGTGCTGTAGACCAGGAGAAAGAGAAGAAACCATGAACACTGCCCACTCAGCCAGAGGAGAGTTGCCATGTTTAGTTTACTAATTTGAAACCTGAGTGTTTGATAGCTCATCTTCAGAAAATCCAGGGTCATAGGAGGTTTTAAAAACGAAGAACAACTATGGGCCAGCATTTAATTTTGCATTCTCCCATCAACTCCAGGTTTTGACACTTTGTTTAACTATTATTATGAGAAACACTAAGACATGTATTTTTATATGTTCTACCAAATGTGTTTCATAACATCTGTTTGGCACTCAGCAAGGAAAATGTTCTGTAATCTTGACCAGGGATATGTGCTGGGCAGACGAGACTGTGCACAACACAAGGTTAAAAAGCTGCTTTTTGTTCTACTCAGAAATAGAACTGAGAGTCAGTTCTTTGAACTTCTTTCATGGGCCTCTCAGTTGAAAAGTAAATCTGGTTACAAACTTCTGAATTGCTGTGGTCTCACAGACCTTTTGCAGAGGCATGCAGTGTTATTCTGAAGTACAGTGGGAGTCTTCATTTTGCTTCCTTCTCTTTTCTTTCTGACTGCTGTCATCTTCCCCTCCCTCTCTATTAATTTCTCCACATTACCATGCATCCCCTTAAGGCCCCTCCACTAAGAAATGTTCAAAAAGCAAATATATGCAATTACCAAAAATAAATTATTTGGGGACTTGAGCTGCTCTGAAGTGTATCTTGTTTCATAGGCAGATGCTTACTGACTCCTTTTGTTCTGGAGAGAAAAATTAGAAATAGTGCTATGAACACAGTGTTCAAGTTCACATGAGTCTGTGTGGTCTGTAATTAATTTCTCTTTGATGATTACTGTACTCATGTCTGAAACTGTTCCTCTAAGTCCCTGCATTTCAAGGCTGTCTAGCTTGCACTATGTCCTTTAGAAGGAAATGCAATTGTTTGTCCACATAGCAGGGCTCTGTGGTGTGTCCCATTCCTTTCCTATTACCTCCATTTTTTGAATCCTGAGGGTAATTCATTCAAAATGTGTTTGCACTTAGAGATGCCCTAGTGTTTAATGCATAGGGATAGTCAGTGTGTGGTTTTCTCACCATGAAGGGGAGAAAGGTCATTTAAGACAGCCATTGAGGGTCTTCCCAAAGTGGTCTGCCTGGCACAGGACAGTGGTTCCCACAGGTTTTGTTGCAACTTGGTCTGTAACCCTTATTATCAGTACTTTACAGAAAATGTTAAATGTTTTACTCACTAATGAATACAAAGTGCATATCAACTCATAAATCACCTACCACAGCCCTGCAGACACGTAACTTATTTTCAAACATGGTAGTAATTGTAAGCCACGTGTGGGAATGTATGGTTTGTACCTGAGAGGAGTCATGAAATGAGTGTGAGACACTTTTTGCCCCAGTTAGTGAGGATTTGCCTGCCCATGGGCTTTTCATTTGGGAAAAGCCATCCACAGTAACCTTCACAGTGCCCTGTAAGCACTTCTGGCAATGTACTCATAGCAAAGAGAGTTGGGCTAGGGGAGCAGTGAGAAGCCTGGGAATTGCCAAGTGCCCAAAGTTGCTTCTGCTGTTTGGGGTTTTGTATGACCAAGCCGAGGTGCTGTGGTGCCTGAGGGGGCAGGTGACAGGGAGCCCTAGGAAAGAGGCTGGCAAAGGGTGTTACAATGATTGTGGTCTCCAGGCACCGAGTAATTTGGTGCCAGACAAACGCTGAGGGGCAGGGGCTAGCAGGGTGCATTTAGTGGAATTGTTTGTTAAGCCCAGATACACACACAGGTGTTAAGTTTAGGGAAGGGCTCAAAGGGGAGAAAAGAGCGTTGTGAGACCTTCAACAAGTGGTAGTCTTTTCAGCCTGTAAGATCTGTTTGCAGGAAAATAGAGAAAACAGGAACTTTGTTTCAGCTTTTCAAATCTACTTCTGGATAGTATTTTGGGCATAAGAGACTTGAAGCACCAGTGGCACTGTTGAGAGAGGAGAAAGAAGGTAATTCTGTGTTAAAGACTGGGAAAGGAAATCTCATGATAAGGGGTGTAAGTAGTTTGGCATGTGTGTGAGACAGTGGGAAAAGTTGGCAGACAAAGGTGTTTTCATAATTGCATTTTTAGCTAGAATACAGTTGATGTGGAATGGTTTATCTTTTCAGTGGTTTACATTGCTCCCACCATCCACATGTTTTTCTAATGTATTTCACTATAATCCTATAGATCTTGCTCAGGTTAGGACATGTATCGAAAAAAAGGCATTAAATCTTTACCAGGGTTACTGGTGGTTTTATTTCAATCTGAAAACAGCTGTGTTGTTTATTTTCCATGGTGAAGAATTGCTATGGTAGGTATTAATAGGAAACACAGCGTTACTCATTTAGCACTGAAAAGAATGTTTTGTTATAATCTACAGTGATCCGTGGCACTTTTTTAACAATTGACTTCAGAAATAGTTATCATGAGTCTATTATTTACCAATAAGAAGATCAAGTCACACCAATGGCCTTAGAATGTACAGCCTGGTGATTAAAGACATAAATGAGAATTGTGGGCATGCCTTGCTTTCAGATACCAAGCAGACAAAAGAAATGAGACTTTTGAAATATGAGAGATAGTCAGTGGTAGAAGAGTTTCTGGCTTCAGTTGTGGAATATACTTATTCCCTGATAATAAATACATGGTTTTGGAATATTTTACACTGCTCATTTCTTGTGCAGCTACAGTGGTAACAAGATGAATGGCTTCTCTTTAACCTTCATTTACCTCTTGTTTGCTGAACTCTTCCTCTAGCAATGCCGCAACCAAAAGAAAAAGCTGTTCCATTTCAAGAGGAAAACATAAGCTTTGGCATTAACTTTCTGACATTTTAGGACAAGGAGTATCCCCCGAATGGCCTTACTTTCAGATGTTGTTTACAAGTGTTTCAAGACCATGTCTTTCCTAAAGGAGAAATTTTTTTTCAAGAGCCACAAGCCTGCAAGTTACATTCAATGAACATGGGAATTATATGCCTCTTTAATCAATTTCAGCTCTTCCTCCAGCTGGAAGACAGAGGTCATCTGCTTTAAAAAATGCTTCCTATGCTGAAAAGCCAAAGAAGGTCTTAGTAATCTGTCTACAGAAATTTTGCCAACTGCTCTGAGTACAGCTCCCAGATTGCGAGGCTGCCAGGGAGCTAGAGCTGTCCTGGAGCTCCTCTAGAGATGAGAAGTTCTCTTGTGTGGCCATGTCATGTGTTTTGTGATGGAGTTCAGGCTCCAGGCTCTGAGCCCATAGATTCACAGACACATCACTGCTCCTGTGTTCTGAAAGCCCCAAGCCCTCCTGGGCCTGAGAAGCCATGAGCCCAGCACTGTGGGAGCACAGTTCTTCCAGGGCTGCTTCAGCTCATGCAATGCAGGAACAAGCAGCAGCAGAGAGCTCAAGGCAACTTGTGCCTGTTCCTCAAGAAAGATATGTCCGAAATAACTTGGCCAGATTTCCAATGTCAGATCATATGTGTTTCTCCTAAAATGTCTCTGGAAAATGTCATGCAGATTGAGCTGTAAGGTTGTATTTGATGGGTAATATAATTTTAAAAACCCAAAAAACCAAAAAAAACCCTCCCCCCAACCAGTTAAATATCTTTTAAAAAATGGAAAAAGAGAGGAGGGGAATTGTCCAGAACTGCATGTTTCCACATCTATTCTGAGTTCACGTCTTGGATTAGTATCTCTGCTACTGGTTATCTCTGAGAAACCTGCATAAGATCACATCATTTTCAATATGTCATGTGTGGCAGGTTGAGTCAGGAAAACAAATAAGTACTTTAAAGCCCATAATTCTTGGAAAATGTAATTGTTGCCTGGACAGTATCACCATGACGGAGAACAGCCACAGCTCCAGACAGACCTTTTGGCGTTTAAACTGCTCGTTGTTTGGAGAAGGAAAACAGTCATAAACAGTCTGTGCAGACTTGGGGCTGCTCTGTGACATGTGTTTGCTTTTCAGAATATGGAGTCAAGCTTTCATTTCCTGGCAAAGAGAAAAATCGGAGCTCTAATGGGACCACTTAGTGACACTGTCTCTGCATCTGTGATAGATTTGCTTCCTTTATGGTGCAAATCAGCACACAGTTTATTTTACTGTGGTAGCATTCCCTAGCCAGGTGTAGAGAGCTTTTCTGCCTCCTGTGAGGAATGTTAATTATTTTCAGTATGTTAAAAATGTGCAGAATCCATGACAATTCTTGGCATGATGAAGAAGGAAATTAAGTACTTGTAAAAAATTTTACAAAGCAAGTGCAAAACTATGAGAATGGAAAAGATTAGTAAATTTATTTTCAATATGAGCTTACTGCAGAGGTAAACTGGGAATTAAGGGCAAGAGGATGACCTGTAAAACAGAACTACTGGGTTCAAAGAGTAAGGATATAAATGCTAACAAATAAAGTCCTTCTGCATGTATTTGACTTCAGTCATTCTATTAAGCAAAGTGAAAGAAAATTGTTGGTTTCAGTCAGCATGATGATGTTATAAATTAGTATTCAAATAAACACTAGCAGTTTTCAAAAAACACAGGCATATTCTAGCTGTTAAAACCAGGGCAAATTCTAACAAATCAGTTGCATGGCTTATGCACATAAGAAAAACCTATCTTTATTCATTACAGGATCATCTCACTTCAGGAGGAATGTAGTCCTGAAGCAGAAGAGAGAAAAGAAACTATACATAAGGATCAGCTGTTTTACTGCTTTTATATTTACCAGAGAGGACTCTGTTGTATGGAGACAACTGGAAGAGAAAGGAAACAAATACCCAAGGTGAGAGCTAATTCAAAACAGAATTTTGACTCAATATTGTCAGTTTTCTTAAAAATGCATTTCTGCCCACATCTGGTTTCACACTTCAGGATATATTGCACATTAAAAGTCAAGGCTGCTAAAAAATTCTGCAGTGTGGATTTTCTTTGAATATGGATTTTCCTGTGTATTGTATGATCCACAAAGTACCACCATCATTGCATACTTTCCTGGTATTACTTTTCCACATAGTCATATACTGAAAGAAGCCTTTGCATGAAAATTAGGCTCTTCAACCAAAAAATAGGAGTCAGCAGCATGTTGATTGCCATTTCTCCACCATTACTTTATTTACAATGAGTTCTTGGACCAGAACAAATACTACCATAGTTTGAGGCAGAAACTGCAATAAATAATGATACACTATACACGCACATTTTTGCAGTGTCTTGCACATACAATGTGAGATCTTACTCACATTAAGTATCAAGTATAATTACTTATCAAGTAGCCCAGAACTACTTGCAGTTTGTTTGGAAAACATTCTTTCTGTCAAATGCATCTTGACCAGTGCAAAATGCAGACCAGAAGCGTGATGTGTGAACAAGGTCTTGTGACAATAACTTGGAAATGCCAGTGAAAGTTAGGTTGTGAGTGAGATCTCCTGAGCTTAGGGGATTGGAAATTTGGTTTCTGTACACTGAAATGTAAAAATTCAGACAAGTCATATCTGTGACTTCAGAGTAAAAGTGATTCCAAAGCATGGGGTTTCACACTACCCTGGTGGAGTTCATGTTGGTTATATGTTACCATAACAACCAGTACTCCCCAGAGTACTACTACACTGTCTAGGCAGGGAAGGAGAGTAAACCAGAAAAGAAACCATTCCTAGAAGATGATAGAAAAGAGACCACTGTTTTGGAGGAGGCACTTTGTCTGCATGGTGTGGGTCCTCCAGTAAAAAAAAGTCCTCCTATGTGGGACCCCAAGATAACTCCAGTGGAAAGGGACTTCAAAAAGTCTCTGTTACAGCCCTCTGCTCCAAACAGGGTCAACCACAAGGTCAGACTGGGACTTCTCAGCTTTTATTTGGTTCAGTCTTGAAAGCACCCAAGGAGCCTCAATGGGCAATCTGTCCTAATAGAAGAAGCAGTTTTCTTTACATCCTACTGAACTGGCAGTGCTGCCCTCAAGCATGTCAGCTGCACCCCCCAGTTTGGTGTCGTATGCAAACTTGGCCAGCATGTGCTCTGTTGCTTCCTCAAGGTCATTGATAGAGATATTAAGCAGGACAGGCACCCAGGCAGGATATCACCCTTTAACCACTGCCCTCTGAGCCTGTTAAACCACCATATTTCAACCTATCTACTTGTCTGTCCCTCCAGACCCTAACATCCTAATTTGGATAACTGTATGTGGAAAGAGCTTATCTGCATACACCTTGTTAACTCTGAAGGCAGAAAGTGTTTTTAATGAACTCATAATCACAAACTATGCACCAGAAGCTTTTCACAAGCCAGGTGACACAGCTTCCCACCAGTTTTACAGCTCTCCCCTCCCAGAAGGATGTGAGTACATGGGATTTCTACCCTACTTAGAGGGAAAAACGCTTCACCTGCTTTTGAAATGCTGCTTTTTCTGCATGGACCTGCAGGGGAAATACATAAGACTTTCTTTCCCAAGCAAAAAAATGGAGACTTGTCACTGTTGGAAATAGAAGGGCAGTAAAGGAGTCTGTGTGCAGCTGAGATGAAAACTAAAGACTTCAGTAACCCCAAACATTTACATTAGGATTTGCCTTCCTCTGAATAATGCCAATTTGTAAAGCAGGGACAAAGCTGTTCCCAGTTGTCAAGACAACATCTGAGGGAAGCAGAACTGTCAACAATAACAAAAAAAAAAAGTCAGATATTTCTGTTGTCTCTCTGAAAATGTATGCAATGTTAGAGTACAAGAGGTTGGAAGAGCTGCTTAAAAGTCTGAGTGAGTTTGCCTCAGAGGGAAGAGCCTGGGCAGGTATGTAAATAAACAGGTATGTAAATAAATGTAGAGAACATCCATAGGCAATATCTGCTGGAAAAGAGGCAGAGGAATGTTCAGAAGAATGTTCAAAGACTTTGTTACAGAGTTCCTGTAATTTTAGGGCATTAAAAATAATAATAAAAACATTTATTTTCCTCCTGGCTGCAAGGAGACTGAAGGATTAAAAGCAAGACAGTGATGTTGTTTTTGGCCAATAGCCAGCCAGCCCAGTAAGACCAACATGCACATAAACAGTTTGTATGCATCTCAATGGGAAGCTTCCTTAAAGCTGAGGTCTGGGAAAAAAATTCAAGCACAGGTTTACTTTTTTCTTTTTACTTTTTTCTCCCTCCCCCCCTTTTTTTTTTTTCTTAAATGCAGGCAGGTTATCCTTTTTATCACTGAAAATAGCTAAATTTAAGCTGAATGTAACATAAAAATATAATGGAGCATAAAATTATGAGTTCTCTTGAACAGAATGGTCAGCAGCAATATGAGCTGCCTCTTCACAGTCTGCTCCTATCTTTGGTTTTAATTTAGAGAAACCACACCTGTGGTGTGTTCTAGAGAAACTGGGAAGCTTGGGATGCATAGCTCATTTTTACACAGTCTCTGTTAAGTTGCCTGCACCAGTTGTGATACTCTGCTGAGGCCACCCTTTTCTTTTGGTTTTATGATCAGTAGCTCATTCTGACTTTGATCTTTAAACGGTTTTGAGAAAGGAAGCATAGTTGTATGCACTACTAACATTTTTTCTGAGGTAAGTGGTCTAAGTTCACTCTTGTAAGTCATTGTGGCACAAGTGTGTAGCACAGGGGTGCTCCTACTCCAGTAAATGTGCTGGATTTATGGTGGGAAAGTGTCATTCCACTTTGGAGATTTCTGTCATGGTTTCCAGCACAGCTAGGCTGATCCTGATCCCCAGACCTGTTCATTGAGGGCCAGCTACTGCCTTGTGCTCTTCCGTGGAAGTGTGCCCTTATTCTCCTCCCTTAGCCTTGGATCCTTAAGAATCCTGTAGCAAACTGGAAACAACATGCTTAGCTCCATAAAGCACAGTTAACTCTTTTTCAGACAAGGTTGCTGACAGGTCGAGCAACCAAAGACATTTATAGAGAGTGTTGTGGGAAAGAGGCTCACAGGTTTGGTGCCTGCTTGAACTCACCAGCAGGAGTAGGGGCACCTCCGGCTATAGCGGCAGCAGTAAAATTGCCATTCTCGGTCCAGCACAGATGGAAAATACTGACTCTGGAAACCAGCCACCAGCCCATTGTTTGAGCAGGTCTGATACCTAACAATGAGGGAAAAGAAGAGAACACACAAAGTAAACACGGTATTAGATTCCTTGATAGTTTCAAGCATTTCTCAAAACAGCATTAACATTTTTGATACAGAGTGCAAGTTAAGGGTTTGACTTTGTGCTGAGAAGCACTGTTAGCACTTGCTGCTTATAGAGTAACTATTTTCTATAAGAAAGCAAGCGGCAGTAGTTAACCACTGTTTTAACATTTATGTTGCAATTAAAATTATTCAGTCAGGCTAAAGTATTTAATTATTCTAGTATGCTAACCAGGAAAGAAGATTGTTCTGGTGTTGGTACTCTCAACAAATCATGACTGACTTCAAAATTGTCCATTAATATTTTTGTCTATGACTGTTGGTATTTAAGGATTTGGGCTTTACCGAACTAACCTTTTCAACTATTTCTCTACCACGCACACACAAAAAAAGACAAAACCAACCCCAAACAAACAAACAAAAAAAACCCCCAAACACCCGCCCCCAACATCAAAAAACCCCTTGAGAAGCTATTTTATAAAAGAAGTTCATTAACTTCTTTAATTGTTTTCTTTCACAACTATGTGTCTCTAGGAGAAGGGATTCTTTATTAAAAAGGTTTAGGCTTATGATAAAATCATTATTTGATAGCAATCACATAAGGAAAACTGCTATTCAGATGTTATGTAATTTTAAGAGTCATGTAAATTTTATGACTGGATTTCCAATAGAAAAATCTGCTGCCTCATGCTTTCAGTATAATTCTATCATATGTATGAATCACTGCCTTGAGGTAGACACAGTCTCAAAGCATGCATGCCTCTGTTTGCACACCCTACAACACCTTAATACTGATATCCAAAGTAATTCAAGTGGTAATCAGCTTGGATAGCTTGCTTCTTGGAGACTAAAGACAAGGAGCTCATGAAAACAAACAGGTCATTAGTTCAGCTATTGAGTACTCATTCTCTCAAGCACCTGGTTGTTTCCCTGTTGTGAAGATTACAGCAATGTCCTTTCTTCCATCGCTTTTCCTTTTCTTTCTTTTCCTTTCATCAAGGAAAACATGCAGCAAACTTTCTCTGCGATTTCATAAAATCAATTACAATGATATATCCGAAAGACACTTTCAGAAGTAACTGTGTGATTAACAAATACCAAAAATCTCACTTAGTTTCATTCAATGACCTCATGATTAATTTTAACAACCTGAAGTTCCCAGAAGGGAGAACACATCATCTAGAGGAGTTTGGAGGAGTTTGGTGTTTGGAAAGTCATTCACCTCTGCTCAAGGTTATTAGTGCTTGCAAAGACAGCGTGAGGCTGAAGTGTTTGTATGCAAAAGCTGAAAAACTGATCAATTTTGACCAGTGCAGTGATGAATTTCCCTGCCTAGTTTTCGGAGTCCACTTTTGAACCCAAGGCTCCCCTCTCTGTCTCTTCCGCTGCATCCTGTTGTTCAGACAAGTATTTACATTTGTTTTTGTCCCCATATCGCCCACGCTGATGGGGTCACACATACTTGTTGTGCTTTGTGAGACTCCTTCAAGGACCTTCAAGATTCAGTCGTGATGGGACTGAGTTGCCATGGTATCACACCAAGTGTGTCAGTCTGGCTTTCACTCAGAGGATTTCAGCAGGACTTTGATGGGAAGTTGTTCTGATTTTTGGCACATAGGCCATAGGAACATATGGCTAAGACTCTGTGTAAACATATTGGATAGCTGCAGATGATTGGTGTTATCCTGATGGAAGAATGGCTAATACACAGCAATATGGGGATTGGTTGTACCTGTTGCAAGATGAGCATTAAACTGTGTAAAATAGTAAAAAACTTTCCATCTCTCACCCTTCCCAGTTTACCTGCATTTTCACTGCTGAAGTCCTCATGCCCCTGGGAGATTTTTCTAGCTCTTTTGCATAGGTGCAATGTTGGGAGCACTTTGTTTCTCCATTTCCTTTGCATTTTCTCTCAGAAGTTTGACACTGCCCTGCAATTTCCCATCCCCACCGATCAGCATCCGATATTCCTGCTCATACTTGTCTTTGTGGGAGGTTCATCCTTCTTTTCTCTTCCTACCAGCTCACATTCAGTCTGGGAAGTCCTGTCCTATTTCCCACTGCCTTTGTCTACAACAGTTTTTATTTTCTTGTCACATTATTTTCTATTAATATAGTCCAGTTGTGATGGAAAGATTAATTTTGAAAGAGATGCCACTCATGGACACTTCTCTCTATAGTGAATTGAGAAACAAACCTAGCTGGCATAACACTCAGGTTTACTTGCACTAATATTTGGGTACCAGGTTTTAAGATGGTGTGGTTATTTTTGATTCTGATTCTCTCTTCTCATTATAAGTTTGATTAAAAAAATATAATTGGTGTTGCCTTAAAAATTAATTTCTTAGATGGAAAGTATACCTAGACATAACTAATGTTTTATAATTAAATTACAGTTTTGTTTTAACATAATTCCAAGTAAAATTTGAAATACACATTAAAGTTCATGTTCACTTGTCTCTCTTTTCTTCTGCCTCATACACAAGATCCTGTAATCTGTTATTCAAGCTCAGTATTAGGTTCAGTAGAAAGATAACAGTGATGTTGAAGTACTTTTCTTTAGCTTTGAGATAATGTAAGTTTTTTTGCCTTAATCTTTCTAGTTTTCAAGTAAAATCCAGATACTCCTTCAAAAATGAAGAGATGCTCTCAGAACTTGGAATGCTTACTTGTGAGCTCATATAAAATATTTCCTTCTATTTCCTTTTCCCAGCTGGCCACTTGCCTACAAGCAGAAAGAAATTCTTCAAGGGAAACAAAAAACCCATCCCCACACACCTTTTCAGTCAGTTGTTCTATGCACTAATCTGAAAACAACACTTAATATGTCAGAATTTTTTCCTTCTCTGTTGAAGTCACTACTCTTGTTGCAGCAAATCCTAAAGCAAGTAGGCTGAATAAAAACTAGTGATTCAAGAACTTTGATTTATAGCCAAGTCAAAACAATGCTTTTTTTTTTTTTTTTCACAAGACCCACTCTTTAGCACTTTTACTCTAAAGGGTAATTCAGATTCAGAGTTAATGTGACTGGGTTCTCCTCACTCCTGAAATCCTGACATTGCTAAGAAGAGAGGAAAATGCCTCTTACAAGGTGAATGCAGAAGGAACGTGAGAAACTGGCTAGGACTGTGTGGGATTAAACTTGGCAGTGGGTAGGTTTTCTTTTTCTAGTTGGCTCAAGTTGCAAAGTGTGAAGAGTTGCCTTTTGGATCTGGTACTGGAAGAAGAGGCAAGCTGGCTGGTAGGGGGGAGTGAGAAGATTGGTGGTGAAGATCAGGTGCTCTTGGCTGGGAAGTTGCCCTTGCCTTGGCTACAGGTGTGGGAAATGACTGCAGTGTTCCATAGAAAGCCTTATTCTGGGAGGAATTCTGTGTAGCAACAGGGTTGTGGTGTCTGAGACTTTCCTGGCCTGCTGTGATTCTTGTGAAAAGCCTCTCCTCTGCCAAATCTTCTTCTGAACTGGTTAATGAGCGTAGTACAACTGCTTTCTGTCATGGCAAGCAATCAAAGCATGCATCCATGGTACAGATTTAGTTCAGGTCAGAACTGCTTTTGTTCTTCACTGGTGAGCTTTTATCTGTGAGGCCAAACAAGCTGGTATGAAACAAACCCACCCAAAATGCATATGTGAATTTTGGATCCATACATGATCTGTTTCACCTGTTAGATCCTCTTAAATTGTGCCACATTATTTGTGAACATCAATAATAACCTCAGCAGCCAAGCATGTTTCTCCTGTCTGCCAGACTGAATACAAACATTGCTTGCAACAATAGAATTGTTTTGAGCAATGGAATCAGTTTTGGTGACACTTTGTACTTGTACCTGCATCTTAATTTTGCTCTTTGCTAGGCAAAGCCCCAGAGTGTTGTGCCCCATCTAATGCAGGTGCTGTGTGGTAAACTTCCCTCTGAGGCCCCCTGTTCCTCAGGTACATCAGCACCATGTTATCCTGAGGATGAGAACCCTAAGAGGAAGCCTGTACACTACAAATCTACCCAGGGAAGCCTGAATTCCTGCTGCACTGGCTGGGATGGTGCTCCCTGAAGCTCTCTGGAAACATGCAGAGGCTGACTCACAGCTCAGTCAGCACTGGATTTGTGCTGCATTGAGGGTGGTTTGTTCCTAAGAACAGGGTAACCTGAGAGTGTCATTCCATGACACTGTGGAGGGGAGGCCCTGTACTGCTCTCCTGAGTGATCTTCGTGGAGCATCCTCCCGCTGTGTAACTGGATTAATTGCATGATGAGAGTTAATTCAATGGTCGGTCTGTTACAGGTGAATGGGGAAACATAAGAGGCTGGGGCAGGCTCGGGACACTTCCAACTCTGGCACTCAGATAGAGGGAACAATGTTTGATTAGGCCATGTCAGTCTCCAAAAGCCAATTCTACAAGGAGTCTTCCCTATCTGTTATGGGGTGCTGAGACATGGTGTTATGACTTCCACATGCCAAAGGCAACTTCTGTAACATCTTCAGCAATACTTTCTTTCATTCAGGGAGCACTTATGACCTACTTTTTTCTCCCTGGCCAAGGAAAGGCAAGGTCCTTTTCACCCTGGTGATTTCTTCCTGACAGTAGCTGATGAGGCCTCCTTTCCTACAGAAAGATTTCTCTTCTCCTCAGATGCTCCCACTGGACTCAGTCCACTGCAGCTGTGCTAAATGGACTTGTAGCACTAGTTCTTTAACATAAACTTAGAGCTCTGAAGAAAATTAACTTGTTTGTGTAGATAGTATGAATGGGAACATTCTCAAAGAGCAGCTGGATTGTTGGGTTTGGGTAATACAGCCTCAGATTTGAAATTTGGGATTGGTCAGAGATTGGGATCAAAAATAGTTCCTAGTGATATACCAAGGTGTGCTGCCCGAGCCTGAACAGGAGGATCCATTGCTCAGTAGTCTGTCTTTGCACCTAGTTTGTGGACAAAGGGAAAAGAGAATAGGAGTGGGGAGGGAGAATCTAGGTATCTGTTTTTTCCAAGTCCCATCTAAACACTTCCTCAGAAGTCTAAACAAAGAAAAGAGGCAATAAACAAAAGCAAATAGCTCTTGGCTGGAAATGCTTCTCCTTTTTGCTTTACAGCTAACTGGGAGTATATTAAGAATATGGCATGGTTTCATCTGTATCATGTGGTGTAAACCAAACTTGTTTTCCTGGAGGAAAGAGTTGCTTGTCTTCACTTGCAAGATTTTGCTCCTTTGTTTGTGTGAACCCTGTCTTTTTGTGTGATAGTTTTCAGGCAAGAAAAATAGTTTTTCTTAAAACCCTTGTTCAGAGAATGGTCTGTAGAGACAACTCTGTGGTATTCAACAAAACAGTGAAGAACAGTCTCACCCTCAATCAGTCACACCTTACGTGGCAAAATATTTAAACAAGGTAAAAATTTCTCCAGTACAAATGGAGATAAGAACATAAAATTTGTGCTCCCTGAAAAGACAGGATTCTTTGAGGAGCTGCAGCATAAAAATTAGTAGAAGGACTGCAGAATCAGGGTATGCTCTGTAGGCTTTTCCCTACTCCAGACATGAGTATTTCCAAATGATCCAGGAACTGGTTCTTGTTCTCAGTTGCTCTCTCTCTGCTGAATATCATGTTGGTCAGCAGACAGTTAACCTTACTCCTTCAGAGTAAGGTGTTGAAACAGATTCAACAAAGCCTTAGTACATGCACTTAACTTTAAACATATTCACAGATGAATGAGGCTGAGAAGTCATTCCTGATCATCTGATCCAATCTATTGCCACAATTTCTGCTTTGAGTCTTGTAACAGGTGCACAAGCTTCTCATGTCCTTCCAGCAAAGCACATAATCTCTTCAGAAGTGTATGGACATATATGATTAACTTCAGGGATGCATTTATATAGTGAAGCAGAATAGTTAGATATATTCTGAAATGCCACTAGGTAACTCTAGGTAGTGCTCAGAAGGGATTGGTCTTCATGAGTCTGCTTGTGAAGGAGATGGGGTGCTCCAGAGAGCAGTTTTTAGAGTGCCTGTATTCTCCAGTGACCCTGGAATGAGGCAAAGGTCACAAACTAAACATTATTAGGCGTTAGGTGCCTAATGTGGATCCATGTCATTGTCCTCTTTCTGTTGAATAGTTTTTTAATAGCTGAAAGATTCAAAGTTTTATGATTTCGTTGTCTAAGTCTATATAATCCCTAGTGTTAGTGAAGGAAGTAAACTTACCAGGAAGCTCTGCCAGTTGTTCCCTCTTGCTCCCAACTCTCCTACCCCTATGGTCCCCCCATCCATTTCTGTCATTTTGCCCCCAATACTGAAGGCCAAAGGAAATAATGAGTTGGAGACTCTTCTTTTCTCTTTTATATTCCCTCTTCATTTTCTCTCTTAAGCTTTTCTTTATTTATTGTCTTTTCTAAAGAAACCTCTCTTGAGTCTCTGCCAGACTAGATTTTCTGACTAGGATTCTGGCTGAGAAACCAGAGGGAATTCAGAGAAGTGCTGAAGGTATGGTCAGTGCTTGCTTAGGAGTGTTGGAATATAAAACCTCCAGAGGAGAACTAGAAGAATGGAGATGTGTTAAGCCTGAAAGAAAAAGCATGGGTGAAGGTGCGTGGGTGAGGGAAAGCCATAGCTGCAACCTATTATTAAGTAAAAGAGATTTTACAAAAGGATGCAGCAAAGTTGTTCTCATTGCTCAGTGAAGGTAGGGCAAAGAATAAAAAACCTCAGCTGCGGCAGAGTTGCAGCCTTCAACACTGGCTCCCATAGCACACTCCTGGAAAAGCTGGCAGCTCACAGCTTGGACAGGTGCTGGAGTTCACCATCCCTGGAAGTGTTTAAGGACAGAACAGATGTGGCACTCAGTTGACCTGGTGGTGTTCGCTCATAGGTTGGACTCAGTGATTTCAAGTCCTTTCTGACCTAAATGATTCTGCAAAATTCTAGCAGAAACTCAGCAGACTTGTAGTAACTGGTGCTACAAGCAATTGAATATCCCTGGATGTGGTGTGCAAGGTGAGACAAAATACTCTGTGAGACAGAGCTGAAGAAGGAATATTTTAGTCCATCCTACAAGGATGGGAAATGAACTAGCAAGTCCAGCAGAGTGCTGTATCAGCTGACATGAGAATGACATATTGCTCACCAACAGATTGGTTTATTGGGAGATCAGCAGGGAAGAGAGCTGGCCAAGCAGGAGCTATTGATACAGATGGTGACACGTATTTGTGGTCCCACTTGATTATTGAGTGACTCTTTTTAGAATTGGGGATGGCTCCAAATAGCACTGAGGAGGCTGTGGAAGAGAGAGAAGAGGGGCACCTATGAGAAGTAAGAATGCCAAGAAAGAAGGCAGGATTTTCAAAGGTGCCCCAGAATATACCCATGCCATCACGTTAATTTGGGGTTGCACTGGCCAACACTTTCACTCCAGTCTGGGATGAGACTGTGAGGTTCTTGGGCAGCAGTGTTGGCATGACCAAGGATGTGCTGGAGTACTGCAAGCCTCTCTCCATGAAGCACTGTAGGTACAACTGTATCCTGATACAACTCAGCCCTGGGGGTGGAAAACTGAAAACTGCAGAATCCAATCAGGCACAGCTAGCTGGGATTTATGGAAATGGCCCAGGTAACTAACAACACAAGTTCACCTTTGCAAAAAGGTATGTGGGAAGGAAGGAAGGAAGGAAGGGGGGGAGGGAGGGAGGGAGGGAAGGAAGGAAGGAAGGAAGGAAGGAAGGAAGGAAGGAAGGAAGGAAGGAAGGAAGGAAGGAAGGTTGGTTGATCTATGCAGGGTAGGCAGAGAGATGTAAGGATGTTGGACTAGAAATGTAAGCTAGTGAAGAAATACTAAAATAACTCCAAAAACTAGTAAAGGGAGAGAAAGATAAGCAATTAAAGAGGGGTTGAAAAAGAAATACATTTGGAGAAAATATAGGGTTTGCTATAGAAAGAAAGTAGGCAACAAATAGGACAAAGTGAAAAGATTTTTTTAAGAGATGAAGGAAAAAAGATTCAGATGGATGAAGATTCACTGTGGATGTAGTCATACTAAGCATAGAGAGCATGGTGATGAATGGTTACATAGCAGAAGAAAATGTTCTGTATAGGCTTATACAGTATCCTGTTTGTGAGAAGGGAACTTGAGCAATTGCTGCCAGAGATTTTTAGAGAGTAAAAAGTTTATTTTGAACAAAAGAAATGTCTAATTCAAAATTATTATGCAATAAATAGAAATTGCATCAATGTACAAAAGATGAAGAAGTCATCCAGGATTATCACAATCTGTTCTTTCTGCCTCTTTTGCAGCTCTCCCCCTTTTTTTCAATTCTTATTCCAAAATTAAACATAGGGTCAATCATTCTTTCCCTTAGCAATTGCATCAGCCATAGGCATGTGTCACGTGGTAAATGAAAGAGTATGAATAAATCAGAACACAATTCTGAATCATTTAAAAAGCAGAAATTTCACATTTCATTGTTAACCTATTCCCATATAACAAAATTCAAAAAATCACGTAGCAATATCTAGGACAAAATCATTTCAAGTATTTGAAAATACTCATTCCTGCATGCATTTCATTCTGTCCAAAGAATATTTCAATCTCAGAGTTGTTCAAAACTGTGTTTCCTATTTCATTTAAGAAAACCCAACAAAATAATTAAATACTGGGTATTCTGCCCAAATATGAAATAGCATACATATTTCCAGATATTATTGTGGCCACATAATGTGATCACCTTTGCCTCCAAGGCTAATGGAAGATGTAGTTAGTTAAGCAAACTGAAGGTATTAGGAAATTAACATGATCTTCTGCTATCACCATGCAGATATATATGCCACCATCATCGCTTGTTAGTGTGGATTTTTGGCTCCTGTAATAACAGCACAACTAGAAAACAACATTTGTCTATGCCTAAGCCAAAAATCTTAGCAACAAAAACACAAAGCAAAGAGCCAGTGCAATACAGAGATTATTTTTTCTAATGATAAGAGTATGAGGATGGAGTGAGGAGTTTTGCAATTTGTTTCCCAGTTTAGTGACTGGTTCAGTGTGACTGTTCAAGAGGGGCTTTATGCTCTCCTCACTGTAGGTGCTCACCTCATTTTCCCTATCATTGAAACAATAGCAAGATCAACCACTTCACAGCTGAGGTTGTGAGTGACCAAAGGACAGGCATTTGTAAAACACACTGACACCCTCCAGCAAGAAATTGCTACAGAGAAGACAAATGTGATGCTGATCAGCTCCCATGCATTGTGATTAATGAGTCTTAAGGCAGTGAAGCCTGCTGGTTATCATGGCATTCATATGCATTTGCATTGCTCTGCCCACAGTATTAGGACCCGAATTCCACCGGGGTAATCAGGGCTGTGCCCTCCAGGGATGGTTGGGGTTATCCTACCATTCAGTTCCTGCCCTGTTGATCTCTTCCCACCAGCACTCTGTCGGCTCACCGAGGCTCTGGGATGCTGGCATGCAGGCATAGTTCCACAGTCTGTCATTGCCTTCCTTCTTGCTGAAGACGCTCCTGACGGCCACGATCACCTGCCCGTGTGGGCACTGGAAGTTGAACCCTTGCCGGTACACATTGACCCATTCATCGTTATCTCCATAATTATAGGGGCCGTAGTAATAGTCACCATACTGGCCCCATGCCACAGTCACCAGAGGCAGGAACACACAGAGAAGGAAAATGTCCATCCTGAAGATGTTCCTGGCTTAGAAGTGCTCCTCTGGATTGTTGGGCTGGCCCTTTTATATTGCCTCTAACATTTGGCTTCCAGATGTTATGTTTTCAGATCCAAGTGCAGTGTGTCATTGCTTAACAAACCTTCTCTGAGCTACAGAGACGTCCAATTACTTTTAAGGTGGAATTCTTCAAGTACAGTAAGACTACAGTCCCTAAGAGCAGGGTCTTCCCACCACAGCAAACCATCTGTGATCCTTTACTGCAGAGCTACTGTACACAGCAAGCTACATGTCAAAGTACAACTATCCCAGACATCCCACTTTCATCCCCAAGACAGCAATAAAATTTGAAAATTACTTAACTTGAAATTAAAGCTCTATTTGAAGTTGCCATTTTCCATCATTAGTAACATGCAAGCAAATGTGATCCTCTGTGTGTGTGTGTGACCATCCTCTTTTTCCTAAATTTGTGTCTCATGATTCTGCCAGTTCCTAGAAAGAATGGAATTGGGCAAGGCGAGGGAATTCACTGTTCCTGTTGAAAAAACTCCTTTAGAAATTTTGGGTTGGTTTGGTTGGAGGGAAGGTGGAGCCCAAATGACTGAGACTCTGTCTTGGCATGGAAACAGCCCACCCTGAGAAGTAGGGCATTGGCTTCCTCCAAGCACAACTGATTTTGCCATGACTGTGTGTGAGCTCTGTGAAACTGTGGACTTGGCAGAGGTTTTAATTTGAGGATAAAACACATAAGCAAGTTTCAATGAGAAAAGCTTCATGCATGACCACAGCCTACTGAAATCTTTGAGCAAGAGCCTTGAAGCTACCTTGATTTTATCATGGGCTAGGAACACAAGGCTGCTGCTGAGGAACTGCTGTGTTACAAATTCAGAACCTGACTTGCCACTTGGAAAGTGTTTCTATGCAACATCTTTAGGCAATTTCTTTATCAGGAACCCACTCTTTTCAGGAAAGACTGGAATGGCGTGCTTTGCTTAACTGTATTTGACCCATAGAAAACTCTGGGACTTGAGCATGTTTTAATAAGTAAGAGAGTCTAAAGTCAATCTAACAATCTATGTATGCCTGTGTTGCCTCTGCTGTGTTACTAATAAAATGTGTGACCCTTGAAACAGCTCCAGATTCAGATTCTGTCTCTTTTAGTGAAATCCAGAGACTGTTTCCTTGCTGCAAGCTTCTTCTCATATCTTTTTACTGCCTCTCCTCCACATTTGAACCATGCACAGAAAAAGGGAAAAGGAAAAGAAGAAGAAAAATAATGTTTATGAGCTTTTATTCTGTCACTTATACAGACAGAAGGACCTGTGATGGTAACTGGACTTGTTCCTCTCTAGGGATCTCCAAACCTGATCATTTTTTTAGCAGGATCATAAGCATCCCAGGAGGCAGGTGCATTTACTAACAAACCACAGATCTGAAAACTGCCTCCAGCCTCATCAGCCAGATGTGCCTTCAGCTAATAGCTTTTCTTGTAGCACAGCCTTGTTCAACAAAATTGTAAGTGGTGGTTGGCTCTTTTCCAGAACAGTGCAGCAACATCTCATTGTCTGTGCTCACAGCTGGGGCAGATCCACTCTCACCAAGCAGGTGAGAGCTGCTGGTGTGGATCAGTGCCTCACCTCCAGCTGCAGCAGCCCCAGATGCCTGGGGAAGGGGACTATGGAGACAGCAGAGAGGAGCTCTTTCCTTGGAGCTGCCCTCCTCTAGATCCCAGGTAACAGTGGGGGACACAGGAACCTGATGTCTAAAGAGAGTGGGAATTTGAGATTAAAAACCTCTGTAGTTATCTGATGAGCACCAGAGTGCAAGAACTTCAGAATCTCACACGAGTTTTTCAGCTAACTCAATAGTGCATTTTCTTTTGCCTCTTACTTCCTTAAATGCACAGTCACATCAGGGAGTACTGCACACTGCTGTATATGCCTAAGAGGCAATCTGGAATGAATTTTAGCAGGAAAAACCACATTATCCTATACATATGATCTTCACCTCACATAACCCTTTATAAGCACCATTCCTTGTAACAAGGTTCTTACATAACCCACAATATTACAGGCAAGAGGGAAGGAGAAAGTGGAAGGAAGGCTCTGTGGAGAGTGGGCAGTCTTTTGCCTACCTTTGACATGCGTGTGAAGCTTTGAGGTGTCTGTTTTCACTTCTTTCATATGGTCTATCCTGCCTGATCCCAGTTAGTGGATAGAGTGGCATTCTCATGCTGCACTGTGATCAAGAGGTGGCTTGACTGCTGTGCAGGGAGGATAGTGAACACAGCAGATGTGGAACAACAATTTCCTGTAGCAGTTGTGCCAGTTTAGACATGTCCTGGCCAGTCTTATTCTCTTCTGGCCACTGAATCAAGCACAACAATTCAAAAGCCAGTGGCTAGAGGAGCTGCAAACTAATCTTCAGCTTGGTGTCTTTGGTTGACTTCTGCTACAGTTTGCACTGCAAGAAAACCCTGATATTTAAAAATCAGTCCCTCTCTGAAATTACCTACCCTTTAATTTGACTTTAAAAGCATCAGATTCATGCCTTGCATATCCAATCTTTGGAAAAGCGGGAAGTGTTGTTGAAATGGTAAATGTGAGGTGCTATGATCAATCTTTCATTATCAATTC
The DNA here is from genome assembly GCA_037834095.1 of Argya squamiceps. Taxonomy (NCBI): domain Eukaryota; kingdom Metazoa; phylum Chordata; class Aves; order Passeriformes; family Leiothrichidae; genus Argya; species Argya squamiceps. Next base: position 21,119,774 of record JBBMKD010000001.1, read on the forward strand.
CTTACTGTGGAATCTGTATTACATGGTAATTTTTTTTCCTCATCAGCTCTTAGAAATGTTGCATTTAATCCACACAAAAAATTTAATTTCTGGCCTGCCCAGTGGTGACAGACAAAGTGATTATTCTTGATACCCTGCCTCCCTGGCCTAACTTTGGAGTTAGCTCAACATTTAGCACAGTTTGGACTAAAGAGGAATGTTCTTTCCAACCTGAATTATTCTGTGTTTCCTACTGAAGGTACTAGATGCACAATTACTTAGTGATGCAGGTGTTATTAATGCTTTGGAGGCATTAGAAGAAATGCTGCAGTAATCTCTGCCATGCCTTGATACAGGCATGAAATGCAGAAAGAATTTCAGTGCTTTGAACTAAAATCACAGATGCAGAAGTATTATTTGAATGAATAACAGTAGCCAACCCAAGTTCTATACTAAAATAGAAGAAAGAATGGTAAAGCTTTATTTATTATTTGGCAAATGCAAATATGCTAGAGCTGCAATGAGAAAAGTGAGGGTTCAGACTTGGTCAGTGACAGATACAACTAGATCTGTGTCTAAAAAACTGAGTTGCATGAAAGTAGTCATGTGGTTTTATTGGAGTATGTGTGCTGCTTAAGTTCCTGAGTCTGCAAAGGACTGGCTCATGGGCAGCCAGTTTTTACCCCACTTTGAGGGCAGAAGGAGCATATGAGGGTGTTACCTCACAGCACTTCACCACTTCGATGCGTAGGAGAGATTCCATCTCATAGTACTCAGGACTATGGCCAGAAGTGAAGCTTTGCATTTTGGGCTGCTGAAAGAGGCTGAGTGTGTAACACTGAGCCCTGAAATCCTCTGGAGACAAAACAGGTATGGCAGAAGCAGTACCACTAGCAGCAGCAATATATGTCTGCTTCCAAGCTAATGAACTGCATCGTGGCATTTCACTGTGAGAAGAAAGTGTTTTTCGTGACAGCTCATAACATCACTCAGGTCACACACTGTGAACATATTTTCCATATTTTATTACACACTGTCTCAGTGTGATGCTGGCAGTTCTGAGAAAGCACAGTGGCTTGGATGAGTCAGGGAGGCTGCATGATCTGGGAGCTGTAAATTGAATTCAATTACAGATTACTTTTACTGTCATCTTTGCAGCATGGCTTTTATATATATGTTCAAAAACATAATAAAGGCACCCCAAATCCTGAAACTTCTAAATGCAGTATGTATATATATATATATATATATATATATATATATATATGCTTTCTGCATTGTCAGTTATAAAAATTTGAGGATTTGGGGTGTTTTATTATGTTTTTTAAATGAGATCTCAGAGACCTTGGTATTGTGGAGGACAAAGCTGCTGAAGGACTGCTTCACAATGGGTAAAGATACATCCTAGTCAACTTTTTAGCTCAGAGTAATGTATATGGTGAAGGCTGGAGTTCATTTGTCAAGTTTTCCTGCTATTAATGATATTTTGTGTAGCTCCATTCACTTGATGCTCTCAAAGTATTTTGATTAAGCCTTTTGAACCACCTTTTTGAAAAACAGGAAAGGTTAAAACCCTTTCCAGAGTGGGTCCAGTGATCTGCCCAATGTCCACCAGTACTTCAGGGCTAGAAAGAGATTTTAGATTTCAGCACCTAGACTGGAGTTTAAAATCCTACTCCAGTCTTGGGAAAGCACACATTTTCCTAACCTTTTCTTCCTCCTATTTCCCTACAGAAATTCTGGTTCAGCTTCTACTTTGTGTAGCTCTCTTCATGAAAAAGGGAAGCTAGTAGTCAAGATACTGTAATACTGGAGGATATTGCAGAGCTGTTTTCTCCTTGGAAGTAGCTGTAGAAAATTCTGATATGATACCACCTGGAATACTGTTGTGGAGAAAAAAAGGGCTTGCTTCTGTGCTGTTTTTCCAAGTTAACATAAGCCTTTGAATTGCTTTTGTAATAGCTTCCTTCCTGCATGTGCAGTATTAAATTATAAATTAAGTAATAGAAGTAAACAGGAAAAGCAAAACTTAAGTCACAATGTCTCTGAGGAAAGGGTAAGAAAGTTTTACTGAAACATTATTAAAGAAACAACTGAAACACATTTTCTTGGTTTGGGAAACGATCTAGATGCCATGATAACTCTTTTCCTTCTGAGAGTCTGAGGTATATAATTTTGAAAACTCAATTTTCAGGTAATCATCAAACTGCTTCATAGATTAATCAGCATTGCTAGATCAGATAGCCTGTAAAAACTGCTCAAAAGCAGTCACAAACCTTTGTGACAAACCTTCCCCATCTCGCATAAAGCTTTGGGAAGGGAAAAGCTGGATACTGGAAAAGAGCTGAGACGTGCAAGGGGAGGCATTCTTACCAACAGGAGGGTTTGTACAAACATCCTAGAATGGTTATCCAGAATATTACCAAGAACCAATTGCCATCATTACAGACTTCCAGAGATCTCTCCACAGAAGTAGTTTCAAATAGATTTATTAAGGGATATTTAACCAGTTCTGATACAAATATGTTTGTTTCAGTTCAAATATGGACATGAGGGGCTTGGTAACTTGACTATTGTGTACATATTGTAAGAAGTCATGCACAATTTATGAACAGAAATTGATGCTTTTTTCATTGTTGTTGTTCAGACCCACTAAAATTGAACAACCTCCTCTATGGTTTAATCCTAATCAAATTCAGGCTTCTTCAGAGCAGAAATATAACTGCTCCTCCCCAGCCCACTCCACATACTGTAGAAGTTGCCCTGTTGTAGTAACTCTTACCATTTGTGTTAAAAATTTTAATCCCTGAAGTTGTGATTACTTCAGTGACCCTTCCAGGGTCCTTACAATAAGGAAAAGCCAAGTTGAGGATTGTTTGCCATTACAGTTTCACGTGTCAGGACAGGGCGTGGTACTTTTCCAGTCACGTGTTACGGCTAAAAGCGAGGTGTTTTTTCCTAGTACTTTTTGCTAACAAAGTCTTATTGCTGTAGTTGCTGTTACCACTATCTCTTTTAGCATATAAGCTTGAAATCCATATTAAATCTTTAGCTCCAGTCCTGTATTAAGCCTAGACAGTCAGGGCACAGTGTCTGAAGGTGAAGCTGCCAAAAGAAATTAAAAAACCTTGATGATATGGGAAATTCAGGGAGCATTGATTCAGGAGAGAGCCAGATGCTTCAGGCTGAGTCAGTGATGAACCTCCTCACACATTTGCAGGCAGCATTTTGCCACGACCTTTTTATAAGTCAAGCTGAGTAACTTAATCCCCTTTTCATCACTCATCCTTTTTGCACATGCACATGTGTGGGCAGGCTTTAATATAAAAAATTATATTAAATAATAATATAATAATTATATTTAGTCTTTGAGCTAAATTCAAACTTGGCTATCTCTGTGCTTTTGTTGGTTCCCACCTGATACAGCTGGAGACCTTTCTTGGAAGAGCAGTCATCACCAGATCAGCAGAGAGAGAAATGTTCCAAAACTTTATGACTCCTCCTGAAAGAGACTTTTTCTCCAGTGGTCTCATTAGACATTTGAGTGCAATTGCTACTAAACTTAATACATAAGGATTTTTGTATATGATAAATTGTCCTTTCCGTCTTTCAACTTGTTTTAAGTTTGGCCTCAAAATGCATTGCTTCAGCTGATTCTTGAAACATTGACACAGTCTGTTGAGATAAAACAGGTAGGAAAAATGTTACATTTAAAAGTAGAAGTTACAAAAAGCAATCAAAGTATTATTGAGGTACTCTTCATAATCTGAGAAGAGATACAACAGAGACCCCAACCCCATTTTTTTTAATTTTGAAAGTCCAGCACAAAGCTTGTTTCCATGTAAGGCTCAGTTACTTTTATATTTCGATTTAATCCATGGGACACCTTTTAGAAACGGCTGCAGCAAACAGATGTACCATTTTCAAAATCCATGGACTACTGACCTGGAACTTAATATGGGCTATGTTTTCCAGGGGTGTGGCTGTAGGTGTCCGACTGAACAGTGTTATGAGATCAGTCAGCTGTGATGCCTGTTGTGGAAACCATCCATTGTGGATGGGAGTGGGTTTCACCTTCAGAGAATTTTGGTATCATTGGAAAGTTCTCACATGGCTTTCTCCAGCATAGTCTGTGACCAGCAGTTCATAGCATCACTGTGAAATGCTGGAGGGGAAAATTTGAACTAATCACTCCTAATAACTCTGCACAGACCCATGGGATAAGTCTGAGGTCAGGGCTGAACTGATCTTTTATGTGAGAATGGCAGTAGCTGTAATTCTCTTGCTGGTCATGGGAATGGGCTGAACTAAAGTCAGTTTTTTTCTGAGCTAGATAAGGGGGAAAAGAGCTGTCAATGTGACTTAGAAGTATCTGAGTTTTACATGCAAAGGACCCTATCTCTGCATGACCTTTGAGGCCCATGCAAAATGAATGCTGAATAGGAACACTCAGAGCTCGTGATGTTTTATTCCAGTTTTGTGCTTTCTTTGTGTAGGCTTCTTTGTGTCCAAATAAAATCTTAAGAGTTCATAATGATTTTGCTTTAACATTCACTAAAGTCAGGTGCTGTCTGGCAGCCCATGTTATGTGGGAAATGAAATGAGATGCTTACTTGGTCCCTTTTGGCTGTGTGTTTTGTGAATTTGGATAGCTGGAGTGAGACTGAAACTCAGCTCCTGACACCCTCCATCCATTTTGCATTCTAGTCATGAGAATTATTTCTCTTTATTGTTTTGCTTTTGAGATGCTGCAGATGGTGGGGGGAAGAGGTGGGAAGAGAGGAAAAGAAGGTCTGGGGAAGGGGCTTCTGCACCCTGCCACTATAATTCATTGCAATCTGACCTTCTGGATTTTCAGCCCTGCTCAGCCATCCATCACTCCTCATGTGACTGTCACCTCATATTATTGTAATTAGCAACTGCCAGCCCCAGAGATTTGACAGTGGAAGAGAAAAAGTCCCCGAAGCTCTTTGCCAATTTAAAATTAACCCTGTCATTACAGGACAGACTGTCCTGCTCCAGAAGTAGCTCCTTGGCATCTGCACTGAGATAATAGCACCGTCCTGCCGTGGTATCCTGCGGTCCTACGGTTCCTTTATTCACCCTGCCTGGTCGTCCGTGTGTCCTCCCAGCTCCCAGCTCGCCCTCCTCCCTCCCTACCTGCTGCCTGTGAGAACTGGAGCTGCTAATGAGGGTGCTCAAGCCGGCAGTCCCGGAGTCTGTGGGCGGATGATAAATTCGGCTTTCTGTGGCTGTACCAATCGAGGGCTGTCTGCTCAGCCTCATAAAAGACCCTGATGTTCTGTCTCTGTTCTTTCTCTCCTTCTGGGACTCATCCCTCTGTGCCAGCCCTGCAGGGTAGAGAGCCACCGAGGTCCCTGTGCATTTGTGTGGCCATTGGTTCGTGCTGCTGTCTAAGGCTCCCTGTCTTTGTTGCTGTGGGTGTCTCAGCAAGGTGGACAAAAGCTAGGTCAGGTCTGCCTTCTCATGCCACAAGTTCCTCACCTTTGCTCATAAACTTTCTCCAAGTGTGATTGGCAGCTGCTGTTGCCAAGTCCCTCTTTACATGGCATTTACAGATCACGCTTCATTGTCTTTTTAGCAGGGCGTGGCTGGAGGTCAACCTTGTTGTTACTTTGTTCAGCTAATTAGGTGCAACTCCGGCTCTGCTGCTGTACAGAGGTGACAGCACTGACAGCTCACATGGAAGGTTGCCTTCCCCTGGGAAATATCTGGGGTTGCAGACAAAAAATTGAGATACGGAGAGTGCGGCAATGCCTGACACCCAGTCTCTGTGGTCATTCTATCTGTTCAAACAGATAGAACACAGTCAGGTAATGAAGATGCTGATAGTCCTCCAGTTCAGCTGCGTGATGAACTATTTCAATGAATGTGGCAGGCAGGTTTGACATGGCCCTGGCTCAGATATCATTCTGATAGAATTTGCATATAACCAAAAATGTATTTGCTTAACCCATTCTGTAAAGGCACAGCTTTTTTCACTCTGATGTTCACAAAAGATGGTCCCCCTAGTCCTTCATGATAAGGTGATGCCCTTTTTTTTGCAGTAGTTCTGCACTGCCATAATCAGTTCTGATCCATGCTGTACTTTTCTCCATCCCCTTGCTCTTTCAAGCAGTTACAAAGACCACTATTGCTACTCTTAATTGTCTGCACTTAATTTAACCTCTCTGGGAGGCTGGGCTACAACAGCTCCTACTCATCACCATGAGAAGCATAACTGAGAGGCCCTGAAAAATGATTTTGCTATCTAGTCTCTACATGGTGAGCCATGAAGTTTCTGAGCCTGCTTTCAGCCATCAAACATATTTGCCTTTGCTCCACACAGTTTACTGAGCCTTATGCCAACCCACATGGTAGGCCATGTTTGTATGAACACTCTTGTGTTCTGTTGGTGTGCCTGACACCACACAAGATATCAGCAGCAACTGTGCTCACCAAGAAGCAGGAAAGTGCCTACACAGCTATTACTGCCTTAAGCTTTTCTAATTGCATCAAATTCCCTTGGTTTGTCAACTAGATCCGCAGAATAACGTATCCTTTTCCTTCTGCTACATTTTAAGTTATTTTATTGCATAGAGAGCTCAGAAAACTTCATTAGGGCAGCGTGCTCCCTGTGTCTCTTCTCAGCTTTAGCACATTTACAACCACTGCTCACCACTAGAAAAGGAAGAGTAGCTTTGGGAGTGCAAAACCTTGGTGTTATTGTGTGGTTTGCACACATAAATGAAGAGAAAATACTTGCCAGTAAATGGAAAGATAGACACAGAAAGAACAAAAAAGAATCAGCAGAACTCTAAAAAATCTCTGGAAGCAAAGTTGTATGTTTGGGTTATTCATAAGGTGAGACATTACAGGCACTAGGGAATAGTCTGTGTAGTACTTCATGACTGCCTTCAAGGGAATATGACAAGATTAAGAGAAATTTCTGCTCATTACTTGAATGCCCAGCTACATTTTATGTCCACACAGTGCAATAAGAAGTGTCAGCACTGATTGGTTTAGGAGCTCAGGATTTAAGCTAACTGAAAATGCCTGTGGGTAGGTCTTGCACTACAGGATTGATCTGCTTCTGTAGCCATACCCAGTGACTCTTTCTGGTGAAGCATGAAAAACAGAAGAGTTTGTCTTCTGTAGAGATCAAATACTTAGCTCTGGCCAGGAAATAAAGGCCAGAAGTTGTTATTCTGCTAAGTATGGGCAGCAACACCACACCATCCTTATGTTGCAATGGGCACAGCATAGTTCAGGTTGGAAGACGCCTCTGGAGGTTTCTGGATCAACCTCTTGTTGAAATCAGAGTTGGCTGAAGATCTGACCAGATTGCTCATAACTTTATCCAGTCTTGAGTATCTCCAAGGATGGCGAATGCATAGCCTGTCATTTTTCCACCTGCAAACAGAAAGCATGAGTTATACAATTGTAATGTAATATCTTTGTGACCAGAGGAACTTGGTAACAGAATCAAAGCTGCTGTTACTCTGCTACTTGAGCACTCCTTGCTCTAAAGCTCTCTTTATCACTACACTCAAGGCATGATATTGAAAAGGGTATATTTTTCACTTTAGGAGGCATGTCCTGTCTCTGTGCCATTAGAATGCTTAGCAACTGGGATGCAGATGCATGCCACACATGCAATGAAAGTTAGACTGTTTCCCAGCCTATATTAGACACATTTCCCAGCTCTCACCTCATTATTTTCATGATGAATCCAAAACCCAAAAAGGCAATTAAAAGGAGTGCACCAATGTTCTTTTATGACAGCAATGGGTTAGACTAATTGCCTGTGAAACTATCAGTGTCCCTAGCCCAGTAGTGCTGCAGCTCTCCAAATGGCAACCTTGCACCCAGCAAAAGAACTGTGCTAATTGCCCAAAACTCTTTTTATATCATCCTTCCAAAAATATTGTGTATTTAAACCTAAGCTCCAGAATATCAACAGTTCAGTGGGAGCTGCTGGTTTAGTAAATCCTGGAATCCTGAGTTAATAAATCTCAACACATTCGGTTTAGTCATAGCTCAAGATAGCTCTGCCACTATTGTTCTGAATCCTCAAACAAATTACTTTGTCTCTTCATATTCCTGTTTGGTCTTCTGCTCATTTTTGGTATATCTGGCCTGATTCTGTAAACTCAGTTGTTAAGTTACTGTCTCATTATGGATTTGACAATCAGTGTCTTGCAACTTGAGGCAAATATCCATCTTCTCCAGCTACTAACTATTGTAGCTTGCTACTTGCTCTTTTCTTTTCACAGGTGAACACACAGTCTTGTGCTATTGTGGAAGAAGATGGGGAAAAAACTACCAACTATTCAGCAGAAAACAAAAAAACATTTCTTAGCCAGTGGTTATAATAACTGCTATGGACCCGTCTCTCTTGATATATGATTTCCTGACATTACATGAATTTGACATTTACATCTGCTTTTATTTCTTCCAAGAGCACTGTGTGATATTTTTATTCCCCATTTAAACTGTGGTACTCTGAAAATTGTTTTTAATATTGGCACTATGGGGTCTCTCTATTTATTCTGTCAAGTTTACTCAGAGTGAAAACATGGTTTGACAGCAAAAAACTCTCTGGCTTTTGTGATCTTTGGATTGTGGTAGAAAAGGCCTTTGCTAACTCATAACACTGCAGACCCAGATGTCAGAATCTTCCTGAACTTCCTGCAGAAGTGATGGAGAGTGATGAAGGAGAGCGTGACACACAGTGCTGAGAATAGACTGTGCAGGAAAAGCAGAGACAGCAGGCTTCTCTCCCCTGTCCCTCTCTCTGCTACAGAGGATTTATGACATTGTAACAGGCTTTGCTGTGAGTTGAATATGAAAAGAATTTCTCCCAGACTATAGTACAATCAGCATTTTTGCTGCATTGGCTTCATTGCTTTGCTTCAGTACTCCAGTGAGCTGACTGGCAAAATCCCAAACTGCATGCTAAGATCCCTGCAGCGCTGCAGGCAAAACAGTGCCCAAGCTGCAGAAATAATGAAATAATGTACCTCATAAGTGCCCTTCACTTAGTCAGAAGATTCCCTGAGGAACACCAAAATCCTGGAGAGGATGTTGCCAAAATTCCTTCTTTGCTATCATCCACTGCAGAGGTAATAATTTGCATACAGTTACTGCTCAGCAAATTCCCTGACACAGCCTCAGCCCTCCACACCAGAGAACTGCTGGCTGCTTTCAAACACAATACAGAAATCCAGATTCCTATAAACATGAGGCCAGGATGATGGATCCCTTATCTTTTCACCAAGATGAAACCCAATCAGAAAAAGCAATATCATTGCTGTATATACATCTCTTACAGCTTACTCTATCCTTTACTGTCTTTTGCTTGCAGTCCAAATATGAGGCTCTCAAGTAAGGATTATTAGGTGTTCACAGTGCTGAACACAATGAGATCCTGATCTTCCTTCATCAATCACTATCACAATCACATCAGCATTTATTTGTTTACAGTGTCTGTTCTTTCAGTAGGAAGGTCTGCTGGGACCTCAGTGGTAATAAGGAGAGAGTGCTGCTTTTTTCAGCCATGCCTCCTTGTAAGAATATAAGTGGCATAACACTTCATGGCACCCAAAAAGACATTTTTCCACAGATACCAGTGATTATTTTTTGAGTTGGCTTTTTCCTTTTATGCCTAATTGATACTTTTTTACACTGTATATTTAACAGCTTTCTGGCACTTTCCATGTAAGAATCTTGAGGTACAGAAATATTATATCTATTTTACAGGCATGGGAATCTGAGGAAAAGCATGGTGAGGTTTACTTGCCATCAAGGTCATGCACTGAGTTTATAACAAAACTGGAATTTTTAAAAACTTCAGCAGTTTACCACCATTTCTTTCCCTGTTTTTAGCCATTCCCATTCTCCGTGCCTTCTCTCCCTCCTGTCTTCCTTTTCTGCTACCATTTTGACAGTGTCTTCTCCTCTCTTTCAGCAGGTCTTATCCCTGAAAGTGGGGTTTGTTTTCCATATTTCTCAATCTGGATCTGATACCCAAAAACTTCATATGCCATGCAGACTCACTCAGTGCCAGTCCTGCTTCTCTGTCACATGCTAACAGCTAGGAAATGCCATAGCAAACTCCTAGTTATTTCAGGGACCTCAGACACTGCCAGTAGTTCACCTTCCTCCTGTTTTTGTTTGCTTGGTTGGTTGTTTAGTGTTTGGTTTGTTGGTTGTTTTTTTGTTTGATTGGTTGTTTTTGTGGCCCATTATAGTGCTGGCTTTCAACTTTGTTATGGACCATTAGTATTGCACTTTATAAACAGGTCATTCTGAAATGTTGTGGAGCCTGCAGTGTGTACAGACTCCAGAACAGCTTTCCCTGGGACTTTCTGGACTCAGTATCTTTTGTATGACTATGTGCAGTAGCATGTGGGGATGCAGCCCATATTTTCTCAGCCTCTATTTCAAACAAGGTTCCTAATACAAATTTCCTTCCAATATTCTCACATTGAAAAAGTCCGCAGATTCTTCCTGGATGAAATCTTCAGTGTTTGCCCTGCAGTGCACCCCAAAAAAAGGACAATCATCTGTGTATACAACAGCTGGTTAAAGGGTCATGTTTAGGGTTTGAGTGAGGTTTTCTGGTTGGCATTTTTTCTTCTTCACTTTTCAAAAAAAAACACCATAAATTCTGAATGTGGTTATTTTAGAAACTTCTGGGCAATGTGCTCTGTGAAGTAAGAATAGCCGATTCAAAATTCTGACTTTTATTGATGTGGGCACTCTTGTATTTTAGACACTGTGTAAACGTCTTTTCTGGATAGATTTGTTATCTTGTTTTTAATACCTTGAAACAAGGGGGAGCTGCTAAGGAGGAGGGGAGGCTCTTTGCCAATGTGAGGACACCAATTGGGTCTGCCAATTTCAATAAGAGAAGAACAATCTATTTTTTTTTGCTTTTCACTCCTCTCCTCTTTCCCAGTGCACCTACTCCCTTACATTCACTCCTGGACAGAGGTAGGAGTTCAGTCTCCAAACTGAATCAATTCTTGCTCCCTTCACTGAGGCTGTCAGCAGAGTGAGGTTAAGTGTCACAACAATGTTTTTGTGTTGTGAATAGCTTTTCTATCTGCATTTGCTTGATATAAGCAGGCTTGTAGCCCCTTCCCCCTTTATTCTGCTCAATGCAACACACACACATGCAGATTGCTAAACCTGGGATTAATTGGCTTTACAAAGCTTCCCTAAAATGACTTGTCTCTCCCTGTCTCTCTCTTAAAAGCATCACAAGATCTCTGAAATCTGTCTTTTGTCTTAGTGTGCTCAGAGGAAAAAAAAAAATCTTGATTTTAAAAACCTATTTTTCTTCTCACTTGTTTTACATCTGCCACCAGTTATCTGTATGAACAAGGCATGACAAAACAGCAATAAGAAAGAGTAACCCCATACTGATAAGAGGGCTGCTGCTTGATCTGCCTTTACAGCATGTTCCAACCAGTTCTACCCAAGAAAACCATCAGTAAATGGAGTAACAACATGGCTGGGAGAGCCTCAAGGGATTTTGCCAATTCCAAGTGGATCAGCAGCCTCATATAAATGGTACTGGTGGAAATGAGAGTTTTCAGGTGGGACAAGAAATGAACTCCCTACTGAGCTATTTTCCACAGGAGTAGAGACTGTCACAGTGTCTGTGCCACTTCTTGCTAGATGCTAGTAACATTCTGTCTTAATCAGAACTTCCCAAGCACTCGTCATTTGTAGAAGCAATCCTCTCTTCTTTTTGCACTTGACTCCTGCCTAGTAAATAGTAGTTACTCTACTGGGGGGAAATCTACCCTGTGTGTGAAGCAGAGAATATACTGGAAATAACAAGTGTCAGCCATGCTGTTTGATAGAATGATGAAACTTGCTCCTGTTGCTTAAAAATAGCATCATCCCTATGTAGGAAACTACAGCCTAATGGTGGAGTGTTAATCTGATGAGAGGAACTTCTCATCAGCTTGGAAATCCATGTATGGTTGACAAAGCAACATCTAAAGCTGGCCTCTTGTTCCCCCTTAAAGTTTCAAGTGCACTTCAGCTTTTGAAGCTAACCCATTCTGCTGGAGGACTGCCCAGTCTTGCTTTGGCTTGCCTCTTTCTCTGGATTCCTGCCACATAAGAGATGTTAGCTACTTTGGTTATGTTTTAGAAACATGGAAAATGTGGCTCATGTAAGCTTATGATAATGGATTGCTGGACTTTTCAGGCTGATGTTATGTTTTGTATTCTGCATTTCATGCTCAAGAATTTCCCTTGTGTAAACCTCACCCCTGTTGCTTGTTTGCAAGGAGAAGTCTTTTGGAGAGGGGACAGGATTTGCCAAGAATAGGAAGGGAAAATGGTTTGCCATGAAAGGTGTGACATTCTGTACCTCGCTGGAGCTTTGCAGCAGAATCCTGTTTTGCTGCTCTCTGACATCCTCTCTTGCTGTACTTTTGACTGATGTTTATTAGTGCTTAATCACCAGTCTGCACTGCCTGAACCATCTTATGGCTTGTTGAAGTTCACTGACCATCACATTGCAGTCCACAGCCACTTTGGTTTTGTAACATCAGAGAGAAGAAAACTGTCTGACAGAAGCACTTCTTACTGGAGCTTCCAAACAGCCAGCCACCACAACTCTTACCTCATTGTAGGTAAAGATATGCTCATAAGGTAACAGGTGTGAAAAGGTTGTTTATTTAGTAAAATAACATACGTATTTCAGTATCTCACTTCCTATTTAGATTTCTATTTATGTATCCCTTCGAAATTAGAGACTGTCAGGGATTACATACAGTGCAGATATTAAAGTGCATTGTTTTATTGTGAGGCCCTTGGACATATGGCAAGTTTCTCTCCATATCTCAGGCATGGGCTCCCCACCTCCCCAGCACTTACCAGCCTAAGTGTGGTTGTGCTAAGGTAATATATGGCTTCACAGTTTCACTTTTCCTTTCTTCAGGTGTCACCTCCTGCCAAAGGTATCAGGATCATATCTTGGATATATCATATCTTGGATCATATCTTGGCATCAGACTGGCTGCAGGGAAAGAGGGTTGGCTTAAGAGCTGTAGAGCTGACTCGTGAGGCAGTTCATTTTTTGTCTAGTCTTTGCTTCATTCAAATGCTTCAGCCATTTTTTGTTAGTTGAGCAATGTCAAACTTCTCAAGTGGATGTTAAGATATGAACACAGGCAAGAGTGGTGAAGTGCACAGCTCCTGTCCCATGCTGGGGCCCTAATTGCTCTAAAGAATTACACACATTGTCAAGTCCTGTTTGTAAGTTCTCTCTTGATTCTGCCTATTTTCCACCAGGGGGAAGTGAAGGTGAACTGCTTAATTTGCATAGCACTTTGAGGCAAAAATTTTCAGAAAAATTAAGGCCTTGACATGATGATTTTTATATGCATGTGGATGTCCTGTCAGCCCATGGTTGTCCTACAGAGACAGCATTTCCCTGAATGGCTAGGTTATGCCCATGTGCACAGAGTGTATAAAATGCTTTTGGTTTCTGATAAGACGAAATGCCCTTAAAATAAACCCTGTCCCCACAAAAATCAAGAGCAAAGCTCCCAGTGACATCTGAGGATGCAAAATATTACAAAACCTAACTTCCTAGAAATGACTGAAGTCTGGACAGTCCAGCTTTTTCTAAGGTGCTAGTAATCTGCTATACAGAAGAATCTCATTTCTTAGCCTTGGGTGCTGTGAAAACACCTTTTGTTTCAGAGACAGGCTTCCCATGGTGATCAGGTCAAGAACTGAACATTTGATAAGAGAATTTACAGCTGTATGGGATGAGGCCATAATGCTCTTCTTTGGTCAATGTAAGGTCTCATGGAAAAATCCTGAAGGTTTGTCTGAAAAGATTAGGGAGAATCCCAATTCCAGGTCTGGGATTCAACTACCCTACTGGTTTTTCATGGCTCATATTCCAAGTTTAAACTGGGATCCAGACAGGGGCATATGATCATTCTGCCTCTATAGAAGAGCTGAAACTGCAGGCTGGTGTTTCCCTTACCTCAGAGTTGTTCCTACTGCTGTGTTTTGTGGCATTTCAGCAGCAGCATGAGGTTAAAGGATACCCAAAGGCCTCCTTGTCAATCACAAGGAGTTGAGCTTTATTCCCAGACACATCATTCCTGCCCACAGCCAAGGTCTGAAATAAAGCTGGCTGAGGAGAATTGCTCAGACATGCAGGTCATGGGCAGGCCAGAATTTCTGAGTCAAAGGCCAGCTTGGAGTGAGTCAACCCCAGAACCTCTGTGAGACTGACATTTGAAGATGAGGACAGAAAAAGACAGGCCATGAGTGCATCAGTAACGCTTATGTGTGTGCCAGTCTGTGGGTGAAAGTCTTGCAGCTGGGTAAGAATTTTGCTGTCATGCTTGGCAGACAGTGGGGGTAGCTGGACTGGCCCTGAGGGTGGGAGGAAAAGGTAAAGGCAACTTCCCTCCTGAAAAGTGCCATGACAGGGACTGGACTAGATTTCATGCCCTTCTACTGATTTCGGTGCCAGGCAGCCATGGTGACTGCAACCATACTTAAACCAAGGTTTTCCTCTTCCTCCAGGGGAAAAGAGAGGCCAGAAAAGAACCACATCCATGAGCTAGCTTTGGAGCTGTGCTATGGCTGCTGCCCAGCTGGGGGCCTCTGGACTGACTTTCTCACTACAGTGTGACTACCAGGTTCTTGATACCTGCTGCACAGGGTTGCATGGGGTTTGCTTGTGGGAATGAGGGGAAACGGTTCACTCTCTGCCAGGCAGGGTAGCACCAACAGGAATTAGAGGGAAACTTGTGCATAAGAAGGAAGCAGGACCAAATAGTCTTGCCCTAAAAAAGTCTTTCCTAAGAAAGTGTATTTTTTAGGCAATAGGTTAGTCACAGTTAACAGGATCAAGATGAGTCATACGGACAAAATGCAGTAATGGGACTGTTGCTACTACAAATTTCCCTGTAGCTGCTTCACAGATCAAGAGAGCTTCAGGTTTCATTCCTGGGAACATTCATGTGGAGTCCTTCTTCTCCTCTTGATTGTAGCAGTGTAAATCAGGAGCAAGTCTTTGGAAGTCAGTGCCCCTGTCATAGTAAAACAGAGGATGAGGGTGTATAAATCCATGAGCTAGGAAAGGGAAGACTTAAACATAAACTGAAATGACTGACACAAGAGGCAGTAAGAGCACAATTCCTCCCCACACTACTATTCAGCTAACCTTAAACTTTAGGGAGAATTACTATGTGAGGACTGCTCTGCCCTGTATCCATTTTGGCTCTGGCTGCTCTGCACCATCAGCCAGCAAGAGAGCTGCTGTGAAGTGCCCTGGAATCAGGGTACCCATCAAAGCACCCTGCTCTTGTCCCAGCACATACTAATGGATACCTTGCAGCATGAACAGCTCTGGAGGAGCAGTCATCAGCAGGGATTGGTGAAACCCTTTCCTTACTGACCCTGAGGGCAGACAAGGACTTGCAGGGGTGTGTACTGTTCAGTCTCAATTGCTAGTTCCCATTTCTCTTAGTTCTGGATAACTGGCTGCTGAAGCTGAGCTATTTCTAACCTCTTTGAAAAAAATTACTTTCACTTTCTACCTGATCATATTGGTTATTTCTTTTTTCCACTGTTGTGCATGACAAGGCTGGCTGGACAGTGCATCCCAGAGCAGAGCTCTGTGTTCACAAAGCACCCAGGAGCAAGCCCAGGACAGCTAACCCAGCTGGTTCTGCTTCCATGTGCAACATAAGTCATTGCAAAGAGAGGGTTTGGGATGCTTGTAAGCTCTTTTTGATGCACACAAAAGAAGTGATATCTTCTTTTCCACCAAATATATGCTGTCCTAGCCTGTAGCTTTCCCTAATTTTCTATCAACGCCTTCAAGGAGACTTGGATGTAAGGTGTCCACTTTTAAACCTCTGCCTGCAGGAGTTGGAGATGGGGCTTGGAGGACAGGCAAAGATACAAAACCCCTACTTGTCCTCCATTTCCAGTCACCACTTCCTCCTCTTACCAGATCAGGAGGTGTCTATATTTCATCTCCAGTTCTAATGGAGAACGTCTGCTAGTATTTTCTCATTGATTGCATTCATTTTAGAGAGCAATCTTATAATTTTGTCACTCATTGTGAGCTTCTGTTCCCTCTAGTGGTGGCTGGGCTCTGTGTAAGCCATAAAATATGGGGAGTTTGTTTCAGGTTTGAACCTATATTCAAGATTTGATTTACCCTCAGTCTTTGGTGTTCATCACAGATATTCACTAAGAGAACTAGGAGATGTTTAATCCAAGCTCTGGAGTTTGGCAATAGTCCTTGTGCAGGCCTGAACCTCTCAGGACCTTGTGTGTCAAGCACCAGTCCACCAGCAGGTGTCCCAGAAGCCCGCTGGTTTTCACCACAGTAGGCACAGGATCTCCTACCTGGTCCTGGATCTTCTGAAGAGCCACACGGATGCTCTGCCACGAGCAGGATACAGCACCAAATAAAAAGCACAATGTACAAACGAAAAGTGTGTGGATTGCAGGACTGGGTGTGCTAGAGCCAGGATCCTCACCTCACCACGTGGATACGCTCCTTGCGGGGGCTGAGGAGCCTGCTGTTGCCGTGGTGACTGGAGCCGGCTCTATTAGCACAGCCAGGAGAGCTTAATCCAGCATAGTCCAGAGGATTAAAAACGAGTTTCTGCAGCACAGTGCTCACACTGTGAGCTGATTTCAGGCATGACGTCAGGCAGATATCATGTTTTGTGTCATGTTTAGCCAACACAGGAGTTCTGGGTTGAGGTGGCTGCTCATCATTCCCCAGTGCTGCAAAGAGAGCATTATCTTTCTCATATTCCAGAAGCCCTCATCTTTGACAGGGACAAGAACTCCATTGGGGACTACCAGTTCTCCATTAGTAATATCATCAACAGACAGTAGTTTCTCCAACTCCTGCAATGGTAGTGGAACCTCTGTCTGAAGGAAAAGCAGTAATAATGCTGTACTAGCTCATGACAATAGCACAGGAGCATGTGCTAGCACCATCTAGCCAGCATCCCCAACACTGCAGCACCAGCTGCTGCTTCTCTTTTTTCCATCTTTGAGCTTGAATCAAGTAGTTGTCCTCTGTTTTCAACTACAACTCTTACTGTTTTGCATCTTTTGTACTCTGGCATTATTGAACATCCTCCCCCAGTTCTCATCATGTTTCAGGGAGAGGCTGAGTACTTGCAGGCAAAGCCATTGATTATGCCCTGGTAGGGGGGAGAGAGGATGAGAAGTTCTGGTGGTATCCCAAACCTGAAACCCCTCTGACAAGGGTGAAGCCAGAGTATTGCTGCATTCGGCCAATATGGGCCTGAAATCACGTGAAAATGGCTACAGAGCATGCACTGAAGCAGTCACAGGGGAAGCTCTACCTCGACCCAAGGCACAGCCCTAAAAGCAGGGAGATGTGAAGTCACCTTTGCTGCCTGCTGTCTCCTGTTGGGGTAGCCCCAGGCATGGGTCAGCTGGACCCAGCTGTCTCATTTCAAGTCCACGTGTCCAAAGCAGCAGGGGAGGAGCCAGATGAGCAGCAATTAATTACCTGAAGCAAGTAATCCTGGAGGACTAGGCAGTGCTGTGGGGCCAGACATCCTTGCACACGATGGAGAGCAGCACCCTGTTTCATACCATGGAGCCTGTCCTGGCAGCCCAGTCTGCTGTGGAGCTCCTCTCCTGGTCTGCCTTTGCAGGGTGTGCTCTGCCTGGGTGGTGACGTGGAGGCAGTACAGCAGTGTGTGAGCGAGGGCAGGATTTCCCTGCGAGCCCTGGGTCCTCATCCCCAGCGTGTGAAGGTCGCTGGCTCCTGGGTAAATTTCCATCGGATGCGGCACTCTCCCGGTGCGACTCAGCATTTCTGACAGCCGGCTGCAGCTCCTCTTTCCCATTTGATCGTTTTCTTCGTAAGGGGAACTAACAGCCGTTACTAGAGTGATTTGGCCACCGTCCAACAGTGTGTATATTACTCACACATTTCCCTGCTAGCAAAAGGGGTTTTTTTCCCCACTGTCTGGTTGCAGCCTCTTCCTATCTTCATCATTAGATAGCTCAGAAGGTCAGTGCTAAAAGAGAAATCTCCGAGGCTTTTTTTACAACCCAGAGTAAGGGAGGGCCAGTGCTGAGGGAGAGGGAAGGAGTGAGAAGGAATGGAGGGTATGCCCAACTGAATTAATTCTTCACTAGGATTGTCTCTGGTACAGCTGAAAGCACGATCCTGGAAAATGTAATATTTATAGAAACCGTATTGCCCTGGTTGGGTAAATCTCAAGGTCATCTGATGATCACTGCAAAAGGACTGGCCAGATACTGCTGCTGTTGCCCTGGCATCTTGAGACCGTAAGACCTTCAATTCAGCACTGAAATCTGCATACAAAATGGGATCCTACTCCCTCTCCCTAACAACCATCTCTCCTGAATCTGCCTTAAGAAGGAAATGCACAGCCCAGCAGTGAGGAGGTTCAAAATGCCTGCATGGCTTCTTTTTTTTTTTTTTCCTTTTCTTTGAGAACGTTAAGCTATTAACTCTAATTCCCTCAGAGGCAGATGTCTGCAATTCATTTCACATATAGGGCATCTCAGGAGTTTGCCTGAAGGACCAAGTGTTGGCCTGAAGCCAGTTCTTTCATTTCTGAGCCCTTTCCATTCCTTGAGGAAATTCTGCACGGACATGCTGGATGCCAAAGTCCCTAGAGAGAAAAGAGGAGCAGAGGATTTGTGTTGTCACTACATCTGCTACATGCCTGCACAAAGACAAGTCCTGGCCTCATTGTCAGGTGGATGCAATCCTTCCACTGCCCCCAAAAATACTAACTGTCAAAGGAATTAGTGGTAATGGGGAAAGGTGAGAACAAGGTCATGACTGCAGCTATTTCACTCTGGTCCAAGCAATTGTCCACGTCTAAAGAGTGAGGGGTCTCCATTGGAGAAAGTGGAGTCAAGGAGGCCCTGTTCTGAGACAGGTACCCACTTCTGAAAGTTTAACAGATTCTCCCCTTTCAAAACATTAAAAGCAAACTGAATGTGACCTCTCTACAGCCTTCCTGAATTGTCTTTCCTGAGCACAGAGCAGCATCTTCCCTGTCATTTTCTGTTTTGGAAATATTTTGTCCAGTGAAGGTGCTTGCAAGAGTGTTTAAATTTTATCTGTAGGGTTAATAGAGTAAATTAGAATAATTATTCATGTCTTCAAGCACTTATTCAGCTGTTAACCAAAATACTTGGTTGCATTAGCAGTATTTTAACCAATGCAGCAATGAAAAGCAATAATAAAAAAAAGAAAAAAAAGTCAGACTGTGAAACAGTGGTCTGCAATAAGAATAATCATGTTGCAACTGAAACCAGGAGCATGCAAAGCAAAGGTGAACTCTCAGAAGATTAAAAGCATGAAAAATACATTTTTGCTGTTCGTGACCTTGGGCCAGATTCAGCTAGGCCACACAAATATGTGTGCCCAGTTGTACTGGAGCGTGTCCTTCAGTGCTCACTCAGGTGAGGCTGGAGGGCTTCTGCGAGCACCTCCCTGGCTCTCAGCCCTGCAGCACCCCAGAGAGCCATCCTCTTCTGGGCAACTTTAGCCTGGTCTGCTTGTCTCCATGGAAGTACTACAAATATTGCCTGTCCATCAGGCTGCACTGAGGTGGACTTAAGGCTGGCATGCACCGTCTTGGTCAGGAGTCAGTTCTCATGTAGAATTCATGAGTAGGTATCTGGCCAAGAGTACACAGCTCAAGGGAAGTTATGGGAAAGCACTGGAAGACTAACAGTTTTGAACACAGTGGCTAACAACCTGAACCTAAGTCAAGTTCAATGGCTCATTAAACTCAGGTGACAGATTTTGTTGGTCAAGGGGAAATGGATGAGGAAAAATGCTGTGGAAAAGCTTAACTTAATGATGCAGGTGAAGGTGAAACTGTATGTGAAAAAGCAGTGTTATACATAAACATGTTCAAATATGAAAGGGAGATATAGGGCAAGACAGTTTAAAACATTTGACCTCCAGATTCCCAGATCAAACCTCCCTGCTCTAGGAAGGAAAAATTATGTATAGAATTAAAGGTGGGTGCTGTAGGGAGAGCAGTGGTTGCTTGTCTCTCTGAAGATTAAAGGCTGTGTAGGGTATGAATTCCTAGCCTAGGATGGTCTGTCTTGCTAGGACTTGTGTGAAATTGAATCCACTCTGGAGAATTCATACCAGAAAGGCTGCAGCTAATACACATGACATTCTCAAGGATTAGAAAGATGATTTTTCATGGGCCAAATTACTTTAGAGACACTGACACTGTCATATCAAGGTGAATCATTATCCATCTGGGATGTGCAGGACAATATGAAAGCACCACTGGGGTATGAAATGTAGAGGCAGCTTACTTGCATGAGAAGAGATGGTTCAATGCATCACTGGGAGAGAGGCCTATATGTACACTGTCTGTCTTGATAAACTTTAAAATTTAGGGCAGAGAACACAGACTGAGCACAGTCTCCTCCTTGTGTTCAGTATTGTTTTAGCTTTTGGAGAATATAAGATTGGCTTTGAATTAGTGAGGGCCAGGTCAAAGAGGCAAACTATGCATGATGCAACCAAAATAATCCTCCATTAGGAACTCTACACTGTTTCTCAACAGATGTTTTAATTTTTCTTCTAATGCTTTCAAAAGGAAAATACGTTGCCCTGATCTGCCAGCTACCTCGATGACTAATGCAATGCTGAGGCATCAGGTGTCTTCAGATGGCCTCAGAGAGCTGTGTGGTAAACAAGAAAGACAAAGATGTAGCTCAAACATTGTGGACGCCTCTGTCTGCTTTTTTTTTTTTTTTTTTTAATTTTTTTTCCTTATTTTTTAACTCTTCTTGTTGAAGAAGAACTGTAGTGTAATCATTATTATGCTTATGCCCCAGCACATGTAATGGAGGCATGAGTAAAATTCTCTTCTTAGGTCTTGTCCTTTGGCTGTAGCACCAACTCCACAGTCATTTTCTCCTAAAAAATGGATCAATAATAAGTATATACATTTTTAACACTAGAACAACTGTGTCCAATAGTGCCAAAGAGGCCCTACAGAGAGTGCACACATTAGGGACGTGTCAGGTAAGAGGAACATAATCTATTCATTCGCTCCCTCTAAAACTGTTTTGTGCCTTTTAAATTATGAAAAAGTCATAAGAGTCTCCACCTCCTTGCTCATTTTTGAAAGAACTCCAAGCAGAATGACCTCCTTCTCTGTTCCCTTGGTGAGAGGACACCCTTCTGCCTACAGTGAAAGGAAGAAAATACTGGCATCTGCTAGTCCAGAGGACATATTTCAGCAGGGGAAGCTTACAGGTTTTGCCTGGTATTTTCTCTCTTCCTATGGCACATGTTAACGATTTTGACCTTTCTAGTAATTTGATTCCAAAAACAGTGTTGCAGCAGCTGAGCCCTAAGATGCCATTTGGAAGATTATTATCACTCTGAAATCAAAGCAAACAGCTGCTTGTTCAAGCCTGTGTGGAGATCAGCTCTCTCATGAAGATCCTCCTCTCTCATCTCTCAGTGTCCTTAGCCCTGGGTCTGCTGTCAAGAAGTTTCAGTCTGCTTGGCCAATATAAAGGATAAATGTGCTTCCAATTCTTTGCATTTGTGTAGTACAAAAGAGCTGTAGGAGTGCCAAGCTGGTTGAATATACCAAAGGCATCCTTGTACACAGGTACCTAAGACAGAGGGGGCAGAGTCTGTAAAAACTTTTGCTTGTGGTGTGCAATCAGTTGAAAGGACATCTAGGCTATTTGCAGATAGATCAGAAAGTGTTCTCTTCTTGCCTTAAGCAGAAGCTGGCTCATGCAAAAGTTCTCCTTGCAGATCTGCATTTCCTTGGCTCCTCCCACAGTGTGAATAATCCCTAACATTTCCATGACTCAGTGGATTTGCTATGGAAATCATGGCAATATTTTCAGAGTTATAGTCTAATACCTGAGGCCCGACAGGATTCGTGCCTCCACATCTCTGGTATTTTGCATAGTTATGTAACACCTCTTACTCATGGCACTGAAATCAGGAGTGTGTCCCAGTAGTGAGGAACAAGTGAAATCTGGAGTAAAATCCAAACCTGCCTTTCGCACTCTTGAAAACCTTATCATTCATGTTTGAATGTGCAACACTTTTAAAAATGTGATTTGCAGATAGCTTGCTCTGTTGGTGAGAAAAACAGGGTCACAA
This sequence comes from Argya squamiceps, assembly GCA_037834095.1. Taxonomy (NCBI): domain Eukaryota; kingdom Metazoa; phylum Chordata; class Aves; order Passeriformes; family Leiothrichidae; genus Argya; species Argya squamiceps. The sequence goes on from JBBMKD010000001.1 coordinate 21,141,966, forward strand.
CTTTGTTTTAAATTTCTTCCTTTTGTATGGCAAAATTCAAGTTACTGTGTAGAAAGAGAATCTGATCAGCTACTTCACGAGACTAACATGAGCATCTGCCTTCATCTTTGCTGTTTCATCCTCTTTTCTCCTGGTACCCTTCTCTCTGTTCCCTGTAAATGCTTAATAAGAACAGTAGCTGGGAGAACAGGTGTGTAAAAAAAGAGAAAGAAGTAATCTCATCCATACAGCCAACCCCCTAACCCCACAGCTGTTTTTCTTATATCAACTGAATATAAAGCTGCTGTCCTTAGAAAACTGATAATAATCATTTGAGAGGTTCACTGCTCTGTGCAGAATGGTAGCTGTCCTCAATGCAGTTTCTGGTTGCTCCTTTATGCAAAGTATCCTTTCTGCTATTTATGACAGAGGGGGTTTCTCCCAGGTTAGATGGAGCATTCAAAATGTGTGAAGAGGCCACAGAGCCTCCTCAGGGGTGGCTGTACTGGGGAGTGGTCACAAAAGAACTATTCAGGTATTTTTACGTGATATTCAAGGGTATTTTATGTGGCTAACTGAAAGGTAGGAGTAAATCACCTTGCAGTGAGTTCACATTTATGAGTACAAATAGGATTTGAAAGCGGTAGGCGTGCATGGCTCCCATGTCTGCACCAGCTGCCTTCTCTGGGCCATAATCATGTTTTCAGAGAAGCTGTATCAACCACTACTGCTGTCTGTAATAATAACAGTAGCACTGACTGCTCTGCTCATATATCCATACAGCCACGGTCTCTTACAGCAAAAGCTGCCTCCTTTAAGGATGCAGAAAGCAGACCCACCTGCGGACTGCCATGCTGGCAGCTGTAGAGCAGGTGGGGAAGCCAGAGCCAGAAAAGCAGTCATGCATTGCAAAGCCACTATCAGGTTCTGTTTCACAGGTGAAGAAACTGAGACAGATGGAGGGCAAGTGATTTTCCCAAAGTGATATGAGTAATATCACTGGCAGTGCCAGGTCTTGAAACTAATCCTGGCTTAGGCCAGGTTCTGGCAAACTGTGCAGCGACATCCCTGGGCTTCTTGCTCTTGTCCCAGGGACTGCAGAGGTCTGGCACAGCTGGCACCCTGGGTACACCATTGTGTTGGCTCTGGTCCAACAGTGCTGCTGGGGGACTTTCCCCTTTCTCCTGAGGGTGTCTGTGGTGAGCAAGTGGTTGATTATTTACATAGTAGGTGCTCTTTCTTCAATTAAAATGATCCCTTCTGGGTTTTGGTCATGTTTAGCTCAGTCTTCCCTTTTTGGGTACATGATGTAGCTGGGTGACAGAATTATTTATAGGTAACACCTGGCAGGGGCAAAGACACTGACATTTAATGAATCAGTAGGGATGAAACAAAGGATTTCTTGTTTGCTGATGCTCCAAGTATAGGCTGCACTGAGAGCAAGCACACCTTGTATTTCCCTTCTGCTCCTTGTCCCTTCAGTATCCTTTCCCAGTGCACTCCAGGCTGTAATTTCCACTTCTTTTTCCCCCTCCTTCACTCCCTACAATTGGCTGCCCCAGGAGAGCATCAAGCTCAGGTGCTCCATGCCCTGGCTGCACCAAACTTTCAGTAGTAGACCATGGGCAAAAGTTGAAACTATCACCTTTTTTTGCAGTCAGATGTATTGCAGTGTGAAGAATCACAACTATCACCAAGCTCTCTAACTGTGAGCCTGGGGTGCACTTTCCTGGACCACTGAATAACTTTTTTCTGCCATTCTGCCAGAAGTTCCATCTTTTTATTTGCCGAGTTCTAAGCATCTACTAGACCCTTGTCTTCAACTAAAGAGCTTGCTCATGCATGAGCCCTGTTTTGGACTTTGAGTGCCCTCCTGGTCCTCCAGCTTGGCCAGGTCCTGGGCTTGAGGAGATAGTCAGGTAGGTAGTCCAGTCTGCAGGGAGGGTGAGGGCTGTAAAGGAGAAACACAGCAGAAATCATCCCAAACAATGCTTTTGGCAGCAGTTTAATTGCACATGATGTGATATCACAGAATCACAAGGTTGGAAGAGATCTTTAAGATCATCAAGTCCAACCCATGCCCTGGCACCTCAACTAAACCATGGCACATCAAATCTTTTTTTAAATGCATCCAGGGATGGTGACTCCAGCACCTCCCTGGGCAGACCATTCCAGTACTTTATGACTCTTTCTGTAAAAAACTTTTTTGTAACATCCAACTTAAATTTCCCTTGGTGCAACTTATGTATCCATCCTGGGCCACATCTAATCTTGTCTTCTTGTCCTTGTCTTGTTATCCTTGTTTTTCAGGAAAAATGATGGGGCTGGAAAATAGCCAAACAGACTAGCTTGTCTTAGGGCTAGGAGTTCAATGACTTGTATGGCTCTTTGATGGCTCCCATGGATCCCAAGCTAACCCAGGATTCATGGCCTTTTCTAGTTATTCAGACTTTCCCTAGCTGTTCATCATCCTAGGAACCAGCTAGTTTCCTGAAAACTAACACTGCCATTTCAGCACAGTCCTAGGACACTTCTCTTACTTGTTTGGTGTGCTTGGATCTGGCCTAGATTAACCGGACAACTTCCCATTTTTCTTTGAACAGCATAACCCTCTTTGCACTGGTTAGTTGTTAGGCCAAACTGTATGAATGCTCTGGGTGATGTGCTTCACTTTTAAAAAGAGAAAGAGAAAGAGAAAGAGAAAGAGAAAGAGAAAGAGAAAGAGAAAGAGTACAAATATGCACACAAAACCTACCAAATTATGAAAAACAAGCGGTTTCTAAAGTTCTCTTTTCAGAAGGACGACTTGCAATCCAGTGTTCATTCTCTATTGCTCCTGTCTCCTGGAAAGATAGTTAGAAGGTAGAAGGAGTAGCACATTTCCGGAGCTGGATATTGGAAAGGATCAGTAGCTCCATCTCGTAGTAACACTCGTCAGTCAGGCGTGTGCTGTGTGTCACTCAGTGGAGGAGTGCCTGCTCCACTGTGCAGTATCTCTGCTGTCACTGACAGCTTCAGTCCTGCATTCCTCACTTAGCTTCCCACTGTGGCTCTCCTCTGCACCTTCCATCCTTTAGTATCAGGCTGCTCCCTGCTTCTGGATCATCCCCTTCCTTGACTGTGCCATGAATTTCATGCCTCTATGCCTTTTGCAGTCTCTCATGCTGACCGTTTTTTCACACTTTTAATCTCTTTTATTTCTTCTCTTCCACCTTCCCTTCCTGGTGTTTTCAGCATTATAATAGTACTTGGTATGTCTTTGAAAAACAGTTTCAATCCAGAATCATATTTTCTTCAGATTCTTACAGTTTTAGCCACCTCACAATGCTAGAGGGAAAAGGCAAACTATGCACACTTAGTGATCACCCTGGAAAATATTCATGCCAGAAGCAAACTTCAAGGTATCTCAGTCTCAGTGTGTGGTTCTGGCTCTCTGGCAGGGCATGAGCACTGAACTTTGCTCAACACCTCTTACAGCATGGGAGTTCATGCCATCAGAGATCAGGCAGTGGAATTGGGCTGTGCCAGCCCCTTTGGAGTCTGCTCTGGTGCAAAGTCAGCCAGAAAGCCAGGCTGGTGACCTGTGTACAGGTGGGAGTCACATGCAGGATCCCATCACCAGCCCAGTTTTGGGCATATCAGCAAGCAGCTGGAATATTGTACCATAAATCTTTTCCAGATGCTTGAAATGTGCCTGGAAGTCATGGACTTGGCAAGATGGAAGGATGTGATAAAGTGGACAGATCTTTTCTTTATCCTTTCTTACCTGTAGGATACAGTTGTTATCTGATGCTGTGCTTTCAGAGCAGGAGCAGGTTCTGTGTCAGCCCCAACCCAGGGCTGAGTGTAACTCCTCTACCTGGAAATATATACATGCTTTAATTCATTGTGGGAAGTGTAATAGAAGGAAATAAATTAAAGTATTTCCCCCATTTATGAGGGCAGTCTGTGTGTCTTCTGTGTATTGCTCCTCCTTGGAGCTGTTGGATGGCTGTCAGCACAGTGAAGGCTTTCACATGAAAGAGAGGGCCAACCTAAACTTCTCTCATCTGGTCTGGATAATCTGACTGATCTCACCATTTCTGCCGAACAATGGAAAATTGCCTGAATATTTAAACATGTATTGTTCTTAGGGAAACAAAATGTTCAGCTAGTTTGGTTGCCTTAGCAACATTCACTTCTAAAAATACAAAAGACACAATCTACAAAATAAGTGAACGTGTAGAACAGGCAAGGAAAGAAAAATTCTTCCTTCTTCCTGACCCAGAGCAACTGGGTTGTGGGCAGAAATGCTTTCATTTAAATCTCAGTGAAGGATTTAGGGCATATCTTCACACACTTGTTGAATACATTTAATTTTTATTTGTTTAGAACGTGGCTGATATTAAACCCAGGCAAGTCTCTGTGACATCTCTTCTATAGTGGCTCCAAACCAATTCTGTCAGTGGCTCTTTAGAGTGATGTAGATCAGAAAGCACAGGTTGCACCAGAAGTAAGCGGCAGGTCACTGCAAGGGTTGCTGTGTGCTGTGGAGCAGGAGGGTTAAAACAGTAAAAGTTAATTAAGAATTATTAAAGGCCAGGCTGAGACACATCTTGCAACAGCAAGTAAAAGAAACAACAAATGATTCCTTTGTGACATGATGTGAAAAGGACCTGTGCATACTTGGGGAAAAAAATGAGGGGATCCTAGGTGCGACCCAAGGACAACGTGAATTAAATGAGTAACACTATGATTTTCAGTAATTCTGACAAAGGAGAATATGGAGCAAACACTGTGTGTACAGAAAAGGAAATGACTGCATTTGAGATGAAACAGGAACGTAAGCATCTTGCTCAGCTCCAGTCACAGGGACCAGAATATCTCAGAATATTGAGATAGCTGGCATGTGAAATGGCAAATCTTACAGGGCGGATTTTTAATTAATCTGTCAAGTTGGTGGTGGCACTGTCTGACTGCAGAATAACAGATGCAGTTCTTCCATTATCTCTAAGAAAAGGATGTATTTAGGGAAATGCAGACCCATTCTTCTGACCGCCACAGTGCCTACAGCTTTCAAGCCAATCTGTAGGAAGGAATAATTAAAAAAAAACCACAGAGGCAAATGAACAATGAGGAACAATGCAATATTAGTTTGTCAAAGCAGAGCATGCCAGAATAACTCGATATTACTCTTTGATAAAACAACTATTTTTGATTGGGGAAATGATAGAGATCTTACCTGTCCAGACTACAATAAGGTACTTGACATAGTGCCATAAGTGAAATTGATAGCTAAAATAGAAGTTATGAAAAAGTTAGAAGGTAGATAAAGAGCTGCCTGATGGGGACACAAAGTCAGGTTGTACAGAAAGGGAAGGCATCACTTTGAAAGAGTGGAATTCAGTAGCTGGCTTTCCTAGTACCTTAACTTTAATATGCAATGTATCAGGAATGTATCAGCATCTGTAACTGCAACACTATTGTGGCTCAACAACTGGGAATGCCAGAGAAGGACAAAAACTTGCACTTAATAATATACTAAACTGTCATTGCACAGTGACGGTGAGCCCCAAAATGTTGCAAGTGTGTAAAGACAAATAATACCCTACAACATATCCAGAAAGAGAAGAAATAGTGATTAGTGGTATGCAGGACTCAGGAGAGATCGCATCTCTAAAATGGAGTACAAATCTTGTTGCCCACTTCCTAGTAATATGAGTTTCAATGGCAGCAGGTGAAGAGAAGAGTGAGCACACAATACCAGGGCCAGGGAGACTCACAACCTATGTAGAGAGGCTAAGAGAGACTGGCTTTTACAGCCAGGAAAGTGAAGGATAAGAGTGGCTAGATTTCCTCTCTATAAATGTATTGGTGTGTAAAAATCAAAAGATTATTACAACTGAAGGACATCCCAAGAACAACTGAGTCTAAACTGACCATAAAGGAATTTACTCTAGAAATTAAAAGAAAGCTTCTAGCCATCAGCGCAATCAGGTTTAGGAACAGTCTCTAATGGGAAAGGCAAGGAAAGAGGCCAGATGCTTTAAAAAGATTTCACTCAAATGAAAGACACTTTGTTCTGTGGCTTCCTGTGATAGCACTCAGAGACTGAGAAGCTTCCAGGGCTATATTTGCCTAATCACAAATCATCTTGGCAGCATCCATATCCAAGAGGTCTTCTCCACTTTACCTAAATTAAAGTCTATGCTTTCAGCCACATCAGTAGAACTTAGGTGCAAAACAATGATTCACAGAAAACACCTGGTGGGAGAAGAATGACAGCAGGGAAAGGAAAACACTATTTCAGCAGAAAGCTGTTGTCCTTCCCTGATGCTAAGGGACTTGAGATAACACCACGTTTGCCAGCTGGGGACTGCAATGCTGATGCCAACAAATGAGCTAAAAGATCTTCCTAAAAGTATAGTAACTGCTTATACTGGGTATAGATCCATCATGGAGAACAAGCAGAAAAGGTTTCGACTCCCTCACAGTTTGTTTCTGCTTGCTTTCCTCCATGAACTGTGACTTTGTTGAGAATAAAAACATTTCAGATAAATTCATGTTCAGATAAAAACTTTTTTTTTCCCCTGGATGTTGTTCATCCTGTTTTTTATGACTTACTTAGAAGATGACTGCCACTCTGTTTTATATTCCCCATAGCCCATGACATTTTGTGACAGTTTCTCTCTCAGAAACTTTTTACAGAAGAGAAACTGATGTTTGGACTGGTGGGATGACTTGGCTAGAGTTGTTAGGGAATTCTGCAGTAAAACAAATTGTCTAGCAGATCACTACTCCCTGCCTCACCATAAAGTCAATGGCTCTGCTACCTTTCTTGTTTCATTTCCCCCTTCCATTTTAGTCTGCTGCATTCAAGTTCCTTCATGGCCTCTTCACTCCCTTCTTCTCCTTGCCAGCTGAAGCACATGGCTGAGGTGCCCTGCTGTAAGCCTCTGCCCTCTGATTTCCCATGGTTTTCCATTTGCTCCATCCATCACTCTCATTGCTGGTCACAGTTGTAGATCACCACAGCAACAACGCAGTGGTGCTAGGATGAACACAGAAGAAATGAGTTATTGTGTCTTCAGCTGAGGTAATATACATGTACAAATGGAAAGAGGGCTTTGGGAGAGCCCTGGGTAGGAGTTTTGGTTTATACAGTGGATAGAAGCTGATATGACAGACTTGGCAGGTCTTAATCATTATGGGCAAAACTCACACAATTAATTCCCACCTCTTGGTCCCTTCAGGCTGGAGCTTTTGCTCTGTATTTTTTCTGCAGCATTGCATTTGCTTTCTACCCTGTGCCACCCCTGCCCTGCCAGGCACAGCTGGTGAGTGTAATCTGTGATCCACTGAAGACCATCTGGGAGACAGAGGTGCCACAGTGGTTTGGACACAAACCTCTGATGCTGCCACACAAGCCAATAAGCCACATGCAACTCCCACCAGTGCAATGCATGGAGGAGAAAAAAAGTTGCCAGAGAAAAAGCAGTCCTCAGAATCAAAGTTTATGTGAAGTGTGGAAGGGGTTTGTCAATGCTGCTGCAGTCCTTTCGGTGAGCTGTGTTTTTTCTCTGAAGTATCAGAACTTTGATACGTTTCAGTTGTGATGAGAGTGGAGACCTTTCTCATAACACATGTGTCTTTCTAGGTAGGGAGTCCCAAAACCAACTGTGATATAGTGAAAATGATATCTGACCGGAGAGCCAGGTACAGATTCTTTCCTTCCACAATCTTTGTGTTACTGTCCCGTTTATATGGATGTAACTTGGGTTCACTTGCAGCAATTGTGTACAAGGAAATGACTTAATTACATATAAATGTGGTCAGTGCCATTATATATTTTGATAAATTATTAATCTTCATAAGCTGGATCTTCAGATGAATCAAGTAAATATTTGTCTCAGAAAAGTGTGAGGGTAAGGGGACATGAGCTAACATTTTATCCAGCTAACTGTCACCCCACAAAAAAAATTAAAATATATCCAAAGGTAATATTAAAAGGAGTTTAGGGTTTGTGCTACATGTGCCACAGATTTATCTCCCTTGGACACTGCTATGGTGGCCAGAGATTTAGATGTGCTCTCCCCTCTTGGGCTTCTAAACAGCAAGAGAAGCAAGAGACATAAAGTTGGGTGTTTCATGACAGTGCTTATGAACTTGCTGTCAAAGATGACAGGTGCTTGGTAAAACATTAAAGGTTTTCTACAAAATACTGTGAAAATACACACCAAAGGAAAACACACCTACACTCCTCCTTGCAAGAAATGAGAAAAAGGAGGAGAAAGAAAATGCTATTTAATTTATATAAACATTGGCTCTTTAGCTATTTAATTTATATAAACAGGAGGGAAAAATAAAGGCACATACAGATTTTTAGTCTACTTTTTAGTTGATTAGAAAGGAAAGGCAGTGAGCTGTGTCTGGTTTGATTTTTTTTTATAAAGACCTAATTTCTGAAAAACACTGCTACACTCCGCCTCAGTGCAATTCTTCTAGTCAGTTTTCTGCCTGCTTTACACCACAGGGTCTGTGACAAAACTGGGACCAAAGATCTGTCCCACTCTCTCCCTTTTCTCTCCATTCTGTCTTCCAGCTAAGGAGCTCACACACTACAGTGGACTTGAGGCCTCATATCTCACTATCTCCACCACCACACTTCAGTCATACCCTTTGGAGAGTTACCACTTTTGTTGTTGGCAATATAATTAAAGGGAAGGCCACTTCATATACCAGCTGTTCTTTGCAAACATTTTTGCTTTGTTCAGGGAGATTTCTTCTTCCCCCGTATCTGAATGACTGAGGTGGACTCATCCCTCTTCTCTGAGGCATCATATCATGGTAACAGCAACAGAGCCTGACCCTGTGGTCCAGTGGACACAAGCTACGTTCCTGTCATGCAATTCTCTCTTTCCTGCATGTGTATTCCTGCTTGGCCTCTATCATCAGGCTGCCTAATTGCCCCATCCCCTTTTCTATCTATCATTTCCAGTTTCTGGTTTCCTGCTACCCTTTCTTTGGCCTGTGATTAAAGTATCTGTGGGAATTCACTGGCTCTGGGACTGTCATCACAGGCTTTAATAAGTATGTGGTCGTGTGGCAATGCATCACCTTACAGTATGGGGATACAGCATAAGAAAAAGGAAGGGAAAGTGGTGAACTGAAATGCAGAAAAGGTTGATACAACATCTGTGCACATTTGTCTGTAGTCATGCTTGGCTCCTCCGTCGTGCTCTCCTGCTCTGCTTCCCACCAGGTGGGAGAATCTGCAAGGGTGAAAAAGAATCTCAGTGGGGAGACTCCACAGAGATTTTGCTATGTCAATTACAAAACCTACCCAGCTGTCAGCAGCTTTTTGCTTGTAGCTTTGATTGCAATTCCTGATTTGTTCCTAAACCTGGGGGCAGATGTGAGTAAGACAGTAATAATATCTTTACTCCTCTTCCCTCTGTAAGAAGGAAAATGGTCACGAACTTGTAGCTCCAACTTGACAAGGCCAGGAGCTGTGTGGGGCTCCTTGCTGAAGAAAAACTGTCTTGCTCTGTGACTGCTTCTGCTCTCCCACTGTCAGAACATGTCCTGAGCCCAGAAACATCTCTGCAGATTAACACTGGTTAGAATCATACAGTTGTTTAGGCTGGAAAAGACTTTTGGGACCATCAAGACAAATTAGACTATTAACTTCACACTGCCAAGTACAACACTAAGCCATATCCCTAAGCACCACATCTACACATATTTTAAATACCTCTAGGGATGGATACTCCAACACTTCCCTGGCAAGCCTGTTCTAATACTTGACAACCCCTTTGGTGAAGAGACTTCTCCCAATATCCGATCTAAAACTCCCCTGGTGCAACTTGAGGTCATTTCCTCATCTTACTGCTGGTGGCTTGGGAGAAGAGTTTGACCCCCACCTGGGTACAGGCTCCCGTCAAGTAGTTGTGAAGAGTGATAAGGTCTCTTTTCTCAAGGCTAAACAGCCCCAACTCCCTGACTGCTCCTCACAGAACCTGTGCTCCAGACTCTTCACCAGTTCCACCATCCTTCTCTGGACACACTTCAGCATGTCAATGTCTTTCTTGAAGTGAGGAGCCCAAAGCTGAACACAGGATTTGAGCTGCAGCCTTACCAGGAGGGTACCCTGGTTCAGGGGGGCAATTCCTGCCCTGGTCCTGCTGGCCACACCATTATTGGTACAGGCCAGGATGCCATTTGTTTCCTTGGCCACCTGGGCACACACTGGTTCATGTTCAGCCCCTGTCAACCAGCAACCCTGCATCCTTTGCCACCAGGGAGCTTTCCAGCCACTCTGCCCCAAGCCATAGTTCCCAAACTATTACTTCTACTGCACAGTGTCTGCCTGGGACATGGTAGGAATAAGAAGTGAAACTGCCACTGCAGTAGAAGTGTAGGTCATGAAACTTGGTCTTGAATGAAGTTTCATGCAGAAAAATAACTTTTTTTCAAGACATTTAAGAAACCATTCACAGGACCACATGGAGGGGCAGGGAATTATTTGCTTGTTGAGCTTTCCTGCCTGAAGCCAAGAACTCCCCCAAGGTTTGAGAGGTTTTGAAGATAGGATGTGTGGTATAACTAGAAGTTTGTACTTTCTAAACAGCAGTTTTCCTTATAAACTGGCCTAGATGGCATTCAAGTACATGGCAGTGCACACATGCACCATGCTGTGACTGTGAGCACAAACAATGCCTGCAGGCTCACAAGCACAGCAAATCTCCCCAGTCAAACCTAGACTCCCCTGGAATCTTCTTCAGTCTTGGATTTCAGCAGAGCCAGATGCCCGTGCATCTACTTTCATTAGATAACCTTTTTCAATCCTCCACACTGTTTCTTAGCCAGCAGGCATCCCATAATATCTATCTGACCAGTACCTTCTTTCCATTTAGAACCCTGTCCATCTTCTGAAAGGAATCACTTAATATGAGTTACTGCTTTTTCATTATGTGATTATTTTTGGTATTTGTAATGCCTTTCCTAATGTCTAGATATGTTGTATCAGCCTAAACCATATCTCTGTGTTTGTTGCAATTCCTCTCCCGGATTGGGTCCCAATGATTCCCTTTCACCTCCATCCCCTCTGCAGGGAGATTTCAGGTTTGTGAGGGGAACCAGCAGGACTGAGCCTACCAAAAAGCCCCAGGTCACATTTGCTTCTCACAGGTGAGTGCCTCCCATCCCTTGATGTGCATGGAGATGAGCATGCATGCCCACAGAAGCATCCCATGGAGGTGTCCCATTCAACCCTTTGCATTCTTTCCAGAAAATCTGTCTGGATTACAGCCCTGCAGTGGACACCAAGAAAAGCTGTCCTGAAAAGCTGGCCTTTAAAGCCGTGAACTGATGACGTTGTCAGCACATAGTGTTCATTCCCAAGTCATGAAGTTTATTCTGGGACCACTTGAGAGCTTCAAAGCTCTTTCCTTGCCAGGAAAATATCTGTGCTGTTGAGCTCTCCTTCAGATTCTCTCCACATGCCATAAAGGAAATGTTCAGAAACCTAATCTGAGGGGGATCGGGCTGCAATTTCTCCTTGTCTCCATCAGCTTCATGAGGCATGAAATCTGAGGGTGCAATAGGAATCAGGCAGCCTTTCTAATGCACACCAGCTGTGTCACATGCCCCCAGCAGGGAGGAAAGTGCTCTTGTGCCCCTATTGCTGCAGACTCCACCCTTGCTGGTACTCTGCTCACTTAGAAGGACCCTGTTGCCTGTAGCTAGGACTGCTGCTAGGTAAGCAAATAGGAATGACATGTTCTTCCCTTGGGAAAAGAGTGAGAGGTGAAGGATGGTCTTGTGACTGGGACACTGAGCTGTGACTCAGAGAAATAAAAATTTATGTTCCAGTCTCTGTTGCTCAATTTTTGAGTGACCTTGACTAGTCACAGCTACTGTTTCAGTTCCTGGTTGTGATCTGGGGAAGATAATGCTTTCTTGTTCCTTTGTCTAGCTGTGTCAGTGTTCAACATTTTGTGCCATGGACTTCCCTCAATAGTATGTTTGTGTGTCATCCAGCACAGTCAGCCCTTAACTCTGGGTGAGCCTTTAGGTGCTGTTATGATACCCCTAAGCAGAGCAGGAGTGGAGCCTATGGAGTGGAGTATGCACAGGTAATGCACTGATTATTCTGACAGCTTCTTGCTGGTCCTGTTCTCTTGGTGCATTTTGACTCAGCAAAGGCTGGCACTGTCTCTGGAGTGTGAACTCCCTGCTCTGGGCTGCAAATAACTACCACGACCTCAAATGGATGAACACCAGGTGCTAAACATTCAGTGTCAGATGCTGCATTGTAAGTGAAGGCAAAGAGTTGACCTACTTTGTGTGCCTCATCCAGGATGTCGAGATGTGCTCTCAGTTCTGCTGACACAGACCTGAGGAGAAGAGCCAAATGAAGCTGTATAATCCTCACATAAGAGGACTTAAGTGCCATCATTTGGAAGCCACAGAAATGTCAAATGCCCAACAGTATTTGGAAAGGAGTTGATGGCAGCAAAGCAATGTCTGCTTTGGAAATGATATATAAAATTCCTATAATTGTATAGGGAAGTGTCTGAAAGAAAAAGGGAGCCACTTCTGCAAGACAGACAGAAATCAGGTGGGAGATGAAGGGAGAATACGTGTCCATGAAAAAGAGCTGTTTCCTTACTAGGGCTCCTGTTGGTAGGCTGTTCTTGGGCCATATGATCCTAAGCTAAATCAGCTATTGAGGAGGACTTGATGTCACCAAAAATCAACAGCAGGGTAAAGCCCTGTATGAAGGGGAACCAGAAAAAAGCAGTTTAAAGGTGTGACCCTGTAAGATCCTGCTTCAGGATCTAAACCTGAGTCAATTCTTCTATACCTTGAGCAGCGTAAGGCCTGTGGGATAGGACAAGGTGAAGTGTAAGGGCAAAATTGGAGGGAGGAAAACAGAGAAAGGTCTTGTAAAGAAAATTAATGGAAAAAAAGGAGTAGGGATGAGAAGGTTTGAGAGAGTGGAGTGAAGGAATGATGTTAGGAAAAGGTAAAGACAAAAAATTGAGAGGAGTTGAAAAGACAGATTTTTAGTGGCCTGTGGAGATGCAGTTGTTGAGCCAGGTGTACCTTGAAGCACACCTTGAAAGATGCATCTGTGGCCCACTGGGTAGGCCTTGGAGAAGAATATCTTATACATTCCTCTTACCTTTTGATCTGGATTGGGAGAAGAGTGTTCCTAAAGCTCAGTTCTCTCTTTTAGGATCCCTGAATACCAGAGCAAACTAAAACCAAGCTGTTTTCCTAAACACGCTTATAAAGAACGACATGTTTTCAATGCTTTGAATTCCTTAAACTCCTTTCTCTGATTTGAATAATCCCTACAAAGCTATGTGATTTCAGGTATATCTTGCTGCCAGCAAAGGCAGATTTAGGGATGAGGCAGCTTTACAGAGATATCCTAAACCCAGAAGGGCAAGGTCTTCTTTCATCAGGAAATAGCTTTACAGGCTCTTCCTGCTGTTTTTATAGGCCATTTTGAAACTTGGTGCTGGCTTAGATCTAGCATGAAGCTTCAGTCTTTGCTTCAGTCTCTCACTCAAGCTGGCCACTTGCTGATTATTCCTACTCAGAATAATCTGTCACTGTGTGTGTGAGGTTCCTCAAGGGCTATGGCAATTACCATCAGATTTCCTTATTTTATTGGAAGTTTCTCAGTAGTCAGAAGTTCTATGTCAGAGTTACAGGCTTAACCAAAGTTCAGCTTTCTTTTTATTTAGTTAGTGTCACTTTCCCTGATGGTTGCTGAGAAGACCTTTAAAACGTGGAATTTAGAAAAGCCAGAAAAAAAATTTTGAAAGAATAGTTTTAAGTGAATTCCATCATTACTAGTTGCCTAATTTGTGATTTTAAAACAGATTGTGTTTTTCAGAGATTCTGAAAAGGGAAAACGTGATGGTAGCCAGTGTATTTGTGTAATAAATTTTCTGCCGCCTTTTAAGATAACTAAGGCAAATGTGTGCTACAAACTGTCAGGTTACTTTCTTTCTGTGTATTTTTTTCCAAAAAGCTGTTTAGTTTGAATTAGAGTGGCCAAAACAAGAGAAAAACTTCACAAAAGTAATTTACTAATGGAAGCAAAGCTGTGGGTTTCTTAGAATTAGGCAATCTCCATAGATAAAAACTATTCCATTGTCTGAATGGATCACAGTGGGATTGCACACTTGCTCTGGCACTTCCATCAACTCCCACTTATTAAAAGCCTTAAAATGTTGTGGTATGCTACGACAACATGCCAGAAATTGTGCTGCCCAGGCCCAGAAGTCACCTTTGCCTCTAACTCCTACAGAGTCCCCTGGTAATGCATAATGACGTTGCTCCACACATCCAGGTGTTTTACTTGGCCTTCCAGACAAGCAACAATGTCCAACCCCAATTAATCTTTGACTGCAGCATCAAAACCAATCAGACCTTAAAACACTTCCTGACTAAATTAGCAACCTCTATTTACTGTTGCCTTTACCATAATTCATTAATAACCCTTAAGAGCTTTCACTTTGAAAGCACCCCACTGGCTATTACAGGCCACACCACACATTATGGAACTACAATTGCAGAACAACAACCGCACCTGTGGCTTGGGTCCTGGCCCTGTCTGCTGTGCCTAACAAATCCAGACTGCAAAGCTAGAGAGCATCTAGGGAGTCTCATGGTGTCTGTCCCCTCTGAGCCCCCAGAAGCAGCCAGAAGGTGTATCCTCACCTGCCTGCAACCTGCCAGCAGCCCATTCTCCTGCTGATGCTGCAGTGCTCAGCCGCCAGCCCTGGGGCAAGACCCAAGTGCTGCTGGCAGTGGAGGCATGGAGCTGGGACATGGATGTGCCAGGACACATGGATGTGTCTTTGATGCAAGGGCAAGGTGACTGCTGTGTTATTATTGATCCTTCGTGTAGGATCCCCTTCCACTTCCATCTGGTTCTGGATAGAAACGTATCAGCCTCTGAACACAGGTTTGATGAAACCTGTTGCTTTCTGCTTCCTGGCAACAAGGAGTGTATGGTAATGTAATCAACAGGAGGGACTGTCCAGAATAGCAGGGGTGCAAAAATAGTATGTCATCTGTGTGTGTGTGTTTTCCCTGTGACCACCTCCTGTTTCACAATATAGTCAAGGCAGGGTTTCTCTTGTTTCCCTGCTTATGCAGAAGTCACTGTAGATGGTCAGGCACAATATCAAATACTCCACATCTACCAGGAGCCCAGATCCTGGCTCCTGTGCAGTCTGCAAAATTAGAAATCAAAAAACACTGGGCAACAACAATAGATGTTGCTCAGCTAGAAAACTAGACTCACTGTCAAGAAAGAAATGAAAAATTATTGAAATTAAAAGCATTGATCTAAAAAGCCCATGGGATGCTATTCCTCAGGCTGTCTGGCACCACAGTCATTCTCCATCACAACAGCATTCAGACAAGCTGTAATCAGGGCCAAGTGGTCTCACTGGTGGCTTCTTTCCACACCTCCCAGGCTGCAGCACAATAATAACAGCATCTCTTGCATTTCTGATTGTCTGCAACCTTAGAAACACCAGCAGAAAACAAAATGGTATAAAGAGCCTCTGCCAGTGAGACAAAGCTGATTTGTGGCCTAAAGGAGATATAAGTACAGATTTTAATGGTCATTTTGGTGTGTGCTTAACTCAAGTTACAGCCATCCACACTATTTCCATATTGGTGCTTATCTGGGTCCATTTTCCTGGCATTTCTGGTGTTTTTCTGGCTCACCTTGATGCACTTGAGAGCTGGCAGCAAAGAGAGCACAGGGGTGACCTGAAAATCAGAGGGAGGAGGGCAGTTATCCAAGCCCAGAGAGAAGGACACAGAAACAACACTTGGCAGGAATACAGAAGTCTCAGAAAAGTGATAGAAGGCATAATGAGATCAGCAGACTTATGGTGTAGGGCCAAAGCTCTTGGAACCCAGGATTTGTGATGTCCCACCAGTTATGAGAAGGGCGGACTTTTTTCCTTATTTCTTTTTCCCTGAATAGATGGTGTATTATGACAAGACTCCCTTGGCAGTGGATTTGCATGAATAATGTGGCTGTACTGTACCCAAGTAAATCATATTTTGTTCTCAAACATTCCCAAATGGTGTTTGTGCAATTCTGAAGTCTTAAAATCCTACCTGCCTGGCAAAAGTTTGGCTGCAGTAATCAAAAGGAAGTGATGTATCCTGTAGGACAGGAAACCCTCTCCAGGACTGCAAGAATGTGGATCTTCCAGGACTGTCCAGGAGAAACTTCACCCACTGTGTATCTGAAGCTGCCTCTTGGTTGACAGCAGCTGTTGGATACCATGTGACACCACGACAGACCAAATTGCTTCAGGAAATTGAAAACTGTTAAGCATATGCTGCTAGGACATTCATGGTGGGAGGAAGTACTAGGAATTTTTATTTAGGTACACCATTTTCAATAGTGACACTCTATAAAAGGCTCTTCTAAAGAGCTCCTCTGTCATTGCTTTTACAGAGCATCAGAAAGCATTTTCAGAGGTGTAGGGCTGCAAGATACCATGTGAGAACATTGGATCTACACCTGAGCAGGCTTCTCTTTAAGGTCTCCTGTCCAAATACCGACAGGTGGAACTCAAAAAGAATGAACAAGCAGTAGCACAGAAAAGTGGAATAAATAAGTAAAGTATTATTTTGAGTCAGTGAGAGAGTAACTAAAAGAAACATGCTGAGCTATTTATTTCTAAAAACTTAGTCAGAGAAACCAGTTACCAGGCAGCAAACACCTCATAGCTGAGTATCTCTAGAAAGGGAAATGCTACGTGAAAGTGGTTTGTAACTAATTAAACTGGAAATTTTTATTTTTTATTTTCAATTTGATGTTCAATCACTGCTAACAGGAAAAACAGAGAGGATGCTGTGGTAACTCAAAGCTTCTGGTGTGACTAAGGTACTTAAAGTGGCCCATATGGATTCCAGACCACCCACTTACCCACCCCAGCCCTTAGACAAGTCAAAACAAAGCATTACATTTTTGAAGAGTTGCAGCTATGGCAAAAAATATAGGCCTCTAAAAAGCTTGTTATTAGACACTGCCAAGACAGTTTTTTGATGATAATTTCTGTTAATTTGGCAACATAAATAAAATACTGGTATTTTTTATTATGGTACGTGATGTGAGGTGGAGGCTCTGTTGCAGGTATTCATCTTTAGGGCTCATCTCTCAGGTGTAGCAGGTGAAGGGGGCAGGACATGGTGGTATTTTCCCATAGTTGCAAGTTCTCACAAATTCATCTCTGTGAGAGAGATTCTCCTCTCTGCAATGTGGAAAAATGGGAATAGTCCCCTAGAAATTACTGGCACAGAGCCAGCATGAGGTCATCCCTGACATGTGAGGTCATGGGCAGCTGCTCCTTATATAGCAGCAAGACACATCCTGCTCCCAAACAGTTGAGTTTCTACAGGAGAACAAAAATGTCTGTGGTATGTGGCCAGGACTGTTCCTTCACATTCCAGATGGTCCAGAGTGAAATTTTCTAACCCAAATGATCTAAGAGCCTAATTGCCATTTATATGTAAAATTAGACTCTTAAGCAGTTTGTGCTATGCCTGCAATTAGTTCTACAGCTGTTAGGTTTCTAGTTTTGAAAGCAGTGCCTTTATTATATCCCCAAAAATGGAGCTTTCCCCGAATGTGGCTTGTTGGCTGAAGCCAAGGTGCCCAGTGGAGGGTCAGTCGGTGCTGTGCTTAGAGCCTGGTACAGATCCCTGTGAAACATCTTTGCAGAACATTTCTGGAGGCTGTCATGAGACTCAACAAATCTTGTATCAAATTCCCATGGC
Organism: Argya squamiceps; assembly: GCA_037834095.1. Taxonomy (NCBI): domain Eukaryota; kingdom Metazoa; phylum Chordata; class Aves; order Passeriformes; family Leiothrichidae; genus Argya; species Argya squamiceps. Next base: position 21,159,759 of record JBBMKD010000001.1, read on the forward strand.
TCTATTTTCAGCAGGTGTTCTTTCATTATAGCAGGCAGCACCTGTGATTTTCTGACTCTGAAGGCCTTGAGGTCCCAGTGCACCTCTTTGCTCACACTTCTATTGAGACACATCATACTTCTGCTCTTATGAAGGTTCCTCTTTCTTTAGCCAGAAACTTTTGAATAGGATGTGTTCTATGACACAGTCTACATCATGCTGAGTTTGTTTGCATTTTTCTGGGTCCATGTCTGACAAAACCAGATAAGGAGATTGAGCATTTCAAGGAGAAGCTGATAAGAGTGATTAGTTTCACACAGGACAAAAAGAGAAACAATAGAAATAGTTTTATATCAGGAATCAAGAAAAAGGTTGGGGTTTATTTTTATTTCTAGATCTTTTCTGTAATCATCTGAAGTGTTTTCCTGTCTTTGGAATTGCTCAGCTCACATTATCCTTGTCCTTGCTGTCATCTTGTAGCAATTAAGTAGGAAGGTTCATAAGGTAAGTCCCAGCTGAAAAGTGAGGGAGCATGGAAAAGTGTTGCTCCTCTGGCTGCTGTGGGGTGAGGTGGCTGTGGTTTGTGCATCATCCTCAAGGTTCTAAAGAGCTGACAGGAGCAGATGCTTCTGAGCTCATCCCAAGTCACTGACTGCCCACCTGCTTTCTGCATTTGTCCCAGCCAAGCCCCTCCTTGAGGCTGTGGAAAGGATTCCTCAGTAGATGGAGGCAGAAGTGTCACTTGTGGGGCCAGGGTTAAAGGATCAGAGCTTATGGAAATGTTTTTGAGCTATTGGGACTGGACTTACTGTTCCAAAATAATGGATAGCAGTGCAAATCAGGGTAATTCTGTCCCTGCTGAGAGGATATTTTAGCATTTTCCACAAGCAGTCTGATCTTTGAAGCCTGATGCAATGTGTTCCAGCTTCTCATGACAGAGAAGACACAAGCCTGTAAGAGGGTCATGGAAGGGCAGAGTTTTGGATCATTTTTTGCTAAAAAGCATAATTAAGAGTGGAGCCTTCTATTTCTGCCATTTAACTTGCATACAAGACATCCAGAGATGGATATTAGGACATGGATTCTGACCCAGGAACACCAGACTGAGCAGAGCAAACTCCTCAGTGAAAGAAGAGAGGGAGAGAATAGCTGGAGCAGGGACAGCTCAAGGTCAGCTATGTGGAAGGGAAGCAAAAGGGCTGTAGGCTTTGAAGGCCAGTGGCTCCTGGGTGTCACTTCTGCGTGCTTTTCTGAAGTGGGACTGCAGGAAAGGATCCTGCCTTTTGTGACAATATTTCGTGACGGAGAGTTTTGGGAAGCTCTCCAAATCTGTGACAAGCCAAATCACAAGAACTCTGATGGATGAATCTCCAAGTGTTGGAAATTATGTGGTTTGTCTACACAGAGAAATTGCAGAGGCTTTAAATATCCTGGAGTTAAAGCTCTGTGATCTCTACTGTGAATGAAGATTATATTTGTATAAAGGTGTATGATGCCAATACAACCATTTCAATATGTGGGGGGGGAAAAAAAGAGAGAACACACTTCCAACTGAAATAGTTCTGCCTGTAGAAGAAAAAAATGGCTTAAAACTACTTAAGCAGAATATGTTTATCATACCAACTAGCTCCAAAAGGCTGCATTATAGTCATGAGGAGATGAAATTTATATCCTAGACTAAGACTAGATTTGTGATTGTAATAAACGGGTTATGTCCTTTCTACTGGCTTCTGCCATGCCTGCTAGCTCTGAGGGACTGGAGAAGACTGGCCTGGAGGAGGGATAATTTTTCTTTTTTTTCTAGTTCCTCAGCAGACTTGGCTGTGGAATTTTTTATTGGCAACAATATATATCATAGCTTTGGTAATTCACATGGGAGTGCATTTCAGGTTAAAAGTTACTCAGATAAACTTAGCATTTGTGCTGAAGTCCCCTGGCTTCCCAAGCAAACATGAATGATTCTGGATTTTCTTGGATCTTCTGAGAAACAAACTTTTATGGGGCTAGATGGGCTGACTATATAGAGGTGTATACTACCTGTCTGTACATACATATCTGTACTTGGGCTTGAGCTGCACCCCAATGGAGTGTAAATTGATCGTGGAGTAGGAGTACCAGCATATTCCTAGATTAGCCTGAATTGATTTCATTTGCCTAATTCCAAATAGAGTTCAGAAAACACTTTTCTAGGCAGCAGTGAAAGCAAGGGACCTCCTCATTGGCACCTGCACCCTCATCTAGGAGTGCCGGGGAGGATATCTTCTACAAATAGATGTCACAGAGATGGCTGCCCTGGCAAAACAATAGTGTCCCAAAATAGTGTCTGCCAAGGACCTAGCAGAGGAGGGGGAAAAGAACAGGTGAGTAAATGGGGTAGAGGTCTCCAAATAGATAATTCAGCTGATGCAGGGGCTGGTATTCTGAAGGGGAAGCTTTGACTGCCTGACCGCCAGTTTCCCTGTCAGGTGAACAAAGATTTTCAGTGTGGCTTCACCATGATAACTCCTCACCTTTCATAAGACCTACAATTACATAATCTCACTAAATAGTCACTAAACTTTGTCTCTGTCAAGCCTATAATACTTTAACAGAGTTATAACCAGTTTACAGTAATGCCACTGAATTTATGCAGATCTCTTTTCTAGCCCATGTAATTTAAAACAATGTTATGTATCAGTCTGAGTGCAGATAACTGCACATTATTCTAGTTTTATGTAGAATAACAAAGACCTGTGTAGTTCAGTAACCTACCTGCAGGAAAAGGAATATAGCTTCACTCTCCCACAGCAAATTGCTGTGTTTGACTGTAGCAATCTTGCCTCAGTTTCTTCCCTGCCATGAGACCAGACCTGCTCAGGTCCAGGGCTTACATATTTCTGAATGACAGACAAAAGCTAAAGGTTGAGAGCAGCTTTCTTGCTTGCACTAGGAAATTGAAGTCCACAATGTAAGCAGCTTATGATCTGAAATATTTATGCATTCATGCCTAAAAAAGCACCTATCTTCTCTGCAAAGCCAGAGTGAAGCAAAATGCACTTCCTGCTGCTTAGAATGGTTATCAAGGGCATCTTAATTGATTATTGTGGATTCCAAATTATTTTCTTCTTTAGTTCTCTTTGCTGCATCTTTTGTCATTAGGGAGCAGGTCAGCCTCCCTGGAGGGCACCCAAAACCTCACGGAATGCAATGCTTACAAACAAGGTCCATTGCAGAAAATTACTTCCAGTGCCAAATATTTTGCATTAAAATTGTCCACCCAGTGAACCCTTCTTTCTCAAGTTCATTTTGATATTTGATGAGTTTAGACAACAAAAAAAAGCAGAAGTGCACAGATCAAAATCCTGCCCCATTTCTTGGGCTACTCTCTGTCAGAGTGGGCACTTGGTAACTGGACCCTATGGAAGGAAAAGGAAGGAGGGTACAATAATTTAAGCATTAGTCGAGGTTTCAAAGACCTGTATTCAGTTCTTAGCTGTCAAGTGATCCAAGTCTCTCCATTATCCATCTATGAAACACTTGTAACAGCTGTAGCATTTTTCTGTAAGAAGTCTTATGAAAGTGAGTGCATCAGCCCCAAGAAAATGTCTGGGTATCTTACAGCTGTGTCAACCAGTAATGCAAGCAATGTATTGAACAGCAAATTGAAGAAAACATTTTCCCATTGGTCTAAGCTATTGATCTTAGAAATGATGGAGTAATGTGATTTTCCTCTTCCATTGGTTTCATGCATTTTAGCATTTTTTGTAGCTTTCTGTAGTCCTTTCAGGTTCCTTTCCAAGGCAGAAGATAACTCAGGTGTGCCTTCTGTACTTTGCACACCAGATACACAACATCAGGACGTGTTGAGGAGATGGTGAGAAGGTGTTGTGTGGATCCATGGGGGAACAGGAAATTTCCCCTGATGTTTCTGTCTACCCAGTCTGCTGGAGAAAATGCAGAGCACTGGAGTTGTAAATATCTTTCTCACTTGAGCTATTAGGAACTTGATGAAATTGCAGATACTGTCATTTCCTCTTCCCTGAAACCTCTCTCTAGCCTTGGCTGAAATTGCAACAAATGCTTTCTTCGCTTGGAGGGAAAATAAAAAGGGAAGGCAAAAATTGGGAAAATAAAATTATCTTTAAAGTGTATTCAGAACTGATGCAGTAAATTCAGCTGCTCAGCTGCTGCTTTGCTGTTGTTGTTTCTGCCATCACTCACTAATGTAGTTGAAAGGGTAACTACTGAAGTCATTGAATGCCATTTGATTTATTCTTTCCTCTGTTTTATAACCAGTATATATTTTCATAGGTTGGGCTGTCATTACAGTGAAGGTGAAATTTCTGTCCTTTTTCTAGAGAATAATTGTATAAGAAAATAAACCCTCAAAATATTTATAGTATCAATTGCAGTGTATCTGAGTATACCTAGGGTCTAAAAATACCGATTTTAATTAGCGACCTCTTCGGGGTGAGGCGAGAGCTCCATTTTTAGTTACAAGATATTGGTGGAGGTGGAACTCCAGGACAATTTCAGGGCAATAAGTAGCACGGATTTTGGTAGCACATTTCCTAGCCCAGCAGAGGAGTGGGGAGGGCTCATGACTGTGCTGCTCAGCCTCACAGCACGCTTGCACTGTAACTACAATGTGACTGAGACATCTTTGAAACCACACTGTTCTATATTGAAGATCCCAGTGATGGCTAAGTGATTAAAACACAGAGGAGTAAGAACTGCTAGACTGCTAGAACTGTAGGACTGCTAGAACTGCCTACAGTTGTGAGGAAGCAATTATGTACTAAATACCTAAAGGCAGATATATTTGATGGAAAGAACTGGAACTGGGCTTGTAAAGAATAACTATGAGGTAATCAGTGCTATAAATCAAGTTTTTCAAACAGTTATATTAGAGAATTCTTTCAGTTCTGCTTTTGTGTTCCCGTTGGCCTGCGTGTGTATTTTTAAAGTGGAAGGCATGATGAAACAACTCTGTCAAATTATTTGCCAAAATTATAGTCTGTCACACTCTGCTGGCTGATTAGCCTTGTTGGGCAGGGTTAATATTGCTTTGAAAACTGAATTTAAGGTTATCTGATGCGCAAAACCTCAATCTTAAATATGATATTAGGGAAGTGGGGGGGCAGGGGGCTTTTATCTTACACAGTGCTATAAAATAGTAATTGTAATTGAACAGCAGTTATGTCTTGTTAGTTCTATTGTTCTCAAATAGTAGTGATAGAAGACCATTTCCTTGCTTGTACCTAGACACATGCAGATGTTACTGCAGGGTAGCTTGGGAAGAGGCTACCATTTGCTGCCAGGAGTATCTGCCTGTGTGCTTGCTCTGAAGCAATGTTTCAGTCATCTTGCTCCCTTTTCACTAAACCTAAGTCCCTTCAAGCTTTCATTTGCTGCTGCATAAGAACATATAAGTGAGAAAATAGATAATATTAACTTACTCCTGTGCTTGTGCAGTAATAGCTCTGCACTGACTTCAGAAGAGCAGTATCTCAGAACCAGAGAGCAAAGGAGATCCAACTGGGATCCATAGGCTGTGGAATTTTCAACAGGGCCTAAAGGAGACGGGTCAGTACCCATAGGTCCATGGAGCTCCCTTACACCCTTGTGAAAGTACCGTGTGCTGTGCTTATCTCTGCATTCCAGGTTACCAGCTCCAAATAGTTTAGGAACAGTCAAGTTATTGCTCCATGCTATGATTAGTGTGACACACTGTTCATGTGCGATCATCTGGGACGTCTGGGTCATTTTGGGACACAAATAGCTATCAGTAGTAGGTTAGGATAGATGAAGGGCTTGAACAAACTCTGCTGAAGCCAGTGTGATTTTTTTCCCATGGCTCTGATTTGTAGCTAGATAGAGACATATTTTGGCATGAAATGTATGCATACTTCTCAGTTTCCCTGTAGAAGAGCAGGGAAATAAAACGATGAAGGAGGGCTTAAGAGAAACTTGTTCAGCTGTGATCAGTGGTGCACTGAAGACTCTGCTCTCAGGCATACAAGCTGGTCTGTTCCAACTCCACCAACTCCATTCACAGTGTGTTTACATCAAGGGACATGGAATATTTGGTGGTTTGTCTTTTTAGATGCTCTTTCTCCTCCAGCTGTTGTCAAATATGACAAATTGTCACACAGCTGCTGAATTTATGCTGCTATATGACTGCATTTATAAGGAGGCAAAGCCCAGTCTGAAATGAGCCTTGTTTCTCAATGGCAGGACCAGTGGCAGCAGGTGCTTGCTAAGAATACCTCAGGAATAGAGAGGAAGAGCAAGTATGCCTGTACGTATCACTTTGCACACTGACACTCTTCCCAAGAGGGCAACTGAGGAAATAAGCCAGCTAAGGTTGAAAATGGCAGCTATTTGACAATTCTTTTGTCTAATTCTATGAAGATTTAACCAGACCTGCGTGTTTGTCACGAGATTCATTCTCAGAACTGCTTAAAGAAATCCTCTTATTTTTCTGCTGTCAGTCAGCTTGCTGCCCCAGTGGTAAACATTCACTTCCTCCCTGTGTCTATGTTTTCAGCCAGTGGGAATTCACACTAAATAATCAACACATCTTTGTTACTGGGAAGTTGCACTATCTGTGTGCAGATGTTCCTGCTGTTAACTTGAAAATCTGACTGTGTAGTGCCAGAAACATTTATCAATCTGGGATTTTCTTCCTGTGTCTGCTGCTGAAACCTGATCATTTGACTGTAGTAAGTAGAGACCTCGCAAAAGATATAGCAGCAGGACTGGTACAAATACTACTCTCAAAAGAAGTAGTTACTCAGGTGACCAAAAGGAGCTGCTCAGGTGCATTTATTGTAGGTTAGAAAGTGCTCTTGAAGGCAAAATCTTCTAATAGTCACAGAATAGGTGCAGGAGTACTAATGATTTGTAACGATGTCTTCACGCTCTGAACGTAATTAGACTCTGTGTCATAGTGTCTGTCCTTGAATTCATACCTACATGTTGTAATTATGTGGTTTTATGTGGATAACTCTCCACCAGGAACCAGAGAAGGATGTTCATTTACACTGCACAGACATCTAATTAAATTGTTGAAATTAAAATTAGTTTTGTCCACAGTACTTTGGGCTGATTTTTTAGTTATGTAAGAGCATGGTAGATGCCACTTGTATACATTAGAAGAGCTGGGAAGAGGAATGGGTATGAGATGGTAATGTATGCAGGTAATTAGCTTGTTTAGGCTAGATAAATCTGGAAAAAGGAGAAGCTTCACAGGGATGTAGTCAAATCTGGGGATGGGCAGCAGGCTGTGCAAGTATGTAGGTATATTAGTGAGTATTGGGGAGCTAGAAGCACTTAGGATCTATTAATATATCTTCCGTGAGTTAACTGCAGCCACAGAGCCAAGGCACTTACTACCACTGACTGTCTAATGGTGCTTCTTTAGCACCATGCTTTTGAAATAAGTTCTATCTATTATGGATTACAGGACAAATTTATATAATTTCTCATATTTCGCCGAGATATGCTCTCACAGAAAAAATACTATGTAGTGGATTATCTTGAGTGAACTAATCTGACACAGAAGTTTTTAAAAGATAAAAAGCTTTATAGTCCATTGCCATTCTTCTGAAATTGTTCACATTATTAACTTCATCCCCTTATAATACCTCTTTTCAACAGGAAGCTATCAAGTGGATTCTAAGAATGTGGTCATCCTGACCAAGCTCATTCAGATTCATTTGTCTTGTGATAAAAAGTATAGACAGAATACACCAGGTGTACAGAAGCAGATAAATAGTTCAGATGTCTATGTGGAACCACTGTAAGTAGATCTTTTCTGTCCAGTAATGTAATTTTATCTTGCAGTATCTAATTGCAGGTGGTTGCTGAATCTAATGATGAGATTACCCTGTTTTCTATCTTAACAATGTCTCTAAAGCCTGAAGCAATGAGAGAAAAATCAAGATTATTTAAAATTTTCTGGAGTGCTTGATTCCACTGTTGCACAGAAGGATATTTTTCGTGGACTTTCATAGATACCAGTAGTTCGAAACCATATTGTCTTCTTTTATGGAAAAGTTCTAAAACCTCCTGTAAGATGAGAAGATTCATTAATTGCTTTAGTAGTCAACCACCAACATGTGAGATAGAGACTGAACTAGCCAAGTATCTTCTTAGATACATTACCCCCAAAAGCCATTTCTGACACTTCTAAAATGCAAAATGATGACTTTATGATTTGGCGATAATTCACTGATTTACCTGCAATTTGCATGAGAATTTCTGTTCACTGAAAGAGACACAGCTGGTTGTTCTGCACTGTCAAAGAACACTGGTGGCCTCATATTCATGGTCAGTGTGCCACCTGGAATACAACTCTGGGGTCTCTTTGCCAGCCATAGACCTCTGATACTTGAGTAAGAGCTGGCTCACCATCCAGCCACAGGTGTCTGTTCCGTTCATACCTATCCCCATCCAACAAGTTTGAGCCCTGCACTAGAGGGCAGTCAGAGTCAGCTGCACCAGCTGGCAGGTGTGTCACACTAGCCCCAGGGAAGGTGGGACGAGTCTCAGGACCTGCCTTTTAGTCCTTCAGCCCCTCAGTATTCATCCTTTACCAGGGCCAGGAATGAGCAGCACAGGCACAGCCACTTCTCTTCATGGACGAGAAACTGAAGTGCAGTGGCTGAAGGCCATGATTCCAGTAGGACAGGGCTTGGACTGCTGCCACTGGTTTCAGTAAACATTTAAGAGCTTGTGATTGTCTGGAAAATCAGTGTGAATAGGTTTACATAGTCCCTTATACCATCACTGAAGCCGTTCCTGCAAAGCTTTGTGCTATTCGCAAGTCCAATTGACCTGCTCCACACCACCTTCATAAACAACTGCATTCACTAGCTTGGAAGGCCCTGCAATATCTTAAATCCTGTTTGAATTGTAAGCAAGACAATAGGAGTATCCATTCCCTCACCTGCTTTCTCCCACAGGGCGTGTAGCATGACAAGGACAAGGGATTTGGTAGACCCTTTTAGAGTGGGGGCTCCCATGAGACAGAGTTCACCCAATATTTGGAAATGTAAGCCATCATGTGAGTGGGGAAGTGTATGTGAAGCACAAAGCCGAAGTAAAACTGGAATTTGATGGCAATAGGTCTGGGATGCTGAGTATTTGATTTATTTAGGGAGAAAGGAATTTTTCTCCCTTGTAGCCAGCACTGAATCATTCATGGAATCCTGAATTTGCCTCTTGAGAAGGAGGCGTTGCCTGATGCCTCAGACAAGATACTGAACTTGGTGGGTGCTGGTGTGACCTGGCTTAGCAGATCCTGTGCTGTGTTGGAAGGAGAACTCTGGCAACCACCTGCTTGGATATTTCTGCCCTTGCATGCAGCCAGATTTACAGCACCACAAACGTGATGAAATTATATCCAAAAAGGAAGTTCACAGAAATACCATGCTGTTAAGTGAATAGCAGGTTTTTGTAAAGAGCGGTTGACTTAGCAGACTGGCCCCAAATGGATTTTGGGTAAAAGCTTGATTTTTTCTGTCAGAAAGCTGAAAAAAGGCAGAGAAATAGAGGATGTGTTATTGTCTCTAGTTGAGAGCCATGCCACCAAGCCATCTGGGTCAATCCTCCTCCTCCTTTGGCCCTCACGTGCACTGCTGAAGACTGTCAGCAGCTCACTAGCTGCCAAGCCTGGCTTTCCACCACCTGCACCAGACAAACTTTCCTTCAGCCTGCTGCTGCTGTTCAGGGCTCCCTCAGGTCCAATGGCAAACATGGACACAAACATTACCAAAACCAAAGCCCCATGTGGAGGGGGCAGTGTGTATCTGGACCTGCTCCAGGCTGAGTAAATTGTCTTTCTTCCTTCACGTGCTTCACAAGCAGGAACCAGGAAATACCTTCAGAGGATTTTTTTCCTAATTCCTGCTTATTCTATTTATAAAGGACTGGCAATTTGTAAACATCCTCAAAGCACAAGGTGCACTCTGAGCTTTTGCTTTCTCAGGTTTCATGTCTGTTTACATTACAATAAGTCTAAATAAATAAAGGGCAATAGTAGCATCTCATTGCTTTGTTTTCTGCCTGGTATTTCCAGTCTGGTCTGGAACAGGTGAACCCAGGAAGGGATTCCCACTGTTGTCAAGGGCTCTAAATGAATATTCCACTGCCAGTCCTACATTTCTTTTATTTTGCATGCCCTAAACTCCCATTGGTTTCACTGGGTGCTGACACTTTTTGCCACTGGCCACATCAGGTCCTCCAGCAGGGATCTATCTCCAGTGTTGAGGCTACAGGAGATTTGTGCTGTGTGTAATCCTTTTCTGCAGCATAAAGACATAGGGAGTGCAAAACCCTACCATTCTGATTTCATAGTTTGTACAACACCTTTGTACTCTCCATTTCTGTGGGTGACAGCATGCCATGCAGGGCAGTGAGGAGGAGGAGAGCTAGGACCTTGAGAAGTGCTTGTTCTGAATACTGAGACTTAGTAGCTCTTGGATGTGACCAAAATAATTTTAAAATAAACCCAAACCAAAATCCTTCTTTAAAACATCAAAGTCCTTTCCTTTTTCTCCTTCCCCTTTCTCTTTCATCCTTTTTTTTTTTTTCACTTGTCTCCTTCTCCTTTTTATGTCCCTTCTCCTATGAGCACCAAAATTTCTTTTAACCTTCTCTCTCAAATTTTCAGACATCTCTGGCCTCAAACAGGAGCTGATGTGCCAAAACCCCATGAGAGAGGTCTATTCTTACTGTATTTCTGGCCTATTTTTGTTGTGAGGAGAGATGGGTGCCCTCTGAAGCTCAGAATGGTATCTAGGGTTTCAAATGTTTCCCCTGACCACCGTGGCACTTGTCCATCACTTGTCCAGAGCACATACTCTGTGTAAAGTACCTGTCTGCTTACAAGGAAAAAAGAAGTCACCACAGGGATGAACTGCTGTCAGTTTGGAGGAGGGAAGGGTAGGAAATGTCACTCTGCTTTCTCTTTTGTAGGGAAAACAGTGGGACAGCGTATCATGAAATGACCACTTGAAAGGCAGAAAAGGACAAAAGGACTGAACTCAGTCACATTTCAGGTCAGCTGGGTGCCAGGTTCTCTCTCATCCGAGGTATGTTAGCTGTTTCAGGCAGGTTTTTTCATGGCAGTGATAGTAGACAAGGTTTATGAATAAGAAACTGAAAGACAGAAACATAGACATTGCTTCACATAAACATAAAGACATTGTTTCACAACACAAAGGTGGGGCTATTCCCAAGTAGAAAATGCTGGCCCATAAACCTGGACCTAGACCACTGTTGGATGAGGCATCAGGGTACACAGCATAATTCCATCAGCCCAGTGCTTGCTCTGGTGCTGAGAGAATCCTTGGGTAGTTGTGCCTTTTTCTGTAGCTGTGTTGGCTAGTTTAAAACCAACCAGTTTGTGTCAGTGCAGGCTGAGGTTGAAGATGTGATTTGGGTTGTGAAAAAAATGGCAGATCAGAAACTCAGCAAGACTGCTTGGCACTCCATGTCTCCTCTTTTTCCTGTATTTTCCAGTACTGCCTCCCCTTTTTCTGTCACCTTGTACCAAAAGTAACATCATATCAGATTGGTTCCTGGCATATCATTGTGGGAGCACAGATAAAGTGGACTCTGTCAATGAAGTTTATATAACATGAAAAGTATCTTAAAAAAAAATTAGACAGTTCTGCTGTTCTCTAAAACCCTTCATTGACCTGCATTAAACCTTCCACATAAACCTTCTTAAAAGCTCTGCAAGTCAAATCCTGCCTCCTCAGTGCTTTTTCCCATACGATTTGGTGGGCCTCAGATAGTGTGGTTAATTTATAAGGCAAATACCATAGAGGTGATGCCCAAGGACAGAAGTCCATTATATTGCCTTCAGGGTACAGGATATATCCAGGTAAGGGCAGAAGGGATGGTGGAGCAACAAGCCCTATTGTGTTTCACTGAACTAAGAACCAATTCCATGGCAGCAGTTCTGTTGATTTAGTAGTAACTTTACATAACAGTTTACCAGACTAGCACTACAATTCCAAACAAAGCTCGAAAACCTTTAATAATAATGCCTGGGTTTAAAGGAAGATTTATTTCACCTTTTTTGCCTTTTTTGCTTTCCTTTTCCTTTGGAAAATGCCTAACTGAAACCATATGTGTAACTTGTACACAGTAGTACATGAAACGAGAAAACTTCTCAGATATTTTTCCCCTCTTGTGTCAGAAGTGGATTCAGACCTGTAAATATATGCATTCTTTATGGCATTAGCAGTTTGTTTTGATTTTAATCAGCCACATGATGCTATCCCAATATCATTTAACCTGTAATCATCTTTTGTCCAAATATTAGAAGCTCAAATATTAGCATTGTAAATAAGAACTACTAAGGTGGCACTCAGGGGGGTTTTGTCCCCTGAATGCTGCCAAGTAGTTAAGTTGTAATATATTCAGAGATTTGAAAGTCTGCAGTGCAAGTACTCTCCCTAGTTATAAAATTACTATTCTGGGAACTAACCATCCAGTTAGTACAATTACTTATTTCCAGTAACAGCAGGTCCAACCTGGTTCAAAGGTAAAATACCTGGTGGTGTGTAATGGCAGTCTATAGGGAAGTTCCTCTCTGAGAACAGCTATGATCACCTTGAAGCAAGTACATTAAAAGTCCTTGAAGATTTGTACTGTACATTGTGTTGCTAGAAATACTGCTTTTCTCAAATTCTGGTATTTTATTTAAGAAAAAAAATATGCTTCTTTCTTCACAAATAGGTTGTGGCAATGTGTAGGGCAAAGCCAGCTGACACTGAACTCTAAAATGCCTGACTTAGCAGAGCTGAAGGGAAATCCAGGGAGAACATGTGCTGTGCAGTACAATCTGGAAGTGTGCACATAAGCAAATATTCTGGTACCATGGACATTTTAGATCTGAAATATACGTGCAGCCTTTAGATCAAAGGGTTCCTAAGTGTTTTATTATGCCGATCTATCTAATAATATTGAGCAAACTCCAAAGTGCCAGTATCTGGTAAACATTCACTTACCCACCTCTGATATGGAGCAATTGCAGGAATCAATCATAGTTACTCTCTAACAGCATGCAACAAACTAATTTCAGTTTTGTGGCAGGAAGATTGGGAGCCCTTAGTCACACACAAAATGGCAGGAGAAAATCTTGCAGCTGATACCCTTGCCATAGTTTGATGTGTACATGCCTCAGTCTTTCCAAAGGAGCAGAGGAGACTGAATGTGAGCTTGGGGACAAGGTCCTGAGTCCTGCTCAGGTCTGGGGATTGCCCTGGGGGTTCTCATGGAGTGGAAGGTGGGGAGGATGCACAAGCACTGGTCCAGCACAAGGAGATCAGTGAGATCTCCTTGAAGGTACAACAGAGCAGATGAAGGGTGACTGGGGGAGAGAACTGGGGACACAGATCTTCACTGGTGGGTGGGTGGGTTTGGGAAGGGGGTGAAGGAGTGTCAGTGTTTGCAAGGCCTCTTCACCCATGTTGTCTGGTGTTGCACAGGTATCTGTGCAGGCAACAGTGGGGACTTCAGCACCTCTGCCAGGCTTCTGTGAGTTCCAGCTACTCTGAAATATCTGGCACTGAGTATATACAAAGTGCCAGTTGTTGTTCAGGCTGGGAAGTGGTGTTGGTAGTACCAAGTAGAGCTGGCCCAGCAATGGCACTTTGGGGTTAACCACTATTGGCCAAATTAACACACAAGGTGGTGCAGAAAATGGCTGTAGGCTTGTCACAGAGGGTGATTGAGAGCACCAAGAAGGGCAGCATCTCAATAAAGGATAGAACAGCTTGATATTAAGACAGAGAAATAGCATGAAACTAAAGTAGGAAGAGAAGGAAACACTCATCCCATAATCCTTGAAATCTCACTGGCTCCTCATCCATAAGGCTTAATGGGGTTGCCACACTCTTCTGGCACTTGAATTGGGAAGAGTTCAAATGTTGTTCAAGTGTTGAATACTGCAAATCAGCCAGAATCACCTTTTTCTTCTACCAGTGAGACAGAGAAGCATCACAGTTTTTCCTATTGCAGGGGGGAAGGGAGTTAAGCTGTTGGAGCCAGGGTATAATAACACTTTTTCTAGGTATGGCTGGGGTTTGGTTGGTTGTTTATTCCTCCATACCAAGCTTTTCCAGCCCTGAATTATTTTAGTTAGAACATGTTACTATTTTCATCTCCCATCAGTCCAAACTGTTGACCTAGTACGTCTTCTGAGATAAAATGCGTTATTTGATATGGGAGAATTGGTGTCAGTTTAAAAAATTAAATTGTATACTCACCAGACAAAGAGAGCCCTTAAGGACCAGGTCTCGGGCTCTGTATTTGCAAATGAGTGCTGACTCAGGTAATTGAGTTTTTGACAAGATAGTCAGCCCCCCACAATGTCACATTGAGGCCCAAAATATATTAAAGCATCTGTTTGCAAAGATCATGCATGTGCCTACCCATTTGCTTACAGAACTATCCTAAATAAAAGGTCAAAATGTCACTGTAGTTTAGCTAAGATTCTGAAAATAAAGAACAAGCAGCATGATTTCCTTCTCCAATTCAGTGTATTATGTGTTAATTTAAAACTTTCCACTCCTGTGGAGAGCAAAAAGTGAACCTAGCTAGAGGCAAGTGGTGAAGATAAAGAGTTTGAATTGCTCTGACCCTGCAAAGAGAAAATCCCAAGCACACAAATCAACTTTTATAACAGTAAAATAAATCAGGTCCTTAACATTTTCACAGCCATATCTGAGTCATGGGGTTTTAATAACACCACCAAGAATGTTATTGACAATTATTTAATTATTCAAGGAAGAATATTCCCAGCCTAGGCTTTCTACCAATTCTCTTCTCACCATTGCTGGAGGATTGCTCTGAAAAAAGATGGCCTTACACTGGCAGAACCCTGTGGAAGTCTGTGGGAGTTTGCTTTCACTGTGACTTGCAGGAAACAGTTGGTGAAAAGCTAAGTCTGATGGTGAGTGCTGTCAGGCAAATGGCCAAATCCAAGGAGGAATACAGGCACCTAAACACTCACTGATCTCTGTGACAGGCTGTGGCTTACATTTCTTCAGGTGGCTTGCTCCTGTATCTTCTTTTTTCTTTTAGGATTAACATATCAAAGTTCAAAAGCCTGTTTATTTTCACAAAGAATAAAGAATGTGTGTGTTTTCAAGAGCTGTGGGCAAACTGGTCAGCAGTGCAGAAAGGAGACTCCTGGAGAGGATGGTTAAAAAGCCAGGGGCAAATTTAGATTACTTGGCATGCAGATGGGCTGTGGTGAATGCACAGTGCCTTGGCTGTGCTGTGTGGCTGGACAGAGGGTGGCAGTGAGTCTGGGCAAGGCAGCAATACCCCACAGCCTGCTGATGACAGCTGTGCTACTCGGGAAGCAGGGACATCCAAGGAATCAGTCCCAGAGCAAATGGGGCCAGTGCTCTTGTGGCCCTGAGTGCCTTGTGCAAGCATCCTAGCTGCCTCAGGTTTCCTAGAGAAAACCAGGGCATGGGAGAGCTGTATCCTCCATTAATTTATATGTTTGCAGAAGTCCTCAGAGGCCACTAAACCTCACAATCCTTGGGGCAAGAAAATACAATGCGACTGAAAAAGCTCCTGGTACAGAGATCTAGGAATGCATCAGGTCTAAGCATGGGCAGCCTACTGTAATGCAGCATATATTGCTTTGGTTTGGGAGTTGACAAGCCAAACTTTCACCAGTATCCACCACATATGCAGATTTCCCTGAGAATTCCGTGGTTTTCCCAGCCTGTGCCTTTTCAAGGGTGGCATCACTGTCTTCTTAGAGTCACTGCAGCTTATTGCTGGGGACACCCACACCATGCAAGTAAAATCCTCACACAGCACCTTCTTTCCCATACTGTTGCTTCTCTGCTCTATGTGGAAGGTCTTCCAGACTAACACCCAGGTACAGAGAAACATTGCACAAGAAACAAATGCTTCCCTGGGCAGGCACAGAGCAAAGAGGATTTGTTCCACCCCCATCAGATATCTAGAAGGTTAATCTTGGTGCTGGTGCAACCTGGGAGCTGCTCTTCCCTGACTCCCACCTTTCATGATCTGCAGAGGACTTTGCATTGCTTTGATGCACAGTCTCCAGGGCTGGGTTAGCAATCAGCCCTCAGAGCTCACAGCAGCACAGCCTGCTCCACAGTCAGCAATTTTATTTCCTGACTTGACACAGACCTTCACTTCACTTGCAGTTGCCCTGAACCCTTTTGGCTGTAAATGCAGCTAGGGAGGTTGAACAGAAGTTTTGCTGAATTAAGATTAACAAGTCCAAGCCTTTATTAGCACCCAACTTCCAGAAGTGGATGTGGTCTAAGGAGACACATAAATGCTTTTTTACTTATGAGAAGGTAAAATGTTGCTTAATTCATTGTGGCAGGTCAAGATTTCTGTTATAACAAGAGGCTTGAAGAGGAGTACGTGCTTTTTGGAGAGAGTGAGACAAAAAATAAATACAAAGAACCATCACGCATTAAAAAAAATTTAAACATTTAAAGTGCAGTACTCAGTAGTGACAAATTATCCATCTCTTTTGTGTCTTAGGGAAAAGTATAATAAAATTACAGGCCTTGATCAATGGTAGATGAGTCATTCAATGACAAACTGTAGTGATGAGTCCAAACCTTTTCATTCAAGTACATTTTAATCTCCTGTCCTGTTTAATTATCCAATAATGACAACTTGGATGGAGAGTGATAGACTGTGCATACAAAGTGTCTTAAACTCCAAATTTTATTTGTAAGCTATCAGTGAAGAGGATGCTAAATAGGCTGGATCGTGACCTCTCCTGAGTGCTAATGCACTTAACCCAGAGGAGGAGCACGCCTGGAAAGTTAAAAGGAGTTCACTAAAACTTCAGTGAAACTGAGAAGTCATCACACTTTGAAAGGCAGAAAGAGAAATACATGACAGCTTGCCTTATGACCTAGAAACTCATTCACTGCATTTTTATAGCCTTTCTGCTAAAACCAGTAACATATAGCCCTGCCCTGCTCCAGAAACTATAACATCCTGTCAGTTTGTATGGAAAATGCAAGTGTTCTCTCAACTTACTGTAGGTCTTTGTTTTGTTTTGCTTTTTATCTACCTTGTTTCTCCTAGTCTTCAGCCTTCAGTGTTTGCTAAAGCTATTCAAGAATGCAATGCCAAACAACGCCCTATTACTGCTCTGCAGCTTTTATTTGAGAAGGCAGCCTCTCAAATGTACTCATCTAGGGAGCTACCTTCACCCATAGTTAGGGTTGCACAATCATTTCCATTTCAAGAGTCCTTTCTTTGGTTTTTTGGTTTTTTGTTTGTTTTATTTTGTTTCCATTTTTTCCCCAGAAGTTGCTTGCAACTTCACTAGACTTGATCATTCAGGTTGAAATTTTCCATGCTGGGTGCATACCTCAGGCCTCTTTTCCTTAATTTGAAACAAAACAGCTTCATTATCATCCATTTCTGAGAACAAGATGATGCAAAACGTGTGCACTTCCCACATCAGAAATCTTACTGTAAATTGAAGCACGCTGGTGCATTCACTCCTTCGCCTTGTTTGGAGGTCAGTGCAAAGCTGCCCTGCTTCTTAGGAGAGCCTTTGTCATTACTGTGGTATTTCTGGAAATTTGAAAAAGTGCGGGACTGAAACACTTCAGCTCTGCCTGGTTAGAAGGAAGCTAGTTTGCAAGCTAAATCCTGTAAAAATGTGCCAGGCTTTCATGTGGAAATCAGCACAGTCTGAAGTGTCACAGCAGTGACACAGCACCTGCCTGGCCTCAGGCAAAGAGTGCAGGCACCAGAGAGAAGAGGGGCAGCCACAGGCAGAGGATTTTCCTCTCCAGGTCCATAAGTAAAATCTGGGTTGTTGTTCATGTTCAGCACATAATTTATTCTATTTTCTTCTCTAAGTCTATGGATATGAGTTTTCTGCCAGGAGTATTTTCTCTGTAATCTCAGGTGGGAAAGGACTGATGATGTTTCAGCTATATCAGATAACCCTTGTGAGCACTAAGGTGAAATTTTGATATTGCCATTGTTTAGCTTCCTTTTAATACCTGAGAAGCATTGTGGAATGTACTTTGCACACCACCATTAATACTGCAGCCATTCAGAAGCAAGATCTGCCATTGCAACTATATTCAGTTCCCCTTTATGACATGACAGTGGTGTGGAGAGTATAGAGAAACAATTCAGAAATTATGATGTCAATGTGACCAACTGGAGAGCCACATCCACCTCCGGACTCCACTCATTAAACTGTCTCCTCTGGGACTCATGACTTTTCCTTAATAAGCTTCAAAGTATTACCATTTTCTTTATGTCAGCCTTCTTCCTCTCAGACCCTCTCCCTCTGGCTTATGTTAATGAAATTATTACTACACAGTGAGAGCTGTGTAGTAGAAAGAAAGAGCATATATGTGGCTAAAAGCAAGCATTATGGCAAGATACCAAACCTCTCATCATAATAATTAAGTGTCAAAAAAAAAAAGGCAAAAATGCATTTTTTGAGATGCATTGGCTGCTTTAGTTACATTTTTCCTCTTCTGACAGAAGCTGTAAGAGCAGGTCTGTGATTCTGCCACAAGCCTGGAGCAGCTGGGGACAGATCTGCTACAAGAACAGACAGCACAGGACTGCCTGGGGCAGCCGTTCTGGGGGCTGAAAGGTGCTGATTGCCACAGGACCTACTTGGCCAGCACAAAAATTCAGGGTACTGCTGGAGCTGTGGCTGTTGCAGAAGGACCAGGCTCCTTTCCTGGCACCTGCTGTGGACCCTGGCGAATGAGGACAGGGTCTCAGCACATCTGGCTCCCATTCTCCTGTTTCTTCCTCCCATCCTTCTGAACTGACACCTGCCTCCCTTCTCAGAGCAGCAACGGTAACTGTGCCCGTGCAGCTCAGTCAGTTTGTTCAGTAGGGCAAGGTGGGGTTACTGCTGGATGAATAAGATTCTTGGAAAAACTTCACTTATTTAAAAATATTTAAGAGTGTTTCCTCTAAAATGCAGGACTCTGAGTTCTAGGAAAAAACTACGAATGACTGAGGATTTGCCACTCATCAGTTACGTGGTCATATCAACCTCAAGCTGCCTCACACAATCACACATGCTCTTCCATTTGCTCCCTAACACACTTATGTGAAAAGTTATGACAAATGCAGAGACAAGTGATGTCAAAAAATAGTAAACATATAGCGTTTTTATAAGTATATCAACAAAACCAGCAAGAGAGTATTTCATATTTTCTGGTCAAGTTTGCTCTTGGGATAAATATTAAAAAATGGATAACCCCAGCAGCTTCAAATCTGACTTTTGTGGTGGGCTGCATTAGGATTGATCATCCACAAAAGATGAGAACAGAGATCTTCTGTTCTGATGCCTTTAGTTATGCATGCCTTCAAAAAATTTGCAGTGGGATCATAAAGCCGGAAATGTTTGTCTTTGAGAAAGTTGCAGTGCTAAAGTGGCTGTAACACAGAATCTCTGATACCTTTTTGATGTTGCTTAACTTTTAGTACTAATGACTTTCAAGGGGTTTAGTTATCTTAAACTGCTCTAAAGGCTTAGACTGTTTTAAGCAGTTTAACTTACAGTTGTGCCAGTTCATAGGGGTTGAGGGATCCCAGTTAAAGCAGGGTATGGTCAGGACATGTCAAGACATATGGTTCAGCTTTGATGAATGTTCAACATGTTGAAGCAGTCATAATTTTCAGGCGCTTTTTTCCCCTTATTTTTTTTAAATAGAGAACTCTCACACATAAACACAGAGGCCTTTTGGCACTGAGGTTCAGGAAAAATATGAATTTGTTCAGAAATTATGCATTAACTCTGGAACTAAAAGGTGAAAATCTGAAGTGATATTTCAGTGCTTTTTGGCATGTTACTTATTTTGGAATTTTCACTGCTGTCTTAGGATTGCTCTCTAGGAAAAGATGGCTGAAACAGATCCTGGCTGTTAAGTAGTGCTTCCCACCTGCTCACTGAAGTGACTGTTTGCCTTGCCCTCTCCAAATCGAAGAAGGGCAGTTGACAAAGTTTCAGAGGTTTGCAACAACTGCTTTATTTCTACTGTGACTTAGTAAGAAGACACCAGTTCTTCTCCTTTCCCCTTGGGGAGGAAACTCACCGTTCCCATGAAACAAAGCTGAACATCAAAGACCCAGCAGGCCAGCAGTCTGCCTGGAAGCATTCATGTAGGAGGCAAAGGCAGATAACCATGCATTGCATCCAGGGGAGACCCAGGGCAGAGAGAAGGGATAGGGCAGTAAAGACCTGGACTGGGCAAGGAGCACAGAGGGTCCCAAAGTTGTGACAGTGAGCACAGCTGTGGCTGTGTGTTGGAGAATGTTAGCTTTGCTAATCACTATCCACATAGCCTGGCTTATTCCAGCATAAATTGGTTCTTATTATATTGCATTAAATTCATATCATACCATATACAGCTGTGCTGAAAGGCTTTCTGGGACTCAAGCTACAGAGGAGGGTTGCACCCCTGTGTTTCTTGTCTAGTACTGAAGGAGGCCAAGCCAGATGATTGGTTTCATCTTCCTATCACAACTCCTCACTCCTTCCAAGAGTTTATTTACTCATTGGCAGTGCCGTCCTCCAAGGAGAGAGGGCTCTGCCATTGATTCAGTTGTAAATGTAAGAATGGACCTTGCTGAGTGAATATTTCTGTCTGGAAGATGCTTAACATGCTTGGCACACTGCTAGGAATATTTCATTAGCAATAACAGCAGTACTGGCTCTCTAGTAAAGGTCTTTACAAACACAGGAGAGAGAGAGCACTGGAGCACTACAGCAGTACTTTCACCTGGGGCAGTTACAGAAAAATCCCTTTTGCTACTGCCACCAGCTCTAACTGTGAAAAGAATGGGTCTGTTTGCATTTGTGCTGAAGAGCTAATGTTGATGTGTTCATAATTTTTATATAATACCACAGGAACCCTAAAGATGATAAGAAATACAGATGAACAGCAAGAAATAAGAATGTGCCATTGTGTCCCTGCAGCTCCTAATTACATTTTTAGAGTATATTGGGCATAGACACATTAGTCACAGGCACATATAATTTGGGGATTGGGCTCTGCCTCACCTCTGTCATTTTAGGATGAGACTCAGACCATTCCCCTCTTCCCCTTTCACCCATCATTCCAAGTCCTTTGGCACCATCATCACTTAACTACTTTATATTACAAATACCTAACCAACTGCCTCATGAGGAAAGAAACTGTTATTGCACCCATGTGGCTCATTAGAAACTGTATGACAAGAGGATAAAGTAGATACCCAAGAACACATTGAACTTTTCAGCAAGTCAGAGAGTTCAACCTGCTTTTCCTAAGTTCCAGACTTCCTGTAAGCCATCGGACTTTAGCAGGGGAGGCCACTCTCCCAACAAGTTCATCAACACACCTACTTAAAATCTCCAGGATAAAAGCACATGCAGAAATCAGACCTTTTGCACTAGATCAGAATTCAGAAAAAAAAACCCCAAATATTAACTCTTTAAATCTCAAATATTAATTGCTCTGCATAGCCTCCCTTTATTGTCAAGAGCTCTGGGTTGCATATCCAGGTTTACTGCAGTCAGTTCTGGGAAAAAATGCAGAAGCAATCTGACTGCATCCCGCTGTTTTGCAAGAAATCACAGAACAGCTTACAAAAAGGACAGAGAAGAGATGAACTGCATATTTGTAGCCTGGCTCAAACTCTCCTAAAGAGCTAATGTGTGAGAGAGATCAGAAATTTAAACTACCCTGTTCTGCTGGTTCCTAATTGTTCCCACAATATCCCTAATCATGGGAAGTCACGTACGAACAAACAAAGGCACACATAAAACTGTACCTGGAATTGCAGAATAAAAATGAAAAGCAGGCTCTCCAGAGAATCCAGAGAAAAATACCTGTGCAGTCACTGAGAAACATGGAAATGTAAAGCTCAGAAAAGGTTTTACTGCTGTTTTTTGAGATAATAGAGATTTCATAAATAAAGGGTTTCCATCAAAAGGTGCATGAGTAAGACCACTGTCAAAGAAAAACATACTAGAACCTTCAGTTGCTTTGTGTCAGCCTGTCTTTATAAAGCTGTGAAGGCAGTGATGAGCTCAGCATAGTGCTTGGGCTTTACTTTCTTTCACACAAGAGCCTGGAGAAAGTGTTCAGTCAAAGGTGGTGGTGCAAGGTTGGTGGTCTCCCAAACTGCTTCTCTTGCCACCAAGAGAAAAGATGAAGAAAAAGAATCAATCTAAGGGGCTGGAATGAAAAAAGTAAGTGAAGTCAAAACTAGGTCTGGAGGTCAGGGAAGTCCAGGAGGAGATGCAAGGATTTATCCCAATGCTGGAAGAAATTCTTGTGGACATGAATATGTATTATTCACCCTTGGGATGAAAATGTGAATGCTGTAATAATCCTCCAAGGCAAAGAAAGTGATCTCAGCATCAAAAGAGTTTTCTAATTGAAACTTGGACTAAGACAAGACAAAAGGGCAGGCTTGTTCTCAGCTTGTCCTCAGGAGGAGATTGAAAAGGTGACTAAAGTTGGTTTTTTTTAAGGGTTATTCCTGTTCAAAGAATGAAAGAGGGTTGAAGTAATTTGCTAAATATAAATACAGAAAACTTATAGGTCAGGAGGGTACTTTTTGTCCATGTCTGCATCTGAAACTAGATGACCTCTCTGGTTGAACCTCTGCTTCTCATTTCCAAGGACAGGATGATATCCCTCATCTCTTGAAGCTGAACAAAAGGTGAACATTTTCCAGTGTAGTGAGCTGTATTCTGCCCTCAGAGCTATTGAACTTGCAGTCAATTTAAATCTAATGTGAAAATTGAAAAAGAGAGACCAGCTGTGATTTTCATGAAGCTAATCTCCTTTATAACAAGGATACTTAATAATTCCCAAAATAGCCCTTGAATTCCTTTACTTCTCTCCCTGCAGACATCAGGCAAGACTTCTCTCTGAGCATCATGGATGAATTTTGGAGGCATATCCTGTTATTAGCAGACACATGTCACCAGGTTAATGGGGAGGTAGGGAGAAGAGAAAGCAATCTAACAGAGACCTGAGCACCAGGGACTTGTTCCACAGGGAACTGTGGAAGATCAACATAACAAATCACATCAAAAGAAGCAAAAGCTTATATTTACCTCCCCTTCAGTTTAATGCTCTCAGCTGCAGAGAAACAAAGCAGAGAGAAATCAGGAATCAAATCTAGTCATCCGTGTGCTATCAATGGGTTTCACCTGTTCTTGGGTGCACAGGAGGATACAGCTGTGAGATGCTGCTGCATTGCCTCAGAGGGACAAGAATTGCTGGCAAAAGTTTTGTGCCAGCTAAATAGATAAATGAAGCTAAAATGGACTATAGGTTTTTTCTTCAGGAATTCCATTTTATGGAAGATTACAAATTACATTTATTGACCACTTTTATTGAGTGAGGAAAAACTCTGAAAAAGAATAATTCCTTTTATATTGCAAGTCTAAACTTGCAAGACAGAGAGTGTTAGAGCTTGTGATTTCTAAGAGTTGGTCCCAGTAAGTTGCCCTAGCACTTCATCATGCCATGGAGACCTGCAGTGTGATACTGTGCTGAGAGTATTGGGGAGAAATATATCCAGGGAAAATAGCAGTTGTGCATTCAGTGCAGGATTCAGCATGTGGGCAGGATACCAGGTGCAGAGATCCATATGGAATGAGGACAGTAAGGATCAGCCTGTTTGTTTATTCCATCCATGACTGCATGAGATGGTAAGTCCAATTCTAGGACCAGGGCGAATGCACCTTGGCTGCATGATGCTCAGTCCTGAAATGGTACATACTTTCTCTGCTGTGTCAAATGCTTTTTAAAGAAGTGAAGGGACACTCTGTTCTGGCAGATTGTATATCATGCACAGTCTGTCTGCGCTTCGCTGACTTCGTGATGAGTCAAGTGTGGTCTGTCCTTCCACAGCTGGTGTAAGTCCTCTATATGAATTTAATGGTTCCTAACAGCACTAAATCCTGTGAGCTTTGGCTGAAAAGATTATTAAAATGTGATTGTATGCTTAGATTTGATCCAGATGAGATCTGTTCTGCCATGGCCCAGTAGTGTGCAGGCCACTTATCAATTGTTGCAGCATCAGTGTTCATGTTCACCCCTTGCCTGTGCAGAGTATGGTGTGGGTTCCTCAGACAAAAGAGTTTGTGATCCTGCAGTTGGAGATCATATCACAGTGCCTTACCACCAGCAGGGCACAAAAGTTTCATAGGCAGTTTTAATCCTGGCATTTCCTATCAATGAGTGGCTGATTTTGTTCCTTTGGTGATATTCTTTGTGTGTGTCATATGATCATAACGCTACACTCGTGAGCATTTTCCTTACAATATTTGGATATTTTGTCTATAACTCTTCAACAGTGTGCTTTTGTGTCTTCCTTTGTAGAACTTTTGCTACTGCTCAGTTTATAATCTTTAGCGATCAATTCTGCTATGAAACAATGCAGTCTAAGACACGATTGCTTAAGCATCTACAATAATGAGACTAAATGTTTTGGCATTGAGGAGCTGCTGTAAACAGAGCTTCTTTTGTGATGGGTTCCTACTGGAAGTTATTGAAATCTCCTATCAGTATTTTTTGTTAAGTTTCAAAACATACTGCTTCCTTTATTACCTGCATCCCATGCGATTCTCTCTGTCATTCAACAAATTAATAACACAGCTGCTTTAGAAGCCAGTTTTGCATGTGAACTTCAGGGTGACTTTCACCAGAATGCAATTCAGCCACGTGCTGTGCCAGGTGCCAGGTGTTGGGGCCAACCTGGAACAAACACTGAGCTGGTTTGTTACACAGCTCTTGGAAGTGAGGCTGCTTTTGTACCTCTGCCAGGAAAGAACAAGCAGCCTTCCTTGCTGTGAGGCTGCTCACCATGTCTCTAACCAGGGGCTGCTGGTGGCTCTCATCCCATTAGGAGCTACAGCAGATAACCTGCTTTTTAAATGGGAGCTTGTCCTTGGTAAGATCAAAAGCCTTCATGCTGCAAATAGAGCACACTTTTAAATAAATGCATCACCTCTCTAGAGCAGTGTCAGGTTTTTCAGCAACTTAGCAGAAGTGAATTTAGCTGCCCTAACTAAGAGGTACAGAAACTGAGATAAAATCATAGAATGGTATGGTTGTAAGGCACTTTAAAGATCATCAAGTTCCAACCTCCTTGCCATGGGCAGGGACATCTTCCACGAGATCAGGTCAATGCTCCATCCAACCTGCCCTTGGACACTTGCAGGGATGGAGCAGCCACAGCTTCTCTGGGCAACCTCTTTCAGTGTTTTATCACCCTCACAGTAAAGAATTTCTTCCTAACACCTAACCTAAACCTACTTTCTGTCAGCCTAATGCCATTCCCTCTTTTCCTATCACTACATGGCTTTGTAAAATGTCCCTCTCCAGCTCTGTTGTAGGTTCCATTCAGGTACTGGCAGGGGATCTGAGGGCTCACTTGAGCCTTCTCTTCTCCAGGCTGAACAGTCCTCCAAGTTTCTCAGTCTATCTTCATAAGAGAGGTGCTCCAGCCCTTTGATCATCTTTGTACCCTCCTTTGGACTCATCCAAACAGGTCCACGCCCTTCTTATCTTGGGGCCTCAGATCTGGACGCAGGACTCCAGGTGAGGCCTCACCAGAGCAGAGCAGAGGGAGACAATCCTCTCCCTTGCCCTGTTGACCACACTGGTTTGGATGCAGCCCAGGATGTGTTTGGCCTTTCTGGGCTGCCAGTGTGTGTTGCTGGGTCATGCCCAGCTTCTCATCCAGCAACACGCCTCCCTTGATCTATGATCCTGAGATCCGCTCCTGTGATAGAACTTGGAAGGAAGGGATGGGGTACAGAGGGAAGAGCAGTGGTGGTGACCCTGTGTAGAGATCAGAGGAACAAGGACAGATCATGCTGTTAGCCCTGATGTTGGAAACAGCAGCTGTACGTATATTCTGTCCCCAACCAGCCAGAGATGGAGGCAGCAGAAGACAGTGTGACTCTCCAGCACCCTGGAATAGGCAAAATTGGCAGCTGGGTCCTGGCTGGCTTGTGTGCTTTGGCTTCCTGCTCTGGGAAGTTAGTGGTTTCATTAATTCCTAGAGCCAGCCCTGCACCTGTTTACGTATGGCCTCAGTTATTTCTCTTTATGTTTGGATTGCAGTACTTTTTTCCTCCGTCAGCTACATCCCTGCCCATTCTTGTTTGCATTGGGAGGGAAAGATCTAACCAGCACTCTTTTGTAACAGGGATGCTCTTTTAATTCAAATGGTAGCAGTCTGTGTGATTGTACTGAGCATCTTTGTTTCCATCTCCAGCTGCCCTCCTCTGCAGGGTGGGCTATTGCAAACGCGTTAGATCTAGCACTAACATGATGGAGTCTCACATCAAGCAGATGAGAAGACAATAAACACCCCTCCAAATTGTCAATGAGGGTAAATATTAGCTTCATTAGAGGAGACTTCTCTCTCTTTCGTGCCAGCACATAATGTTTGCAACAGCATCTTTAGTTTTTGTCCGCAGAATGCTGAGGCTGTGCTGACTGGGAAACCACCCATGTGCCTACATCCATCCAGGAAAGCGAGGGCAGCATTTTTCTCTGTGTTGCAGCCAAACCCATTTTCTTCCAGCACAACAAAAACCTGCTACACAAGCTTCATGTTAGAGATGTTGAGAGGGATGCTAAAGTGGGAAAAGATGGAAGTGTGGCCAGAAGGCTGGTGCCTCAGACACCCTTGGCATGGAAGCTGTAGCTGTGTTTCAACAGTGACAGAAAAGCACATGAAAAGTGAGCAGCTTCTCTTTTGTCCCTAGCAGGAGACTAACACCAAATCTAATCCAGAGAATGTGATGGAGTACAGCTACAGTTTTGTCTGGACCCTGGGGACCTGCCAGCTGTACACAGCTGGGAATCAAGGCAGTGCATCTACAGGAGTGAGGGAATGTGGCATCAGCCAAAGAGAGGTGATGAACAGAAAGGAATTGGCAGGTAGAAGCAGAAGGAGTATCATATGTTGGGGAAGTGGTTGATGTTCAGGAACACTTGTCCTGGGAACAGATAGTGCTAGCCTATTAAGGGCATTGACTTGGAGATTGCAGTGCCTTCTGTGATCCAAAGGTCAGAATGAATATCAAGCTCAGCGAGCAGAGCAATAAAGTGGGGAAGCCAAGCTAGCTTGCAGAGTAAAACCCAGGAGATGGTTTCACTCTACCACAGGCTTGCACAGAATTGCTTAGTAAATTGCTAGGCCCTGCTGTTGAATATAAGTTGCAAAGCTTTAAAATGTAGCCTTCTATTCTCTTTCCATTGTCTGATACACAAAGTATGTATGGCAGGCTTGTTTGAATCCCATGAAATACTGGAGGGTGTTTCTGTTCCTCTGGAGGCACAACAAGGAGAAATTTGCCACAGCAAGTTGCGGATGGGATTGGGGAAATATCCCTGCTGCTCACCCTGTTGTCCAAACAGCTCCTGCATGGAGGGTGCCCTGTGCATGCCTGCAAGGAGAGAATGTGGAATATCTTGGGGACTGAAAATTATTCCCTCAATCTTTATACACATAGGCTCTAATCACAGAAAGCTGAGCATCCATGCAGACATTTTCACCAGTTCCACTGTATCAGTTTGGTGACTGAGATTTCCTCAACTTAAAGAGCCCTCTGAAAATTAAGAGGAGATTACCCAGCTCTTTGCATGATTTTAAAACTAATCTTTGGAAATTACTTAAACATTTATTTGTAAGATCCTTTTAAACCTAGCTAGTGCAATTTTCTTGTGATAGCAGAGGCAAAGTGAAAAAAAAGGAAGGGAAAAAGGCAGAGGTAGATCACCTCTGTGTGTGTGTGTGTGTATATGTGTGTGCATGCTACCTTTATAAACAAGGCCTGACTCAAGCATTTGAACGTCATGGTTTCTCTTCTCTTTAGGAACAAGAATAGAAATTTTTATGAGCTGCCAACCATTGATAATATACCTAAGTGGGACAACCATCAGCAGGATTTGTATTAGTTACTTTCTCATTGTGATTTCACACAAGCAGAGCACAACCATTCCTGGAGGAGTTGAGAGAGGAGATAAACAGGAGTCACCATATCCTAAAATTTTATTCTCTGCCAATAACTCTCTCTTTTCCTCTGGACAAGTTATTCAGTTTCTCTGTGCCTGGGAAGGTGGCTGGATGACACAGAGTCTTCTTTGGTAATTCAAGCTTTAGGTATTGCTAGTTCACTTCCCATCATCATCATCACCCTCTCCTTTGCTTTCTCCTTCCTCCACAGCTCATTTCTGCTCCTCTGACACTGACATGTGTTACCACCATGCTCATCAATTAGTCAATATTTTCCAAGCAGAATTATCCCTCTGGTAACTGTTGAGATTATAAAGTAATACAAGAATAACAAAAACCCCTGTGTTGGTTTTGTTTGGTTTTCAGTTGGAAGCTGCACCACCAGGTTTTTGAAAAGTAACACACTGTTTTGAGGCTCAGCCAGGGAGGTGGCTGTGGCAAAAAGGAGGAGTGGGGATGAGGTAGCAGCAGCAGTTGCTGAAGACTTTGCTGCCATCACATTCTTTATACTGACACACTGTGGCCTCCATTTTAGCATGAAACAAAGCTGAGAGAAGGTGTTGTGAATCATCACTAAAGGATGTTTACAAAGGGCTTTGAGATCCTTGCAGTTACCCTGTAAAGAAATGTCTGTGAAGAATAGACATCTCTGTTGTTACCCTATGAGATTTTCCAGGCAGACAGTAATAAACAAGAATCATTGCAGGTCATGGCTAGTCATGGAAGAATCACATGTTTTGAGAAGAAGGAGGAAGGAGGTGTTGTTATTTGGCAGATACATTTCTGTTGTCTAATTGCAGTAAGGTAGTTAGATGCAGGACTCATAGTTAAGGGTTGAGCTTTTGACCCTGTTCAAGACACATTTGGCTGAGCAATTTTTGTCTAGAAGGTTGCAACTGCTGAGTGCAGTAAGGCTGTGATTTGCAGTAACCAGCTGAAATCTTATAATTCTCCCATTTCACCATAGTGTTTTTTTGTCATTCTCTCCCAGCTCAGATGTCCCATTGATGCTAGTACATGCATTTATGCTGTATGTCAGACAGACATTTGTTGTATGTCAGACAGACATTTGAGGGGAAAGTTACTTTTCATCCTGAGCAATTCAACAGCCAGGTGGTCAAACACCGGGTTCAGTTCAAGCAAGAGTGAGTTGCAGGAGCATGAGTACATGATTAATAAAAGGTGAAGAAAACCAAGGCTTTTTTAAGCCAAGTTAAGCAGGTGTGGCACAGCTGACCATGTAGCACCCTGTACATTATACTGGGTAGATGGTTCCCACCAAGAGCTCTATGTTACAAAAACACTGAAATCCAGATACTGTTGCATTAAATGTTTTGTACATGACACCAAGGTAGAGTGTCTGTGTTTAAAAAGCCTCTAAAGTCTCCAGAGACAGCTCTGAGCAGCTCTATGTGTGAAAGGCTGTCATCTGCATAGGACTATTCAGCATCCAGCAGATAACAATTCTACAGTGACATTAGTGCAGGTTTTTGGGGCAATTTGATCTGGGAGTTCAGTGAGCAGAGAGCTGCTTTGATGACTAGAAGGAGTGAGGGAAAAATAAGGAGAAAAGAGGGACGAGAAGTGAGAATGAGTTATAGAGGGAGGCTGGCCTGTGGAGATCAGAAAGGAGGATGTAGAAGCAAACTGCTATTCAAGAAGAAATACCTGATTTAAATTTGCAGAAATGGATGACATTGTGAGTGCAGCTTTGAGCTTGTTGGTGTGATTCTATGTCTTTTCCTGCCAGCCTTTGACACAACAGCCCATGCACCCAGCTCTTTGCAGTACATGTTTTACCTTTTCCTTTTCTTCTCTTTTCCACACAAGCCCGTATGACTCTGGGGTGGAAGACTCCCCATGGCTCTCTAAAAGGAGTCAGTCGGTCTTGTACAGTTACTGGTGGGTGTGAGGAATATTTATTTTTACAGGAGCTTTTGGAATTGGGGGAACAAAAGAAAGGAGGACCCACGCAACAGCAAAAGTATCTTTTTTTGCTTGTGTGCTGCTGCTGTACATTGCTAACTTGTTACTGCATATATGGCTGTGTCTCAGGAGCAGGAAAAGTCTTTCTAACATCCTGGTGGGATCCCACGGGATGGGATGCAATAGGCCAATGTAAAATTTGTCCTTTAATCACCAGCTCTGTCCTTGCTCTTGGAGTCAACTTCCTCTTCAGACTGCACTCCTCATTTCCATAGAAATGCCAGCCCAGTTCTGCAAAAGTTCTGCATCATTTTACGTGGTGTTTGTTTTGAGTGGCACAGCTTTAAATACTGCAGCCTGACTCTCCTTTTTTCCCCCTTTGTTGCTTGCTTGCTTTCATTTTGCTCTTTGTTTCTTCCACCGTATTGTTCATTTATTTGCACTCCCTTTGTGCCTTGTCTCAAGGCTGTGAGCAACGTCTCAGTGCAGGGAATTCATTGTGCTACCACGTCACAGTGAAAACAGCTCCCATTCAGAGCCAAGGGAGGGCTTTTTTAAAGGGAAAACCATGTTATCCACAGCTTCATGTTTGTACAGCACAATATACAAACAGTGTCTCCTTTGGCACAACTCTATCTCCTACTGTTTATGGCAAGGTATGAATTAAGGAAGAGAGAAATTACAACAAAGGAGAAAGTTGGAGCCTGTTGAAAGAGAAAGTAAGCAGGGCAAATGCCCAAAGCCACAGGCCATGGAAAGACCTGGTAGAACACAGCTATGATTTGGGGCAAGACATCTAACAAATGGGTGGGAGCAGAGAGAAGGGTCTACACCTCTGTGTGGGTTGTCACATTTCTGCCCCCAAGTTGCTGCAGTTTGCAGACAGATGCATTTAGTTGGACTCAATGACCTTAAGGGTCTTTTCCTGGACGGTTCTATGATACCTTGAGCTCACCTCAGCTTAAGCTTACACTCAGATGTTCAGCAGTGAAGGACAGCAGCTGAAAAGCAGGCATATCCACCCACTTCTGAATGGGGTGTAACTGCCACACAGCCCTGCAAAATCTGTCCCTGAAAATGAGTTGGTGCCTGGGCTTCCCAGATGAGGTTCAAGACAGTGGGGCCATTGGAGCAGCAAGTTTCCATGATAGCAGTGAGAAGATTAACTCCAATGGTTGTGATAAAACAAGGGCTAAATGAAAGGAAAAGCTCACCACTGTCAGAGTGAAAAATATAAAGAGGGATGCTTGGAAGAGAAAAATTTAGGATGCTTTGTCAACTCCACTCCAGTACATTATAAACATGGCACCTTCTTGATCCAAGGCTGTCAGGTGGGTAATAAAAACCCCATTAGTGCTTACAGTTGTAGATGAGGCTTGCACTGAGTTTGGCTTAATAGAGCTCCATGAAGAAATAGGAGATGTTTGTGGAACTGGTAATGGAGACAACTGCTGCTTGTGGGCAAGAGTGGGGAAGGGAACTGAAGGAAAAGTCCTGAATTTAGGCAGAGCCATAGCATAAAACTCTATAAGCAAGTACCCAGATTCCCCATGGCCTGCTATAGGTACCTCTGCTGATACCAGTGTGCAATCTCTGGCTGGGGTAGGGCTCAGCAATCAGCACGTGCTACAAGACAGCAAGGGAAGGTGGTTTGAGCTGGTGCTCTGCAGTGAAAGCAGAAATTGCAGTTGCTTAGTACAAGTAGAATTCCATGAAGACACAGCTTCCTACCTGTGCTCCCCCTATACAAATGCTTGGCTGCCACTGACTTGGTCCTTGGCAAGGCTGGGGCCTGAGAGCTGCTCTTGTATAAATTTCCTTGCTGACATTCAAACCTGAATGCTTAGATTTGGTTTCAAGGCGCTGGTGCTGAAGACATAGAGTCATAGAATTATTTAGGTTGAAAAGAACTTTTATATCATTCAGTCCAAAACTTAATGTGTAACACTGAAAAAAGTTATGTGCAAATACCTATTCCTTGTACCCAATGAGCTTTTCACATTTATTCTTCAAGTGGTGGATATTTCTTTACATATTTTGAGATTCATCATCTCCATTTCAGAGATCAGTGTGACTTCTAATAAGAAATTAAGTCCATGTTCCCATTAGCTGCAACATCCTTTACCTGCCATTGAGCACCCAGCAGTAAAGAGTGGGAAGATTCTTGTGACCTTGGAAATGCATCCAAAAACCAGAAACTATTTTCTCCAGACAGATAGTTGTGGACTACTGAGAGCATATATCAGGAGCTATGTTATCATCATTTGTGATATTTAGTATAGTTTGGATTTTTTCATTTGTCTTCAGAAACTATGACAGATAACTGATGGAAAAGTAAGGACAAACAGTCCCTCTTAAGGCACTTCTGTCTTGATGTGTATCAATTTTGAAATAGGTCTGGCTTTACAGGCAAGACAAGAAGTTTTTTAAGGCCATATAGTGATGACAAAACACAGGCACTTAATGGAATTTGAGGTGCCTGCTAGGCACAATAGGCACAGACAGCCCATCAAAACCATTCAAGAAGTCTATAGAGAGCATCAGTATCTAAAATCAAAAATCAATTTAACTCTGTTACTCAAAAAAACGTGTGCTAATAGCAGCATTATAAGAATAATAAGAGAAGAAGAGAAGAAGAGAAGAAGAGAAGAAGAGAAGAAGAAGAGAAAAGCTCATCTTCTGCAGAGCTCCCTGGCTTCTAAGTCCTTCTTGACGATCAATTTTCTGCCCTGCCAGAGCAAAGGGCTGTGGTGAAAAGGAGCAGAGGTTATATGTGCATGGGGCAAAGCTTTCAGTTGTAGGGAGAAGATTCCTTTGTCAAAGGTGCCAAGTGAACACCCAGCACTGTACCAAAGAGGGGTATATTGTGAAGGGAAGCACAAAATCCAAATTAGAGGACTGATCCCACAAGGATTTTTGGGGTAATAACCTGGAGGAGAGTGAAAAAAGACATTTTATTCTGCAACGTTTTTATTTTTGAGTGTGGGTTTTATACAGAATTTTGATGTTTCCCATAAAGTATAGTTTTTTAAATGTGCAGTTGACATTCAGGTAGAGCTGAATCCACTCAAGTGACTGAGAGAGCTTTCCTTCTTCTCATTGCTGACCTTTTGATTTTTAGAATGTTTGAAAATGGAAAATTCTCTTTTCCATTCTGCTAGACAGAATGTCATTGTCATCAGTGTATGCTCTTGCAAAGGCAGTGCAACTTTACCTTGTGTTTTCCAAAATACAAATGTTTGGGTCTTGGTTGCAAATGGTTTGTGCTCACCCTGTAAGAGGGCTTGATTACTTTATGGGGAGCTGGAAGGGTCAGAGGAGCCTGCAATGAGCAGTTTTTTGCACATGGGACTTTTCATGTGATTGAATATACTGTATTCTCCTAGAGCATTCTCTCCTTTGATTACTGCCTCCTCCCAGGGGAGCTGATGTGTCTGCTCTGGACAAGGGGTCTGGGCAGTAGGGTGGGAACTGACAGGCAGGCAGCAGCCAGGATGTGAGAATGAATAGCTCCTTTTCAGCTGGCAGCCTGTCACTAGTGGGCTCCCCCAGGGATCAGTGCTGGGCCCAGGGCTGTTTAATATCTCTGGAAGTGATCTGGATAATGGGATCAAGCATACCTTGATGAAGTTTGCCAGTGATACCAAAGGGAGTGGAAAGGCAGACACTTTGGAAAGGAGTGCTACCTGCCAGGAAGACCTGGATAGGCTGGAAGAGTGGGCTAACAAAAACCTGATGAAATTCAGATGGAAGATGAATGACAGATGAAAGACAGATGTAAGGTATGGGAAAACATGATCCTGGAGTGCGGCTTAGGCTGGGATCTACCCAGCTGCAGAGCAACTGGAAAAGGGCCTGGAGGTCCTGGTGGGGAACAGCTAAATGCACCACAGCAGCACATGGTTCACTCACAGCAACCCCACAGGATGCTGGGCTGCACCAACCAGGGCATCACCAGCAGACATAAAGAAGTCACTGTCCCACTCTACTCAGTGCTTATCAGGCCACCCCTGAAGTACTGTGTTCACTTTTGGTCCCTGCTATGCACAAAAGGTGTGCACAAGCTGGAGAGGGCCCAGAGAAGGGCCACAAAGGTGATCAATGGCACGGGAAGCCTGTCCTATGAGAAAAGGCTGAGACAAGTGGCTTTTCTTAGTCTTGAGGAAAGAAGGCTTAGGATAGACCTTAGCACTGTGTTTATCAGTATTTAAAGTGTGGCTGCAAAAAAGGTGGAGACTCCCTTTTTTGCTCTAAATTACATGGAAAAGACAGGGGGTAATGGGTCCATGTTACTTCTGGGGAGATTCCAGTTAGACACAAGAGGAAATTTTTTGCAATGAAGTCAATCAGCCCTTGGGATAGCTCTTGAGGGAAGTGGTGGATTCCCCAATACTGGACACTTTTAAGATTTGTCCATTTGTGTTTGCCTGTCTTGTCTAGGCTGTGGTTTTGGCAAGAAAGGTTAGACCAGATGATCCTTATGGTCCCTTCCAACCTGGTATTTTATAGTTCTTTGATTTAATGATTCTGACACTGGCTTAAAACGACCCCAAGGTAAGCTTGCCATTTATATGGGATGTCTCTCATCCAGGCATGGAGTAAGAAATAGCTGCTACATGCTCAGTGTACCCCTAGAGGTATCACAAATGCTGCTCTCATAGACAGGTGCTAACTAGGCACTGCAACTGTTACAACTTGGCAGAGTTCCTCAGCAGTTCCCCAAAATTTTGTGCCTGAGGGAACATATCCTATCTTGTTACACCAGACAAATGGTTTTCCACATTCTTCCAATTTGCCAGCCACTAAAAATTCCAGCAGAGTTGTGGATTCCTGTGGAGAGTGTAGGTTTTCTTTTCTTGGTCTTTATCCATGGACTCCTTAAAAATAATTCACAGACCCCTGGGATCTCACATTGCGTGGGTTGAGAACCACAGAACTGGATCAGTAAACAGATCCCCTGGTGAAATAAACACCTTTTTTCCTGGCTGCAAGCAGTACAGAAGTAGGTGTTAAGTTAGTCCAGTTCCATTTGTTTGTTGTTAGACAATGTGTTCTTGTGGATAAAGCAGTGATCTGGCAGTCAAGAAACTGGGTAGCAAGCAGGACCTACAGTTGTGCATCATGCTCTGCAAAGCAGAAAGCGTGGTTGATGCTTGTGGAGAGGTGAGATGAGCACTTAGCCCAATATTTTAGAGCCATAGAAGCAATTTTGGATAGAAAATTGCCTTCTGAAAAGGGCGAGTAATGAAACATATTTTTTGGATGGGAGAAGTTCTGAAAAAGACCTTTCCTGACATACTGTGTTACTACAGAAAGACATATTCCTGGGGTGTTAACAGAAGCAGATTTCCTAGAGTCATGACGGTAGGAACAGCCCTGGGGATTTTTTTCCATGTCTCAGTACCAGCAGAACAAATTTCTTTTTTGGTGTGTAGAAAACCTGTTTCTCCTGTATTACAGGAGGCAGTAGGAGTGTAGTACTTCATTGAGAAGTTCAGTATGTCTTCAGTTAAACTGCGTGAGCTGGCTGCAGTTCATCCTACTTGTTCAAGATGCCATCAACCCTTTAACTTTGCCAACAGCCTTCAGAGGAGCATCACATTCACCTAATAAAATACAAGGACTAACTTTTTCATTCTCCTTCCAAATTGCTGTCTGAATGCAACCTGCTAGTAGGACATCATTACCACATCTTACACTTCCTCAGTAAGGTACTGGGCTGATCAAGCTGTCTGTAAGAGTCATGAAAATTCTTGCAAGGGTTGTGTGGAGAAGTGAATGTCCAGAAGGAGGAGAAAGTCTCATCTTCCTATTGAACATGCCTTTAGCCCTGATGGATAAAAACATAGGAACAAACTGGATATTGACTTTCTAAGATGGGATAGGAAAATGAGGGCTGCTCTCTTACTCATTGGATATGCATCAAAATGCTGAACAGGTTCCTGAAAATCTGCCTGTAATGCTTCGTATTTCACATTGCCAGGATGTTTTAAGTGGTTCTTGCTGCTTTCCTGAACAGCCAGTTCTTGCAGCTGGGTGTTTGGAAAGCAGAGAGCTTGTTTTTAGTGATCAGTTTTAACTGTGGACTAAACAAGGATTTCTCTCAGAAGGAGAGAATTTCTCTCAGTATACGAGGATTTTAAAACATTTCCATGATTGGAAATGAAAATTTCTGAACCTCTTCAGAAAGAAGTTTCTGAAGAAGAAAATACAAGGGGGAGAGGATTTCATTCTGTCATCTTTGGAAGGAATCAGTCCTAATTTGGTGGCTGAAGAGCACAGTGTGCTTGAGATTTAGTCTGTGTGAGGTACACAAGTAATGCATGAAGGAGCATCACTTCTTTTGTACGTACAGAGAGTATTTCAAACAAATCTGCATTCTGGCTCTCCTGCAGCAGAACGAATCTGGATTATTTCCACTGCAGACAAAGACAGAACTTGCTGTGATTTGCAGCAGAATCTTCATGTTTGGAGGCAACCAAGCACAGTTCCAGACAATCATCCGTGACCCACTGTACTTGTATGCAGTTTTTAGTCTAAATCTGACCTTGTGTCACCTCCATATATCTATTAAGCACTGCATATGTCACATTGAGTCCAAGGACTTGCAAGTGGAGAGTACTTGTCTAATAGCCTTGTAACTCCTGTAAAGCACTCTCAGGAGTGGGATGTGGTGCTCAGGTCTGATACTGCCTCTAGTGTGTCCAGCTCCCACCTCCTTTTTGTCACACATACTCATATGGCCCTGCTCTGCTGTCATTTTAGTGTAGGTCCCTGCTTTTTAGTTTGGAGTCCAAATAAAGTGTCACTTGGCATTTACAAACCATGTAGCCCATGCAGAGTGTTGTCAGAACACAAAGCTGCTGACCCATATGCCAGCTGTATGGATTTGGTCACCCTGGCTGTGTTTTGTCTTCATATTACAGATAAGGAAAATAAATTATCCTTGTGGAAAGTGGGCTGGAAGTCAGTACAAGGATTTTAGTCCCAGCAGACTTGTGTTGTTGTATTTACCAGCCCTAAGAGGGGATAATAAAAAGGAACAGGGGGGGGAAATGTCATAAAGTGCAAGGTGCGTGCTGTGCCCCAGCCAGAGGATGCCATGTGTATGAGCCAGGGCACTGCCTCTAACAGAAGTCTGTGTTATCCTGACAATACTGAGATCCCAGCAAGAGACAAGCCTTGTTTAACTGATCTGCAAGTAAATGCATAGGAATAGACCATTCTTGCCCCACAGACATTACAGTACATTTGCTGACAGGGAAGCAGGAAGAGGATTCAGCCCATGGAGAACTGAGAGGAAGTATGACTTTTCCCAAGCTGGAATAAAACCTGTGGCAGAGCCAAGACTTAAACCCCTTTCCCCCTTTCAGTGCTCAACCATCCCTTCTCCAAATGTCCCTCTGTGGCTGTGCCTGCAAAGCTGTCATCCTGAGGAGCATTAGGAGCTGCCTCCGAAGTGACTTCAGTGCAGTTTCTCTCTTCCTCACCCCCGCACCCTCTCTCATTAACTTGAAAGCTCCTATTTATAAACCTGCTCAAGACTGCTTGTTCAGAAAGGAGGAGCTGAAACACTCCACACACAGACTAAGATACTCAGCAGAGATGCAGGCAAGAGCTACTTCTCACTCAAAGGGTAATAACCAGATGGAACAAGTCAGCAGGAAGAGTGCCTGAAATGTCACAGAAATGAGATCAAGCAACAGCTAGAGCTGTGTGTCTGCAGGCAGAAGGGGAGAATCACAGGATCACAGGAAACAGTAAGAAAGAAGGGCTGAGAGGAAGCAAAATATTTAAGTGGGTAAGCACATTGGACTAAGTGGCCTGATAATCTCCCTAGACCACCACAGTTCCATTATGCATTTTTGACACTCTCTCCCAGCCTCTGTGACAGTGATGAACAGGAGGCCTATAAAGCTGGCTTGCTGAGAAAAAGTGTGCCAGGCTACTAACTGTGGAGTGACTTGTCATCTCTGTTGTTAAACAGCTCACTCGCCTCCCTGAATCTCACTGGGTTGCTGTTTGTAAGCACAAAACTTGTTAAACTTAGGCTTGTCTGCAATTTCTGTAGCACCTGGTGCTGGCAAGCTACAGAACAGGCTGATGAAAACTTGAACCCCTGTGAGGGGAGAAGTGAGTACCTAAATAGCTGTCCTACATTGTATGGCACTATTTACAACAGCCTGAATTCCTTTATATTTCCTCCTGACTGTATTTTATGATAATGATCCAGACATGACCCAGCTATCCCTGCTCTTCTGGAGAAGCACAGCACAATTTTGAAAGATCAGACAAGCCCGTCTGCTATGAAGATAGGGGGAGAAAAAAGGCCAGTCCCTAAGTTTTATATAAAGAATAAACAAAACTGCAGTAACCCATAAGGAGTCACATTCATGGAGAGAAACAGAATCACATTGTTCAATAAATCAGGGGAGAACAAAGAGGTTCAATGACAACCCAAGACCAAAGCCATTTCTGCTAAGGAGCCTGCATCCGCGTACTGAACATAACCTCACCTCTTCCCCTTCCGGCCAAACCAGTGGTTTCATGGAGCTCTTTGTGCCAGCAGGCAGGCAATTCCCTGAGCCTCTTCTCTGCACTGGGCTTCTCACTAGAGGGCAAAGGATGTGCTACACCGAGTGCTCTGCTCTCCTCTTTTGCAGTCTGAATTCTTCCTGTTACTCTCAAAATTACCAGGTTTACCGTCCCTGACATCTATGCTCTTAGATGCTTTGTCATCTGATGCATTATTATGTTACTTTAGAAACCCAAATTTTAAAGCCCACATTCTTACCAAGGTGAAGTCTCAATGTATTAAGTGACAGTTTACAGATCCAGTAAAGGACAAGCAAAAAAACGCCCACGAGGTGTCAAGGACAAAACAAAACTACTGAAGAAAAGAGCTAGACTGAGGGAATGAGAGAATCAAGAATTAGGGTAATAAAACTAATGTGATGTGTACAATTGTGACATTTCCAGTCTGATGATTTCAATGGTGATGTACTGGACATACCAGAGTACTGGGACTCTCTTACAATGATACCAAAAAATTTCTAAGAAGAAAGTTACTGAATTTGTACTTGTTCTCTTTGCTGGAGGAAATCTGATACAGTTTGTGGTATCATCTGACATATCTTACATATTTAAGAAGCTCTCTGCTGACATCAGAGAAAAAAACATTGTCCTACCTAAAGCATGTCTCAGTCTCAGACACCGAGAGAGGTGGGTTTAGAAATGAGCAGTGAAAACTGTCACAGGTCTAGAAAACCTGGTAAAGAAAAACTATTGAAGGAATTGCATTTACTGGGTTTAGGAAAAAGAAATTTGAGGAGGAACATGGGAAATTCTCTTCTAGCAGAGCTATAAAAAGGACAGGGTTTAATTGTTCTCTGCTTCTGTGGCAGGAGGGGTGTGCCACAAATAGTGACCAGCTTTGTTAGCATAAACAAAGATTTTGGTTAAGTATCAGAAGGAGAATTATTCTGAAAACAGGAAGAAAGAAGCAGTGAAAAAGCCTTGAAGGCTGGGAAGTCCCTGTTTATGGAGTCCCTTAAGAACAAAGCTTTGTTAATCAGTGATGGTGTTGGCATGTTTACTTTTTCATAAGGAAGGGGCCTCTGAGGTCCTTCCAGCCCCATATTTCTGTGATTTGTTCTAAGTCTGCAGCTCTAGCAGAGCAAGGCTGCAAGATGTAATCTCATTATATAAATAAACAGAAATCTCCATTGTCTTCCAAACAACCAACCCTGGAAAGGGAAACAGACAGTTTGGTGAAAACAAATGCCCCAAGAACCTTTAAAGATTTATAGGTGTAATTTGACCCTGTAGTCCTATTTGGGAGTATCTGTAAAGAGTGTGCTGGGTTGAATAGGCTGAAAAGGGGGAAAGGATCCCTACTCCTTGTTCTTAGTTTTGTGGCAGGACAAACCGGCTGATCCTGTGTATAAACAGGCGGCTTCAGGGCTGGCAGTGGGACCCAGCCTGTATCTCAGTTACTACACTCAAAATGTGCAAATAACAAAACTTCTAACAAAATTTTATTGATGGAAATATCCCAAGGTAGCTAAAGGGGTTCACAAATTCAAAGCTGGAATAGGAGAGAGGCTTGTGAAATTAAGATGTCTATATTCTCTGTCCAAAATCAGAAAGCTGAATAGCACATGGGTAAAATACATGAACTTTAAATTACATTATGAATAACCTATGCTATAAGTACTGCATATAAGATTGCTGAGTATTTTTAAACAGCACCCATTGTGTTTGAGTTGAAACATTAGATTTACTCAAGTGTAAGTTCTCTTAGTTAATAAAACTACATATGATTTGGCACTGTATACATGAAAGTCTAGTATGTTTGCTTTGCAATAGCTCCATTAGATTTCTTTCTTCATCCCAAATAAATTACTGATTGTTCATTTTCTATAATCAGAGTGGTTTTGCCTTTATTTTTTTGTTTTTGTTTAAAAAGGGGGTTTCTGTGACAAACATAGAGGCTCCCAAACAATGATAGATCATGACTGATGATCTTACCTTAAGCATCCAAGCATATGTATAAGAATTGAAACACTGTGAGCTTAGCTCTGGAAGATAAGAACTGTGGCCCCAATCCAGCAAACTCTATTTGTCCTGGGAATAGTCTGATTCAGCTGGATTATTTGTGTGCTCCAACTGAAGCACTGGGAAGGAGAGCAGTTCAGTCAGGACCTGTTGGGATAAAGAGAAGCAGTACAGATTTGATCATAGCAATGAAGTGCACTCTCTTATCTTCGGTGCAGTTCCTGTGATGTATGCAAGGGTAAGTTAAACTAGATCTGGATCTCTAAGGTCCTTTGTCCCTTTAGATTCCAGCTTTCAACATGATCTCTTTGACTTGAAATAGCATCAGTTAATTGAGATAACAGATACATATCACTGGTTTATGACAGAAAGAAGTTGCCCAGGTGCAGTAGAAATTACTTATCTTTGTGTTACATAACCTAATAAATATGTATTCTCCAAGAAGATTAAGCTTGGAGTATCTAAAAGTCCTGTGTGAAGTCCACAGTGGTGAAAACAGCAGGCTCTGTCATGCTGCCATTGCTAATGGCATGGAAGGATGGACTGTTTGGCCAGGTTGGTGTGAATTGATGAGTCTCAATCCAGCTCACACACAGGAGCCTTGGCTCAGCCCTGCCACGAGCATCTCTGTCCCATGCTCCACCTCATAGGGCAGAGAAGCACAAAACCTGATGGGAAACCCACAGAATAAACTGTTCAGCAGTCAGATCCATCCTAGGGTCTAAATGTTTGTCACCACTTCTCTGTCTATCAGAGCTTTGTTTAGTGTGGCCCAGAAATGAATAATGCAAAAGCCTATTTTAATCATGTGGCCTCTGCTTGTTCTCAAGTTTCTTGGATGAACAGCAGTTTACTGCAATACTGCAGCATCTACATCCTGTGTCTAGGACTGTTTTCCATCTCTTTCTTGCTTCAGAGTAGCAGGGCTTGGACCACTGAAAAGGATTAATGGAAATGCAGAACAACATCAAGTCCAGGGCCCTGGCTTAGAGAAATGGACACTTCCTCTTTCCTGCCTCTCCCATGCAAGCTGCATAGCCTGATCTGAAAGCTGCTTAGCTGCTCTCACTGGGGGTCAGCTCTATGCAGTTAGTCCAAAAAACCCCAATTTGGTGTAGAGCTGTAGACGGTTATATAGAGTCATATACATGTGATTACTCAGTAGTGCTTATTGTATGTTGACAGGAAATGGAAATGAAAAAAATAGAGAAAACAGCTAGCACCAGGCTGTTACAAACTGCAAAATAAGAAGTAAACCCACTGTTTTCCATGCACCTGCAATTCTCTGTGATTTGCTTTCCTTGCTGTTCTCTGGTCCTTCCATAGTCTCTTGGTGTGTAAAATCATAATTACATTGCATAACTTATGGTGCTGATGTCACTGTGGAATTTGGTGCTTGGCTGTGGGTTTTATTTTTATTAGATGCAGTGATCATACCTTTAAAACTTCTATAAATATGTACTTGTTTCCAATGGGATTTTCTTTGTGCTTCTTAAATATCTGTATTATTCAGAATACTTATTGAAACTTAGAGAATGTGTACAGAGAAGCATCAGGAAGGGAGGTTTAGATCTTAAAAGCATAGTCAAATATCTTAAGGGCAGAAAATTTGTAATGTAGGGCAAGGTGCTTTATTCCTTAGGTTACTGACAACGGTAAAATACCTTCCAGAAGAAACATACAGTCTCAAAAGTATTGGTAAGGCAGTATGAAGTATTTTTTCATTGTACTGAACCAAAGCTAGCCCAAAACCTGTGAGAGCTATTACTGTTGAACTTACTGGGAACTGTGAAAAAGGGGCTCAAATTCCAGTGCCTGTGTTCCCAAACACCAGGTCACTAGTGAAGGATCAGGAATCGGTATCCACCTTTTCTTTACCTGTATGTGATGAAGAGGGATCCCAGGAAGAGGAGCAAGGAAACTGCACTCCAAGTGAATCCATTTCTGTACAACAGGTTCATCTGCTTATGTGGGGATGAACTGGAGTGTCCCACTGAGGATGGTAGACTAGGTCACATGAGAAGGGAAGTCTATCCTTCTGTATGTATTTGATTTGCTTGGTTTGAAGGGGCTATATTAAATCCACACAGGAATGACAATCTTAAAAGAGCTGATTTGCTCACTAGGCTAAAATTAGTGTTCTTCATGTTTCATTTTAGTGGTGCCTTTCCTTGACATATCTGGCTCTACCTGCAGTTGTAGTTATTCCAGAAAAGGAGTGCCTTTTTCTGCTTTAAGATAAGCCACTCCTGTACTAGGTTATAGGTGCTACTCAGTGTTACCTTGCCTGGTCTCTTCAGTACTGTTTGCTCTCCTTTTTATGGCCATCTTGTCTCTTCAGGCTGACAGTTTTTATGTCTCAAGCTGTCTGCCTGTTTAGCACTTGGAAAAACTCTTATCATGAGAAAAGTAAAAAAAAATTTTGAACATTTTCCAGCATGTGTTCACACAGACAAGGAGCAGGTACATCCTCGGGAGCTATCAACTCAGAGTCCACATTTCAAAATGTGTTCCGGCATGGATTGTTTATTTGGGAGAAGTCATACAGAAATACTTCTGAGACATCTACACCTTGTTTATCAGTTCAATGTCACTGAACATTTTCTCTTGTCCTTTCACCAGAAGGAAAAAACCATAAGCGCACACAAAAGGGTCAATGTTTTTGAAAGGTCAGTAATTCCAGATGAAATGCAAACCTAAGGCTTAAAAAAAAAATCTCCATTGAGCAATAAGGCACTTAGAGTTTGACTTTGTTACGCAAGAGAGAAACTTTCCAGCTGGCTAGCAGTGGCTCCAAAGGGTGTCTGTGTGGTTATTGATTAATTAAATCTATTGTTACTCACTTCTTTCATTAATCCAAGTGTTTTCTCTTCACTTGTGTCCCAGCATAACCCTGTTCTAAAGATTTGGAATCTGTCAGAGACAACTGCTTTGGATATCAGGTTGCTTATTTGAATTGCTAACTTTCCTGTCTCAGAAATTCCTAGGTGTGGCATTTTAGACCTCAGAAGAATGAGAAAGCTACTTCAAATTTAAGGTGTCTCCTGTCTCATGTTCAGGCCTGGAACTCTGTAATGTGAATGTGTAACAGAGAGGAAGGGCACAAAAGGCAGGACCAGAGGGGCAGCTCTGCTGCTCTCAGTTCCAGTGCTGAAACACAGACCTTAGCGGGTTGTGTGAAGGACAGATGTCTCTAGAGGGTTTACACATGATGTTCAGGGTTCTAAATCTCTGGTGGAGTAGTGTGGAGGATGAGATTAGTAGTATCAGCAAGTCAGCAGCAGAGATTTTCTTCTCCATATACCCACCTTGGCCTCAGTGAAAATCTCTAAACAGCCTTATACTCACCCAGTCCTCTGCTCATGGTCCCAACAACCAAAGACCCTGAACAGTACTGCTGCCCCAGCAGCAGAAGGCTGTGCCTAAAAGCCCAGCCCTTGCTAGGCCACACAGTCCCCAGCATCTCTGTTTGCTGTACTGAGGGTACTTTGTGTGCTGGTCCCTGGCCTGGTGCCACTGACTTGTGTCACACAGGAAGCTGAAGCCCTGCCAGCTGGGAGCTGCTTCTGGTCACTATCTGCAGCCATCAGTGCTTGATTGGAGCCTGTTAACCAGGCTCCTGACCTGCCAGCCTTGCAGGTCCCAGGCATTTGCTCTCCCTTTCGAGCTCTTGAGATAGCAAAGTCTGTTCTACCTCGATGAATGCGTTTAGGAAATGCCAAGTCTGAATTAACTACTGCTGGGTACTGGGAATTTTTAGCTTGACTGGAAAGTAGGATGGACTGTGTTCATGCCTAAGAGCAGGGCAGTCCTCTTTGATAAGCTTCCCCACAGAAGCAATTCTTTATCACAGCAGTGACAAGTCACTCCTAGTT
Source organism: Argya squamiceps (assembly GCA_037834095.1). NCBI lineage: Eukaryota > Metazoa > Chordata > Aves > Passeriformes > Leiothrichidae > Argya > Argya squamiceps. Next base: position 21,204,146 of record JBBMKD010000001.1, read on the forward strand.
TCTTCCTGCCCTACACCAGCATTATTTCCACTGAAATACAGAGGTCATTTGAAGGGTAAAGCTGCAGTCATCACTAAAGTCAAGAGAGCACCACCTCCACCTTTGTGAAACAGGGAAAAAGAGGAGACACTTCCATTTCAAGACTGTTTGGCTGCTTTACAGTTTTGTTTGGTGAACATAAAAGAGACTTGGAAATTTCAGAGGCCTCTTGTAGGAAATACGTTACAAGTTCCTTTAGTAGATGGGTTTTACCCCAACAATTCAACTAATTACAATCAGTCACTTGATCCTGGAAAAACAGGAAAATTGTATCATGCACATTTCATACAGGATTTACTTAAGTATTCTGGCTTTTAGCTCTTTGGCACCTGCAGTTAGTCCTTTTGCCCGTAATTTTGGCTGGCAATAATACTGATGCCTTTGTACCAGAGAAATGGGCTTCCTCTTCTGCAGACCAACAACAATAGTGTCAGCTGGCAGGCTCATTTTTCTTGCAAAAATCACAGGCAAACAAAATATGCATAGGTTGGTCTTCCAATCCAGTAGGACAACAAAGGAGACATCTGTGCCTGGGGATGTCCATTTTCCCCCATTTGCAGAGGGGGAGGGAGGGAGGTACCCAAAGATGACCTTGCTGGTAAGTCGAGATCACCCTGGTTATAGCAGTGCTGCTAACAATCTCTGTGGTAAACCCTCATGCAACACAGTATCAGGAAGGCCACCTCCTTTCTCTAAAGCATTTTTAAATGTGACTTTTTAACCATCTCCCAGCCACAACAATGTGTTGGCCATTGTGAGAGTCTGTCCAGAGGACCTAAAACCTCAGAGAGGGGCTGGCACCACAGATGCAGAGGAGCAGACCTGTTTAGCTTGTGCTCTGCTTAGCCATATAAATGTCTTGAGAACAGTGCAAATTTGCAGTCAATCTGGTGCAAACAAAACATTTCAGCATAACTGCAGCAATTAAACAAGAATGTTGCTTTTAACTAAACATCTGTTACCTTTTTCTGATTGAATTAAATAGTAGTTATAAGCCTCTGAGGCTCACTATTACTCTTTCTTTCTTTCTATCATAAATCTCTTCTCCTGCTGTCTGTTTTATCAATCAGTGATTGTGCCTGAGGATTTTGCAGTGTCTCTCTTTGATCACATTAGAAATGTTTGTGGTTTCTTGTTCTCTGAAACCTTGCACACACAGGACAATCTTCCACAGCTACCTCAGCAGAGCTTTTGTGCCAGCAGCTGCCTGCCCTTCTCTGGTGATGCACCACTGCTGCCCTAACCTCTGTGGAGGGGACTAGTTCCAGAAATATTTTGATCCTGATCTGAGTAAGGCTGCCAGTAGAAGCAGACACTGCTTTGCCATCATACAGTGGTATCAAACACACAGGAACAAAGACATAGCCTTTCCGTGAATTACAATAGTGCTTCACCTGCTTTTGGAGTTGTGTTGAAGCAGTGTAGGGTGCTACAACGAAAGCAGGTGCAGGAAAAACCATTTAACTCTGTACTCTATCAAAGAATTTGATTGTTACTGTCTTCCCCCTGAAGGGCCATCACAAGCAGTGCTGTGGGAGATGATGTCTGAAAACTGCACTGCCTGATCACAGATCATTGTAGCGATGACTCTTCCAGCCTTCTGTCTCTTCAGATCATTTTCTGTTGCTTTCTCATCATCTTATCATCATCCACCTTCCATGTTTTCCTCTCTGCACTCTTCGAATATTTCTGTATTGGTGTTTTAGGTCACTTAAGTGAAGCTGGAAGAAAAACTGGTTATGAAAGAGCAGCAGTGATAGTCAGCTCAGCAGCACCACTCCTGTGTACTCAACTCCACTAGGTTCCCTCGAATCTAAGTGCCTGGCCTCACCTGACCTGTGGCCCCAAGCAGTCCTGCCTCTGTATTGGTTTAAATTTGTTGCAAATGGGTCACCCTATCTAAGAAAGGCTATAAGAAGAGAATCCCAAACATTTTAATTTCTCAACTGGCAATAATCTTGGACAGTGCATGATAGAGCTTATAAATACCACTTTGAGTGCCCATGATGTCACAAACCACAAGAGCATCTGACTTGTGATTTATTACATCAGATCATGACTTGTTCATGGGCTTGTAGTTTGCAGCTTATTTACAGTCAGTACACCCACTATTATTCCTAAGCCATCCCAGTGTTATGCAGACACATAAATGCTGCCTGGAACTGAAACAGTAAACAACCAATTAAAAGTTTAACCTCTTCCTTTCTGATCTCTTCCTACGTGATTAACTCAGGATACTGTTACATAAATTACAGTTGTGTCAGATAATTAAAAATTGGTGTTCTTTAATTCATCTGTGTATCACATGTACACTAAAAAACACTTGTAGATTTTTTTTATATTTATGTTCAAAAATAATTTCTCGTTAATACTGCATTTATTTGAAGACATGTTCTTTCCTTTTCTTCACTGCAAGACTGTTGTTTCACAAGACTTCCTAGAATAAAACAGCAAAAGCTACTTTCTGGAATTTAATGAAAGAAGAATTCTAATTCTTTTTATAGTTCTTGACACTGCACACATATACACACAAATTGGTTTATCTAAACGGCAGTTTGAAAAACCAGAGTTGGGCAATGTAATTAGAAAGGGGAAAGCTTGCCATTCAGATTAATTAAGCTAAGTAACATTCAATTTTTATGTCACATCTTGTTGGCAGAGGGGGTAATCTCATTTACTTTGACCATGTTTTGGAAGAGGTCACAGTTAAGATTTAAATACAGGCCAATATAAACCCCAGGCATTAATGAATCCTGAATGTGGTGATTTTAAGATCGGAAAAATTCTTTGTTTAGCTCCGTATCTATATCACTGAGTTACAGCGATTATTTGGTTTTGAACAACTCAGTTGCAGGGAAAGGCACTCGTCCAAAAATCTACAGAAAGAACCAAGCCATTTCAACCAGTCCTTGTTCAACTACATTCATTTTAAAATAAAGAAAATCCCACACTGAGAAAAATGTGTGATTATATTCAGGTATCTAAGAACTGGGATATGCTGGTACCTTAGAGTGGACAAGGAAGTAACTGTATCATTCAGAAAAGGCAAAATGGGAAATAATTTAAGGGATTCCTCTCAACTGAGTATCAGTGGGCCTGGCTGGTACCTCAGCATGTGCTCTCTATCAAAGGTTACTGTAAAGCACTCCTAAACATATTGTTGTGATTTACTCCCTCACTTTTAAAAAAATTCCTCAGGTGAATCTAAGGCTGTTGGAGAAGAAAAGTAATTACCAGTACTAATGTCCTGTACAATACCTGGGTCCATGCCTCATAGTTTCATAGTCTATGATCTTAAAAATGTAGTCCTCAGAACAAAAGCTCCTTTTGTATCCTCACAGGACAAAGTACCATAACCCAGCTGGTCGGAGGAGATCAAACTCTACATGTCAGCGTGATTTGCAAGACAGACACAAAGGAAACTTTGCTGTAGCCAACTGGTTCTTTCTGAACATTCATTTGTATTAATTAAAAGATTTACAATGTTAGTGGCCCTTACTGAAATTGGAACTGAGTGCAGATAAGACAGTTCAAGGTGCATGAGAAATCAGGTTTATTGAAGTCTTCTCTGTAAAGATTTTGCATTAAATACCTAATCTTGTTTTTAAGTAGTGAGCTGGCTGGCTGAGGTGTACCAGTGGTCATGAAAGAGAAAACTAATGCACAGCCTTGTCAGCAGTATTTCTAGTTGAGTTTACATACATCTGTAGGTAGCCTCAAAGCTGGGTTTTATTCATTGTGACCTGTTTTTAAATATGAGTGTTTCCAGACTCTTGCTGGGCTAGGCAGAGAGCTTAGTGGAGATCATGGGAGAACCATGTACTTGCTGTCCCATACAAGGTACCTTGAATTGAAGAAAAATGCTTATCTTTGTTCAAAGAAAAAATATTTGTGTACACTGCTACTAATCTCAGGTGTTTAGTCATCCAGGAAGAGGCCTTCAAAATTCAGAAATCAAATGATTAGGCAAATAAATAAATAAATAAATAAATAAGAAAAAATTGAATGCCCCCTGAATATGGGATACATTGGTGAATAGAGTTCTGTTTTCAGGATTTTTTATGCAGTCATGACAGCTCAAATCCTGTTTCCCTTTGATAAAAGTACCTACGCAATCCCTTGATACCAGGAATTGCAGCTCTAAGGAAAATATTGCAAAACTTTCCTGTATGAAAGTACGCAGATTTTTTGGTATCATCCGTTTCCTGGCACACTGCCACTGGCACAGAGCAGTGCTGGAGGCTGACTGGGTGCCTTCCACAAGTTATCCACTCTGGATCTTCCTATGTCTTACCATGTTCCTGGATATGTGATAGCAGCCACTGTCAGAACCTGGGCAATGGCTAAATAAGCCTCTGCTGGGGCCTTTATAATGTCTTATTTTGGATTTGGAAGAGTTAATAAACACACAGATTTGGTTTTCCTCCTCCGTAATTAAATCCCTGAAGAAAAATGTCATAAGCCTCAACTACATCCTTAATCTCCTGAACAATAGAAAGTGTGTTTAAAAACCCAAAACAACAGTCTTCCTGGGTAGGGTGGATGTTTGTCAATGATCCTCAGCTGGGTTTCTGGTGTGAGCCTTGCACGGGCTGGCTGGGGGCACTGAGGGGGCTGCCTGTGACTGCGGGGACACCTCCTGCTTACCTGGGCTGGGCTGGGCTCCTGCCAGGCAGGTGTTTGTGGCTCAAAAGCTGGCAGAGTGCTCTGCAGCAGTGTGGAGAGGTGTTGGGGAAGAGGGAGCCTGGGCAGGTGGGTGAGCAGCTTGCTCACCGCTGTAAGAAGTGGCTTCTTTCCAGCTGGGAGTGCTTTGGCAGAGGGGTGGGGTGGACAGATGCTCTGCACTGGCCCAATTTATCTTCTGGAGAGGTGCCTTCCTTCTCTGGGTCTGTCAGCTCCCCTGCACTAAAAATACTTCCCTGAAACGTGCCCTCCTGTGCACTCAGATGTGTGGAGAGCCTGACCCTCTGGTCAGCTGGCAGAAAGCAGTCTTCTGGCATTTTCTGTGTGCTTCAGGAGGGAACAATCAGCTGCCCAGAACCATTATCAAAAGAATTGGGACATAGAATTGCACACATTAACCCAGCCTCTCCTCTCTTCCTCCTCCCTCTGACTCAACAAGTGGTGTAAGCTCCAAATAGCATCCTTATCCTACAAGTGTGTTTATTTTCCTTAACAAATTGAGGTATTAGGAATTTTAAACCCCAGATGTTTCCCAGAGTTATGTAAACCAAGAAGCACCCAGATGCTCACGTAAGAGCAGAGGGAAAATCCCTTTGGGAATATGTGCCTGGCCCATGGCTGTAATGGGCTGCAGCGTTATTCAAGCTGTGACGTGCAACAGGCTGAGATAGCAAAAGCTCGAGGCAAGGAGAATGAGGTGAAGGTGTAAAGTGACACACGTTCCTTTTCTTTTTCCCCAGCTGGGCCTTGGGAAAACTAGAATATACTACAGCTGTGCCTTGCAAATCAAAAGTCAAGTTCTCCTGTGCATGAACTCAGGCAGACACCAGAAAGAGGCCTACATGACAACAAATGTCAGAAGAAAAAAGATGTAACAAAACAGGTAAATATTAACATTCAGTGTTTCCCAGTGTAGTGTATTTCATTTTGCCCTCCTTGTTTCACTCTCCTTTTGAGAGAAAGAACTGTCATCTGGAAAAGAAGGGATTTTCTCTTGTTTTGTTGCATTAGGGAATATAGGAAGGTTTGAAAATGTTTAGGTATTTGAAAATTACTGTCTATTTTTAGAACTGTTACAACCACTGAGTCTGTTTCCTGGAGGTCTTATGTGGTGACCTTCAGATGTTGACTGTGAAGTCTTTGAATTCTTAGAGAAAGTAGTCGGGTCTTTTTTTCCTTCCAACAGCTTATTTTGTCCTTCCAATTGAAGAGATGTTAATGCACACACACTGTTATAAACAGCTGTTCCTGCCTCGTGTTAGAGCTCATCTCCACCATAACAGCTCTGCTGAGAAGAGAAAAATGATCTCCTGGTGTGGATTCAGTCCTGTGTGAACTTTTGCTTTCCTTTCTTCTGCAAGGCTCTGTCCCTCACCCCGAATGGGCAGCCTGCCCCTGTCTACCCTGGGAAGTCCTGTGTTGCAGGGATCAATGACATGACCTAGCCTTATCTTGTACTAGGAAATTATAGAGCTATCAAGAGTGTGGAAAATACCTTTTCTCTCTCTCTCCTCCCACCAGCCAACTGCAATCAGCACAAGCTTTACTGTAAATGCAGTGATAAGAGGAAAAGGCAGCAGCAGGAGGCTTTTTTGCTGGTGTGGCTTATTATTACTATCTGAGAAAATAAACTCCAAATGCAGTACTGAGGTTTGCTACTTAGACTATTGCCCCTGGAGCTGTATCTTGTTTAGTGGAGGCAAAGAATGAGATTGGAAACTGTGCAACCAGTGAGGCAGGATTTATTTAATGTTACAGCACCCGAGGAGCAAAGGAACTAAACTGAAGGTACCTAATAAAAACACTTGATAATGTTTAGAAGATATCCACATGTATACAGGGCCTTTCCAAGGGGACCTTCACAAACCTCTGCGTGTCTCTTCTCATTCCATCTTGCCTCTGTTGAGATACCAAGGAATCCATGGCTGGGATATCATCAGGCCTTTCTGGCTGAAAAGTACTGACTGTAATAATGTCTGACTCAGTTTCAGCCTAGTGGCCTCCTGAAACTCTCAATATGTGCCAGATATAAGGAGCTCTTTATCATGCAGGTATCTCCAAAGAACCAAATTGAGGCCAGCATATCCTGGCATGTAGAGCACTACTCTGAGGCTGAGTCACCATTGAATCTCACCAGACCAGGTTTTGAATCAGGTCAGAGGATCAGTTGTTTATTGTCAAAATCCTCAAGCTCTCTATCCCTACTTGCCAGGAAAGCTCTTTAGCTTCCCACTACTGTTTCAAAGTGTTACTTGTTCAAAGTGGCCTGTGCTTGACTTCTCCTTAATGCAGCTCGCTGGAGAGGAGGAAACACAGGATCACCCTGGGCCAGGACTGGGTGCTCTGGGTGCGTGACCTTTGCCATGCTAACCCACCCTCATCTTGCCCAGCAGCATTAATTGCCTCTTAGGGCAGCTTTGTTGCCAGCTCTGGGAGGTTGGGACAGACAGCTCATGCTTCTGCTAGTTAGGAGCCAGTAATAGCCACTTTGGGTCCTGGGATGAGAGAAGGAGAGGCTGGTAATACCCCTGCTTCAGTGCCCCATTAGAGTGGAGGAATCCTCAAAATGTGGGTTAGTTTCAGCTGAGCCCCCTCCCTCTCCAGCCCAGGCTCTTCCTCATCTTGTTTCAGCTCTGCACCACAACCCACGTGAGGAGGGCGTGATGCTATTTATTCTTGTTTCCTCCCTCTCTGAGATCCTATCAGAAACACCAGTCTGAGTCAGAGGCAGAGGCTGTGACTGAAATGAGAGAGAAAACTTGGAAATGCACAGATTTCAGCCCAGTGTGGCTATCCCAGCTCTTTGGAAAACTGGGCCTCAAAAAATGTGTGAGATACTCAGCAAAACAGCAGCTAAAGAAAGACTATGTGAATAAGAAACTGCCTAGCAAGCAGCAAGAAAAGGAGTGGCTAGCTTGTCATAGGTAAGGAACAGGACTCAGAGGAGTGTTGTAGCATGGGTGTTACATGACCTTCTACCCTCTTGCAATATCTGCTATTTTTGGACATTTGCTGAGAAGAATCCCTCCAAGATCACTCCTCTGGTTTATTGGGTGGTGATAGCTGGGTTTTCCAGCACAAACAGAACTGTGCTACAGTGAGAGGTTTCCAGCAGTGCTATTTTTCCACATGCATTTGGATGAAAAGTCATTTAAAAGCCTACCCTCTGTATTTGGCAGGTAGGGGCAGGGTACAACAAACCAAAACCATGTGTCCAAATATTCCAGTCCCAAACATTTAGATCTAGCTGCTTACAACATGTTTCATTACATATTAAGCAGCACAGATCTGGAAGGATCTGGAAATACTTTCCACATCCAGGTCTCCCCAGTAAAAACCATGTCTTGGGCAGATTGCATTTTTATTGCCTTCATTGCCTTGCTGAGATGATATCCCAGTACTTAAGGTGAACTGTGTGAGTAATGGTACTTCAGTAGAATGGAGCCATTTACTTCTGCACAAGTGAACTGGTGCTTAATGATCTGTACAGTTATATGACCTCTGGTTGCAATCTGATCAGATAGCACAAACTAAATGCAGTGGAGTCTTGCCGATAATGGGAGGAGAATGGGGGCTCAGGATCTAGAGTATTGCTCAAAGTAGGCACAACTGGTCAGCAGGTGGCAAACATATTTGAAGCAGGACAGGCCGACCACTGCTAGAAAAATTTGCTACCAGCCATGTGTTCAGTGAGATGTGTAACTGAGAGATCTGGATGCTTTGTGTACTGGTTCTAATCACATGGATTTAATTTTTCTTTGCAGTTTGTTAATAGCACATCTTTGCTGTGTCCCAGATGTGAGGACTTAGTTTCCCTCCCTTCCATTCTGTTGTGCCCTCTAGTTGCAGACCTGATAGGTTATATTCAGCCTCCTCCTTGGCCAGACAGCAGTACAGCTCCAGATCTGCAGCCTTGCTATTTGCTGCTGAAAAGCTGCTATGGGATGGGTGCACCTTGCAAATGTAAGCCATGTGTTATCATTAACCAGATCTGCTGCTCAGGTGTGTGAGAGAAGGGCATCTCTGTCCTTGCAGACATGAATGGCTCACTGACTTCTCTGGCCTCGTTTGTCTGTGCAAAGTCAGTCAGCTGCAGCAGTTTGATTAACACCACCTTCAATACAACATTTCAGCTTAGGCACCTTTGCTCATATAGTGCTACTTCAGAAATGCTTTCATTTGGGCCTTTTTATAATACACAGAAAAGAGTGGCACAAACCATTTCCAGAGTATTTGACCTCATTTTCAGCCTGTCAGGTGGGAGAGAGGCCGTGAAGCATAAGGAGAGTGGTTGGGACTGGGCAGGGAGTATGCAGCAATGGCAGCATTTGTGATACATGTTGTCCTAACAACAGCAGCTTTCTCTAAGCCAAGATTTCCTGTGCTAACATCTTGAGGAATCCTTGGGTATGGCCTGTTACCTGAAAGGCACTTCATGCTCTTGTGGGGAGGGAGGAGGTGAGAAAAAAAATGATGCTGCTGCTTTTAAAATGAATTTAGCATTGAAGGGAGTAACTTGTTCCCAAACTTGGAGCCTGAAGCTCAGTCTTACCCACCGTGCATGGGAAGCAGGCAGGGCTGGAGCAAATGTACCTGTCCTGCATTTTCTAGGTGAACTGGGAACTTGCATCCATGCATGTGAAGTGCTGCAGGAAAGGGGTAAGTGTTGGTGATAGCCAGTTCTTTCTTGTGGACTTTGCTGAGCATATATGGTGGCCAAACTTATTACAGACCTCAGAGTACCAGCCCCCAAAAGTCTGAAGAGTGCTTACACTGCATGCAGGGAAGCAAGATAAGGGGCATAAAACCAGGTGACTTGGGCATGGTTACATGCCAGGTTTGTTGCAAGACAAGCAGTTTTACCAGTCTCCCAAATCCTTGCCCTTTCTCTAGGGTTAGAGCAGCTTCTGTTGCCCATTCAGATCTCAGCCCCATAACCAAACAGCTAATTTGGGCCTATTGCAAGTGAGATATGAACCACTGAGGATTGGAAGTCATTTTTCTCATCCTGCCAACAGTCATCAACTGGAATTTGACAGCTAAGCACTGCTAGTCTGTGCTTCATCTAAGCTGGCTGCCTTCTTGCTGAAGTCAAGGTCACCGGGAGTAGCACAGTATGGTGAAGAGGCAATTAAAGCACACAGAAGCCACTCGGGTACTCAGGTTTGATTTCTCACCCCTTCTGCTACCCAGTTTTCACAATGCACATCAACAGATTCAGGTTATAACCCCAGAAGTGTTGCAACAAGTTAGGGCTTGGAGCACATTTTGTCTGCAATGTTTGCACGGTCTGTCTCGCGAGCAGCCAGGGCTGTCCCAGGCATGCCAACAATGCAGGTAGGAATGGCTGGATGAAACTTCCAGGTAGCGAGCAGGGTTTTAGCTCCCACCTCATTGTAACCCAAATGGTGTCAAGCATAAGCTCCCTAAAACCAAAACCTCCCTACCTACTCCTTGCTTGGCCACCTGCAGCCTTTACGCAGAGAGTTCGTGGTGCTGCAGCAGTACAGGTCAGTGGTGTGCAGGAAAGAATGGGAGAGGATCGGAGTGGTGCTGGCTCTGACAGCTGCTCACACCCTGCCCACCAAAGCAGTGATCTGCATTCAGAACCTGACCCAATTCCAGCCCCTACTGGCCTCACAGGAAAAACATTGTGGGGTTTTCAGGAAGCACTTGCACAACAGCCGATACCAGGTGAGCTGCAGGCCAAGACAGATGTGTTGTCAAAGCAGTGTTGCCACTTGTGTTGCAAGGATGAGTGAAGGATATTGGCATTTTATGACATTCATACCTAGAGGACAATTTTCTCTTTTCAAATGCAGTCAAAATGGAGGGGAGAAGAGATAACTATGGTTGGGACTTCAGGACACCAGTTATGAGTGGGAACGTGTACCTGGCATAAAGTCAGTTCTTTCAATAATGCTAATGTTGCTTTTACGCTTTTGTAGAAAACTCATCAGTGGATTAAGACCAAGAAAAGGGGAAGGGCCTTTGCTTCAAGAGAAGGGCTATGATTTTGTAGTGTGAAATTACTGTGTTTTGCAAATTTTCCCTTACTATCTCTTAATACCCAGGAACTCTGACCCATCTCTCATGAAACAACCACTAATCACATGTGAGCACAAGTGGAGGATAATATATTTTCTTTCACCAGAATGAAGAGGGAAAGCAGTGACAAAGAGAGCAACTGATGGGAAAAGTCCTCTCTTTAGTATGAGCCAGATGTTTTCCAGCCTGAGGAGATGGTGTATGGCTCACACAGGAATGGCGTGCTGGGGTGGATGAGAGGGCTTGGAGTGGTGCACCAGCCTGACCTGGTCACACATGCTCCTTGTGACCTTTGATGCAACACTGGTTGTTTCTCTCTGAAAGCCATTTGCTTTCCACCTACCTACTGTGTCAGTCCTCAGAAAACTTGCCTTGGGAAAAAAATGTCTGGTCATCAGCCTGGTAAGTCAGGCTTCTTGTCTGTTCTCTCTCTTTTGACCTCTTTTCCCAGTGAGAAGCACATTTGACCCAGACCCACAAAGTCCACATCAGAAATCTCTGCTTTAGCTTCCCTGGATCTGAGAATACCTAGAGCTAGAAGAGGGAAATGAGAGCAGAAGATAGTGCAGGGAGGTATCAAAAGAAATGGACAGGAAAAATTAGATCAGTGTGTGATCTCAGGTTACTAGATGGGTATGTGAAGGAAAGGAAGGAACAGGACTTTTCGAAAAGAGTTTTCACCCTAAGGGGTGAAACTAGGTGAGAGACATGGCAAATTTTACTAGAAAGTTTTCCAAGGCTGAAAGATGTCAAAAGGCTGCTAAGAGCAGGGGAAAAAAAACTGTATTCATCTTGGAAAATGTGAGACACAGGGATAGCTGCAACCCTATGGAGAGGTTCACATTTTTCCTTAGATGCCCCTTGTTTAGTTACACTATGCACCAGTACTTACTGCACAGCCCTGCTGATGCCACAACTTAACCCTGCAATGTTAGCAAGTGTCTGCAATGGCTGGTCCCAAACCACGTGGGTCAAGGCGCCACATGGCTTTCCTTCTTGGCCAGCATCCAAGAAGGAGCTGTAGCAACTCCACGGGTCCCATCCCCACCCCTGTCTGCCTGGAGGCCTCCCAGTGTCCTGGCCAGCTCGGCGTGGGGGCTGGGAGGGCAGCGGTGCTGGTGTAACTGGTTTGGGCAGCATACCAGCCCAGAGCCGCTGCCAGACCTTGCTGCCCGGCCCCGGGGCCGCTCCTCCGGCACCTCCGCGGGGCTCAGCAATGGCGGGGACCTGCACCCTGCTCTCCTCAGCCCCTCTGCGGGGCTGGGCTGGCCCATGTGGGCCAGGTTCCACCCAGGAAGGGCCCCGTGCTGGCACATGGGCCGTGGGAAGGCGGCGCGGTGTCCCAGCCAGCAGCAGGGAGCGGGTGGCGGTGCCAGGCCCAGGTGAGGGTCAGGCTGGGTGAATGAGGAGCTGGCACAACCTCAGGAGCCTCCCGAGGCCAAGCGAAGCCCGGAGGTGCCGCACATCCACGTGTGTGCAGGGTCAGGGCACAGCACCGCCTGGGGCACCGGCAGCGCTACGGCCGGCTCCATGGGGAAAAAACGTCCTTGCAGGAAAATTACTCTCAAGGTCCTTCTCTTTTGCTGTCCCAAGTTGCCCTTGATGGTAGTGGAAAAAGCCAAGGTTGGAGTCCTGTTCTGCAGCATTTTCTCCTTGAACTCCAGAGGGCAAGTTGATGTTGCTGTAAATGGAGCAACACATTTCGCCACTGAGGCGTTTCTGTGTGGCTGAAAGGGGTTTTGCCTGAATGACACACAGGAGGCTAGATATATGTCATCCTAGCCTTAACATCTCTTTCTGCTCCTCCTGCTCTGAGGACAAGCATGAAATGACAAAAAGGGCAGCAGGCAAGGACAGCTAGCCCCTGTCTTCTGCTAGTCAGAGTCTTAGCTGGAGACTCCTGCTCTGCAGGTCATCAAGCCAAGGAAGCCTCCTTGGAACCAGCAAAATATCAAATCCTAGACCTTGAGCTGAGACTTGGTCCTCACTATTATCAGGCTAGAAAGGATGAAGCCAGGCTGGATTATTTCCTTTCCTTTTTTGAGTTTCTTTTGTCTTGAGGCCCTGATGGCATGGATAGAATTAAGAAACTTACCCTTGTGCTTCTTTGGGAATTTTCACATGCTTCTTGTATCCTGGGAGCATGCAAACTTCCCATCTTATTACCACAGATTGTATGTTTTTTTAACCCCTGTTTTCCACAATGCCTTCCACTGAAAAATGTGTCGTGTAAGTGTTTTGCCTCAGATCATCTTGCCCTCCACAAGCCAGGACTTGTGGAAAGGAAATCTGTACAGGCTAGGAATGTGTTAACTATTCATGGCTGACTCTCCCATCAGGGGCTGTGAGCTGTTCTGGGGATTTGTGCCGGGGATTTTCCACCAGCTCTGCCTATTCCAGCTTTTCAGCTGGGTGCATTTTCCCACAAAGATGTAGTCTTATAAGTGCCATTTCACTGCTTAGTCACTCAGGTAAAGAAAATAGTTCAAGAATGGTTCTCATGCTGCCTCCTTCCTACCAGGCACTTGGCTTTATCTTGCATTACAAGTGAGACTAAATCTTTTTGAAAATCTATGTGTCAGCACTGAATTATTTATAGTCATGTCAAACATTCCTGAGTATATGGATAAAACCTGGGATAAAGTATCCTAGTGTGCCACTGATGACAAAAAAAGTGTTGTGGTAGTCAAAGAGTCAGCCTTGATGTGATGCAGATAAAGATGATTTTTGCAGGCTGGGGGGCAGGTGGGGGGTGTGCTTGTGGCAAAATCAGTATGTTGTATTTTATGATTACCTTAATAATTGCACATACAATAATGTAATTTTCTCAGCAGCTGACTGCAGCAGCAGATAAAACCCTAGAATTAGGTTTGTGAATTTGACTGGAGGAGATTTCAGACTGTTCCCAGGCCATGTTTGTTCTCTTCGCCAAAGCAAAGTATTACTTAAATAGAAAGCTAGAGACACTGTGCTGCAGTTGAAATATGACCCATTAGACATGCCTGACAAACCACAATTAAAAACTCAAGAAATTCTAAATAATTTGCCCCAGATAAACCTAGGGGAGGGGAGGTAATTTTATTGCTGCATAAGATATGCAGATCTTGCTTTTTAGATGCTTATTTTCTTTATATGCTATTTGTCCTTATTTAAAGAATAACACAGGCCTTACAGATCTGCATATAAAGTATGCAATAGTTCATCATTATCGTGCTTGTTCTTTATTCATTTTCTATTTAAAAATCTTCCAGCAATTGGAGAACTCATCCTTATATTCAAAAACTGCTTGACATTAGTAACTGCCCTCTCCTGTTTCCAAAATAATTAAGATCTCCACATCTTCACATTTTTTATTCCATTTCTGTGTCTGTGTTCTGACATAGGTATCAACCAGCCCACTCTCACTGCCCTGCACTAAAGGAAACTGTGATTGACAGATCCTGTCTTCAGTTAAAGAAAGTCTCTCCACATGGGCATTCAGGAATTCTTTCTGGCTGCTTTGGTGCTCGGTGCATTGCTCACACAAATGGGCTGGACCATTGTCAAAGGAGTAGTTAAATCTCAGCCAGACCTGAGAGGGTTCAAGTGGGCAAGGAATTATAGCCTTTTACCTGTTTTGGTCTTCTCAGTCTTATCATAGCAATATATGCTTGCTTGGTCACTCCCTTTCAAAAAACAGTCTGTCTGCTGAAAAAATAGATCCTTTGGTTTGCTCTATATTTAGGCAAAACCAGTCTTGATTCCAGGACTATAGAAATGCATGCTTTTCTTTCCACCCTTCATCTAAGGAAGAGGGGAAAACAAAAATGTGAGCAAATCCATCCATAACAGTGTAATATTTTACAAGTCTGTTTAATAGACAACTACAGCAGTGAGGGGAAAAAACTGACAAGTCACTGCTGCACTTTATGTTGTTTGTGCTCTGAAAGCTGTTCAACTTCTTTATTGTCCTGCAGAGTTTGCAGGTTGGACTGTGATTTCTTGATGGGTTTAGTTCATGGGTATAAACTTTTCTGGTAACGCCTAGGTGGGGTAAAAACTTCAAAACCATAAAGGGACCACTGACATCCTCAATGTCCTGAGGGCTGAGGACAGATCCCTGAAGGGAATAGTTAAATAAAAGGTGGGAAAATCAGAGTTACTGCTGTTGGCTCCTCAGCAAAGCTGTTGGCTTCTCACACTGGAGAGAATAGTTGTCCTCAGGTTTGTTTTTCCCTTTCCAAGGGGTAATGGTGGTTTTTATAACATGTACATGGATTACTCTGTATTAAAATTTTTTGCTGTATCGTTGAAGTATACTAGCTGGGAATATACTGGAGAATACACATCCAACTCATCACAGTTCTGGCCCTAGCATAATTTAAATTATGCTTGGAAAAAAAGAAATTACAGCAGAGTCTATTTAAATAGCTGAGAAAATAACTTCTCTGTGGTATGAATGGCATTTCCATTACTGAAGTATTTTTGTCATGGCTATAGCAATATATGCATATGCTGGAAGACTTTCATTGTAGACATACCCTGGAGGAACTCAGTATCCACCTGGCTGAGAAGGTCACCTACATATCTAACTCAGACACACTCAAAATCACTACCTAAAGTTTCCCCTCTGGAACAACAGCTTAACACATTTCACCAAGTTCCCTCCCATCCCTGTGAGGTCTTGATGAACAATGTGGTATCATCTTCTCTCAATCCCAAGTCCAGCCTACCTGTTGCTCACCCTGCCTTCAGTGCTGCCTTTTGCATATGCCCCAGGCAGTAAAGCTGGCAGAGGAAGCCTGGGCTGGGCTAGAGAGAAAGTAAAAGGGTAGAATGAGGTCTGTCAACAACACATTTTTAACTGGCAAATAGAGGCACATTTCCCTTTAGCGATAAGCCCTGCACCTGTGATGCAAATTATGTGGAACATTTGCAGTGTCATCCCAGTGGGTGTAGATTCCACTTGTTTTAAGTTACACAAAAATCCTAAACCTATTTTTCTCTTTCTTTTCTGCCTCTGGAGCTAATGCATTTAACTCTCAAAGAGGAGACAGCTGATTCTGAGCTTCAGATTCTCTTGATGTTAATTTTCTTTTTAAAAAACTTGCATATTATTCTAGATTAATTATATCCTTCTGCAAATAAAATCATTGGAAGGGGTCCACCTCCCTCCCCCCATTCTGCTCAGTTTCTTCCTTGATTTTTTTCACATGTCCCTTCCCCAGTGAATACATCTGAATGCTACGTGGTTAATTAAGGCTCTTAATTGGATATTTGTGTTTGCAAAGCCTGCCAGTGTTAACGGGCAACTGTGATTGATTGACAGCATGCAAAGAACAATGGGGAAGCCTTAACAAGGCTTGGCAAAGCAACACAATCAGTGGAGAGCGTGCTCAGGGGAAGAGCTTCACACAAAGATTTCAGGAAAATCTGTGCTTGGTGACTTTTATTTCCTTAATCAATGGCAGGAAACAGTTCAGCCCTGCTGCAGCTGGTGATAAAGTAGCTCCCCTAAAGCCTACTGCTAGATGAAATAACCACATGGCTTGAGGTAGAACAAGCTGTTCTGGAACACACACTTTTGTGGTTATTTGGGGAAGCCTTAAGGAACTGTGGTTCTTCTCAGCATTGACCTGGAGCTGGGATATTTTGACTTTGTGCTCTGCAGTTGTGACAGCACTAGATGCTTGTGATGCTGGTGCAGAGAGACTCCCCTCCCAGCTGAGGTCCTGAGTTATTGACCCAATGCTACACAGGCCAGCCATCTGTTCTGCTGCCATCCCAAGGCAGAGCTCGAGCATACTGGAAGAGAAAAAGTCTGGATTTACCTCAAGTCATTGCAGGAAGTTTCCCACAGGCAGAGTGAGCTTCAGTTGCAGCCACCCACCCTCCCAGGATGTCAGGGGGAAAGCTCATCTCAGTTCTGTGCACCTTCTACAGGGCTCGCCTGTCTCTGATACCACCAAATCTGAGTACCACATCCTTTCCCTCAAATCTTTACCTTCTCCTCACATTCCTAAGGGGCTAAAAACTGCTGCAAGCCCTGCTTTACAGGAGACAAGTGGAGGCATAGAGATGTCACCTGCAACCTCTTCAGTTTCCTAAGCAATGATGAGAAATTTTAGGGCAGAACCAGAAATTAAACCCAGGTTTCCCAATGGTGTTTCTTGGGGAGTTACCTCAGGGGCTTCCAGCCCATGGAGCCAAGTACCACACAGGAAGAGGAGCAGTGGCTCAGGCAAAACACTCAGAAATCAGAGCAGTCTGGGATCTGTTACATTTAGAAACAGTAGCATAATGCAGGAGAAACTGCTTTCCCTCCATCTGTCATGCCTGAAGTGGCATTTACACGGGCAGATCTCTGTGCCAAGGGGTCACGTTACAGCCCAGTTCTCTGCTAACCACGTTACTGCATGTTTTTGTCTCACCTGTGTACTCAAGTCCAATCCATGTTACAGCTCAGAGGACAAATTCCTTGCTGAAACAGAGTTTGACCTTATGTTTAGCAGCAGCAGTGACCACTGTTGCAGCAGGACTCCCAAGTGTGTTCAGTTTTCTGTGCGGGCAGATCTGCCCACACCAGTGAAGAAGGCCACCAAAGAGAGGTGTGCACTGTAAATCTCAGGGGCAGGAGGGTGTGATGATATCCTGACCTATAAAAGTCTGCACAGTTATTATTTTTTGCCTATTTTATCTCCTCCTCCCTGTCCTGCTCTTGTCTCCTGTGTTGAGAAGCACAGATCAGGTGTTTGGGTGCTGGCAAAGCACATGGGAGACCTGGAGTATATCTTTGCCTGTTGCAATCCTTTGCATTTGAGCTGAACCACTTAGGGTTTGTCTGCGCCAGGTGAAATAAATGCCTGGGAAGTTACACTTCCTGTAGGCAGCAGTCAGATAAATTCACCCAGGAGAACATGCATGACTGTCTCCTGATCAGTTTAGAGCTTGTCACTCTAAGAGGTTGCCTGGGCTGCAGGGATGGCCCAGCTTCTGAGGAAAGCAGCTGGTGAACCCCTGTGGTTTACAACCCTCATCATTAAAGTAAATTAGCACCAACATAGGAAACTTTAAATGAAAAATGGGCACATTGGATCCCTCTATAAGTCTGTCTAGTCTAATATCCTCTCTTTGTCAGTGGTTGATAGCAGATACTTAGAGAAAACTCTATGAGGAAGGCAAGCATGTAGTGGCAATTCTCCAGTGTACTTGCCAGGCTGTGAGTTCTTGAAAGCTTCCTAAAATCTTGCTGTTTAATAGCACTTAATAGATCTGTTTGCAACTTTGTAAAATCATTTTTTGAAATCTATTTTAGGCATCCATAGGACTGCTGGCAGCAAGCTCCAGAATTTAATTACGCATTTGATGAAGCTTTTTCTTTGGTTAGCCTTGAATCTGCCACCTTGTAACTTTATTTTATGCTATTTCTTCTGTATAATCCTGCCATGTGATCAAACTGCATGCAAGTCACCAGGACACTTCTCAGGCTGGTGTCTTGTCTATACCTGCATGCCTGTGAAACTTGTGGTTATGTTGTGGATATATGTGGCATACGTGTCAAGGCAAGGTTGTTTTTCACTTAACCAAGTCCATACCAATAGAACTCTCAATTTTAAATTCCTTTACAATGACCTGAATAGGACTGCCAATGATTAAACTCTTCTCTCCTCTTGGAAGTGAAAGCTTTGCCAATGTAAAGCACTGATACACCACAGAATCACAGAATATGCTGAGCTGGAAGGAACTCATCAGGATCATTGAGTCCAACTCCTAACCCTGCACAGGACACCTCAAGCATCACTGTGTGCCTGAGAGCCCAAGTGCTTCCTGAGCTCTGGCAGACTTGGTGCTGTGGCTATTTCCCTAGGGAGACTGTTTCAGTGCCCAACCACACTCTGGGGGAAGAACCTGTTTGTAATAATCAACCTAAACCTCTCCTGATACAACTTCAGCCTGTTCCCTTGGGTCCTGTCTCTGATCTCCAGAAAGGAGATCAGTGTCTGTCCCTCCTCTTCCCCTCACAATGAAGTTGTAGAAAGCAGGTGCAGTCAAAAAAGCTTGTCTTTCAACCACAGCTTGGTACAAACACTTCTCCAGCACCAGTGAGTTTTACCAGGGAGGTGTCTCTCTGTGGAGATGGTGTGTGTCAAGGCTGTGCTTCGTACCAGCCTGTAACTCACAGGCAGAAAACAGGGCTTTGCTGCAAGGGTGGTGCAGCAAGGCAGCTCACCCCTCTTTGCCACCAGACCCATCTGTAGGCCAACAGAATTCTTTGGTAATCCAGCCTTTGGGGCTAAACCAGTTTGATGGGGTGCAAAGCTGTCCCTCAAGTCATGTGAAAGAAAAAGTAAAAATATCTTCGTAAGGTCTAAGGAGCCTCCCCACTCAACACCTGTATTGAATGGCACAAAGTTCTTGAGGACCAGGGGCTATGATTTGCTTAAAAAGCCACATCCCCAAGACCATATCTGAAAGTCTGATAAAAGAGTTGATTTCTCAGGAACCCTTGAGTTTCTATTAAAAGAAGTGAGAGAGATTGTGAGTTCTGCTCATTTAAAATTCAACTCATTCATGTAGGAATCCAAATATGGAGTTGGACTTTTATCTTATGATATATTGGCCTTTGTCTTGGGCTGTAGTAAAGCAAATATGATAAGCTAACTAGTGGCATAAAATTTTCAGTTACTTTCTAAATGTTATGGCAGCAAAGAACCAAGTGGAATTACTGAAGGGTCAAAGGCATAGATTAGAAACATCACTAAGAAATAGTAAGAATTCCTGATAAGTTTTAGTGTCTTTGTTTTATTACTTCCCAGTCTCAGTCGGGTCTGCAAACACACTGATTCACGTTTAATTGAACAACAGCTTCATTGTGAAACCTGCCATTCTTAGCTCCAGTAAAGAAAATATCTTTAAAAACACCGCCCCCGGTTTCTAACATTGTACAGACAAAGAATTACAGCTCATCTGCCATAGGATATACTCCACAAGTGGCACCATCTCCCTGAAGTCTTGTTTTCTCCATCATACATGGTGTGACAAGTAGCAGTCTGGGGACCTGTGTGCTGTGTGTGCCTCTGTGCAGAAGGGCTCCTTCTCCCCTGCTCCTTCATGCCCCTCAATGTCTCAGTGTCATCACCAGCACCCTCAGGGCTGGTGTCCCAAAGCCACAGAGCAGGGCAAGGTGGGCCACGCAGGAGTGTGTGAGGGTGACCTTCTTGTTGAGTCCCCAAAGCCCTGCCCACACTCCAGGTTGGGCACTAGCAAATGTGTCCCACTTCCCCAAAAGCAGCTCTCCATGAAGCATGTTCTGCTTCCACTGGCCATGGGCGGCAACATTCACTAACTGTGGTCAGATGTATATATTTGATTGCTCTCACAGAAATAAAAAAGATTACCTGGCTCTGTAGACCATTGGCCTACATTTCACCATTTTGCTCATGAAGCTGGGCTGGTTAGGAGTGCAAAAAAAAAAAAGAGCTTGTGAATGCCCTAGTGCTGACACACTTATGTCAGCCAAAAAACCCCAAAAACCCTCAAAAAAACTTGTCTCAAGAACTAGTTTCCTTTTGAGGTGCTCTTCTCTGTGGCTTTGACTGCTGCAGAGGCGAGCCCCACCTCACACAGATCATGCAGTGCAGAGATGATAAGGGGCACAGTCCAGCCTGGCTGTGGCTCCAGGTGTGTGCTGCTGGCACATGCTCTGTCCAGGCAGTATCCTGGTGTCCTTGGTGCAGCTCCTAGGAGAGGCACGCATCTGGTCCAAAGTTTAGGCTCAAGGAGGACACATGAGAGGCTTCTGACCAGCCTCTGACTCAGGATACTGCACCCACGTGCTCAAGGGTGCATTCAGCTCAGCTTACTTCAATTCCAGCCCATGGGCACAGGGCAGTGGAAGGTGCAGTGGCTTGAGGAGACTGGATGGTCCTTTAGGTCCAACAGCAGATGCAGGCATGTATGCAGGATGCCATGGGATGTACATCCTGTGTCTGCCTCAAGCCATGGGAGATTTCACCGCTCTAGTGTCACATGAAGTTCACCACAGTGATCTAAATTGATGTAACCAAGCTAAAAGTGTCAGTTCAGTACAGATAAGCTCTTAATTTTTCAGTTGGTTTTTTACAGTAGATCAGTCTGTGTGAGTCACAGCGTCTGACCTGAACAGCCCATTCCATTACCTGGGTAAAGATTTTTCTGGTTCTGTCACTTTTTGCCATTTTTAAACTCCTCATGAAGTCAAGGGTGATAGAAGGAGGCTGGAAACTTCTCTGGACCATCAAAGCCTTCTCTCCTGCTCTGGGTTTTGACCTTTAGTCATCTTACTTTCAGCCAAAATTGCTGAAAGTCCTTTTCTCCCAATCTGTGCACTACAGATTGTGAAAGGCTAATGAGAAAAGCTAAAACTCTTTTGGTCAGAAATAATAATTCCAATTTTTTCCTGTGGCAAATGAGAAAATTAGGCAAACAAATGCATTTGTCACAGACTCAGCCGAATACACTGTTTTATTTGGCTTCATGTAAGAGTACTGTAAGAAGGGCCTGGTCATAGGTCCCTGATGGGTTAATAACTCAAACTTTGTTTCTACAGGACCTTTCAGAGCACTGTAGTTTTCCAGATGGATGACTGGCAGCCTGAGGAAAGGTCTAGGCCCAAGGCGTCCTGGCAGTAGAAAGCAGGATGGGTGAATATCTATGAATGTTGCAAGAGAAGATCCTGTCTGTAAACCTTCACCTGACAACTGTGTCCAGCCCTGCTGTGGGCCCCTGGCTTTGGCCAGATGGTTCCATGAGTCATGGTCCAAACACACTGTCACTATAATTTGGCTTGTGAGTGTTGTCTCCAGTGCCCTGGTAAACATCTGTCCATTGTGAGCAAGGCCAAGTCTCACTTTTCCCATCTCTTGCTTTCTGCCTTAGGAAAAGGTAAGAAGCAGTGACTCTTGTCCTTACTTTCATGTTAAGATCCAGCACTGGAAAACTGCTCACACGTTCTGAGCATTACTGACGATCCCAGAATGCTGAGACAGTGCAGCACAGTGAGGGTGGTCTTATATTTGAATTAATTGAGTCTTGAACTGAGATTGAAATGTTTAAGAGCGAATTACCTGCCCTGGAGAGGTTATTCTCCATTTTTGTGTCTTGCTCATTTTTAAGCTTTATTCCAGTGTGTGTCTGCATCTCTCTGCAATGCCCAGCCTCATGCTGCCATTTGGGTGAGGGAATAGAAAAGGCTAAATTTGTGGCTTACATATGAAGAAACCTTGAAGCTGCCCACCAGATCCTCTTTTGGCTCCTGCAGCATGCCTGAGGCTGGGACCACCCTGCAAATCTTGCAGGCTTTGCTGGTACATTGGGATAAAAAAAGGATTCACCCTATGTCCTCAAGAACCTAGGCATAGCAGTGACAGTGAGAGAGAGGTATTTGAGGTTAGGAGAAATTTGCATTCATTCTGGTGTAATAATTTCAGCCTCCCTGAAAAAATATCAGTGTTCCCCATTTAGGTTTTTTAAACTGCTTATATACAAAAGCTGCATCCCCAAGAAGGCAAGGACCATGATTTTGCACAGAAAGCCATATCTGTCAGAGGGAAAAAGATTATAAAGGAGTAGTTTTATAAAAGCAAAATTGATTTCAATGAAAAACATGTATCCAGCAAAATGCCTGGAAAATTTGACTGCAGCAAATACCTGACTTTGTGTTTCAGCCAAAGATAAACTATCAGGCAGACTGAAGAAGTAATGGAATGAAATTATACTGTCTGTGTTGTGCTGGAAGGGTATAATAAATGATCCCTAGACTGCAGTCTCAAATGACTATGGCATTTTCATGAATTTTCTGCACAGTGTTGCTTGGAGCCAGACAAGACGACCACTATCTTGCTCTTCCCATCTTGCCTCTCCTGTTCAGGTCTGTTGCAAAGCCTGATGTGGAAAGGGTAGAAAAAGAGTGCTAGATCTGCAGAAAACAACTCCTGCAGTGGTAGAATGACAGTGGAGAGAAAAGCTTCTTCCCTGAGTGCTTGTGTGTGTCTGGCCTCCCTCACTTCTGCTTCTGACATTTCTTTTAGATAATCCCATACAAGATCCTTCTCTCTCAAATAGCTTCTGTACAAAAGAACATGGAGGAGAAAAGTCATCTAAGTGAACTAGAGGCATGAATTTTAAATAGGTGAGTCAACTGCATTAAAGTGGATACCTTTAATAAGGGTGGGATAAATCAAATGTTCTTCTTAAGCTAAAATGCCCACATGTGGCTTTAATGTGCTCTAAATAAGTTTTTAAAGTTTCATCACTTGCAAAACTCATTCAAATTAGGTTTCTGGAGCATCTCCATGCAGGTAAACCCACAGTTCCTCCCACTGATGAAATGGGGACTTCCCTGCCTTGGAAGGGTGCTGCTGCCAGACCCAGTTCCCCAATACCTAGAAAGCACTTTGCTCTGCTGGAGGCACAGGGCCAGACACACACAGCCCTCCCTCCTAAGTGCAGCAGGCATGGGCTCTGGGCAGCTGCTCGTGACTCTGTGCAAGGCTCCCAGCTGCAGCCTCTCCAGACACCTGCCAGCTGGCCAGGACAGTGCTGTCACCTGCACGGAGCCATATCTGAGGTGGCAAAACACTGGCTCTGCTCTTTCTTCTGCCACCAGCTCCCCAAGTCCCACATGAACCTACCAGAAACAGGGCCAGATCATGGATGTGCATTTACTCTTCAGTGTGCTTGGAGTCAAGGTGGGGAGAAGGGGATATGCAGCCCTGTCCAGTGCCTCATGTGGGTAACTTCCCTGTGCCATTTCATTAGGGGAACTCCACTGCAGCAGATTCCTGGAAACCTGATCCCCAAGATAAACATGGAAGAACTGAAACAGCAGTGTCTGTCCAGTGCTTCAGACTGTCAGTTCAGAGGAGGGTCAGAGCCTCCCTGACCTGAACAGGGCTGTCAGTATAAAGACAGCTGCTCTCACTCATAGGCACCCACTGGGCCTAAGTGGAGGCAAAAGTTACATTAAACAGCCACACTGCTTTCAGAGTCACATGAGCACTACTGACACGCATTTTCTAAGAGACCGATGACATTTAAAGCTCTTTGAGTAAACTATTTGCTTTACATTTATAACAGGATATTCATCCCACCACTTGCCATGGGAATGAAGCACACTGATCAGCCTTCCCAATGACCAAATGTTTGCCATCTCAAAAACATTCTCCCGGAGAATAAAATACACATCTTTATTGCCTCATCAATAATGCCAGGACAGATTCTCTTACAAAGGTATCAAGTTTAAGAGAGCAGCCATCTTACTAACCACACCAGCCTATTTCCAGATGGCATTTTGAACACAATATAGACCAGGGACTTTGCTATCTAATCCATTATGCAATTAATTAGCACTTATAAATTAAGTATGTGCCTAGCAGAATGTGTCCTTCCATGTGGCAAGCCTCGTGCGGCAAGGACAGACTGTGAGTCGGTGAGTCACCACAGGTGACACAAAGGCCACCTCAGCCGGTCATTTCACCAGAAAAATGAGAGGCAATTCCCTTGTGCTAGGAGGCTGCATCTGAAGAAGGAGAAAGATTCTCTTTGTGCACTCTTGTGCTGTAGGCTGTTGTTTGTTTTCTGGTGGTGTTGACACGCGGGTGCTCAAAGAGCAGCGTGACAGTAACACAGGTACCTCCCTCATCAGGTGAACTCCCGTGTGTCCAGCAGGGTTTATGGTTCACCTGTAACTTCCCTGTGGGAAGGCTGTTCTCTGGGCACCCTGAGGCTAATGGTGACTTACTCAGCCAGACCGGGGACAGCTTTGAACCCTCTTGCTGAGCTGTGATGAAATGCACCAGTGACAGGCCAGTGCTGGCTCTGTGTGCGCAGTGTGTGGCTGTGGTGACACCTCCCTCACCCCTGCACCTCTGCTGGCCTCTAAAGCTCACCCCTGTGAACTTGCAGGGGCTGAACTTGCAGTCACACCACTAGGCTGGAGGGTGAGGTGCAACATGCCGGATACAAACTCCTTCTCCAAAGTGAGCCACAGATTAGGCTGGGGACTACACCCAGTTTACTTAGCTGCAGGTGTACTCCCTGGCTTGGGAAATCCCTAGCTGGCAGACTGCTGGCACCTGGGAGGTCACACTGTCACTGTGTACTTGCCCTGTTCTCAGGCTCTTTTCCTAAATGTTTCATACTGACCACAGCTGGAGAAGGCACACTGGATTAAATGGACCTTTGGTGTGTTTCCAGTCTTACATGCTTACAGTCACCAAAACTATCTTGTAATAAAACTGGTTAGTAAGACCATTTTGGTAAGGAGTGTTCATTTGTGAAGTGCTTTGAATATCAGGCAATAGTAGCTTATCTTTCACTGCCAACAGCGACTGCTTTTTCCAGAAGGAAATATGGGTGGGGAGAAAAAGGAATTTCTATTCAGTTCCTGGTCCTGGTTGCCTGGGGAATTCTTTTAACATGCAGAAGAACAGATTTGCATGTTGGTATTTTGGTGATGTTTCCCATGAGAGAAAAAGTGCAACTAAAAACTAGCTGACTTGGAGATCCTGTCATGATTATATCCCCCAAGGATTTGTGTTATTCTGATGGGTTTAAATAGGGTTTAAATAAGGGAAAAACAAAGGTATTGCATCATCAGTGATATTGCATATTGCAACAGCAGCATCACAGCACACGACCTGTCCCGTTGTTAGGGCAGACACAGTGGAGCTGTTTGCTCATGGTGTTCACCTCCCTGTGGCCGTCACGTGCGGTATCTTATTTAGCCAGGACTGAGAATTTCTGAGAAATGCCTGATCAACCTGCGGGCACCAGCCACACAAGTGCCCAGGTCCTGTCACAATGTTGCAGGATGGATTCACTTTGACACAGTTCTGATAGAAATGTCCCTGTCACACATATCCTGCCTATCTGAGCACAAAGGCAAAGCAGATTTTCCAGGGTATACAAGCACCTAAAAACACACACTGTGGCTCCTCCAGCTTTTTAAATCATTCACAAAGGTCAGGTTCTTAACTCCTACTAATTATAATAAAAATTATATGAGAATTATAATGAGAAAAGTGCTTTTTAAGCACCTATTGAATGTGTCTGCCCCCTTTGGCCTGCATGATAATGCCTCTCAGGCTGTGTAGTGTGGTGCAGTCCACAGGACTGGCTAAAAGAGAAAAGGGAATTTCAGACTCCAAAGTGGTTACCACAGCACCAAATTCACATGAGGGAAATGAAAGCAGACAGCTTCCATCGCAGCTGCATGATATCTGCGGTCATAATAACTGGATGTTCAGGACTGTAGAGGGATTCTCCAGCAAAAATGTGTTTGTTTTTCACATGTCATGTGTCACTTCAAGTCAGGGTGCAGTGTTGGTCACTTCAGGATGTCACAGTGGAACCAGACAACCCAAGTCAAATCAAAGCCCATCAAGAAGCCCACAGTGGACAGCAGGCTCTCCAGTTTGCAGAGACATCCACCTTCAGCTGGTAAGAAGTTTTAGTGTGGACAATGCTGGAGTAATCTTTAAAATTACCACATACATCTGTGAATAGTTTCAGGGAAAAGGCCTCCCATGAGGATAAGGACAAAGGTCTCTGGCAGGCATTGTAAATCATGTACCATCCCACTGATGTTTAGGAACAAGTCAAACCTTAACTTACCATTCCTATTGCCAGCTCCTGTGTGGTGCTGCTTACATAGGTCTTGCTCCTGATGGCTAAAAATAGGAATGTTTTTCTACTCTGATTTTGTTTTCATTTTTAGAAATTTTGTTTTTCTTTTTCTTTTAGAGAAGGCCTCAAAATAGTTTCGGAGTTTATTTAGTTCTCATTCTATGACTTGGTTTCCTGCTGGATGTCCCTGGCTGGCTGGCACTGGAGACAGCAGAGCTCTGACTGGAGCAGAGAAGCAGGCTGGTCCCAAACACAACCTTCATCAGGAACCCCTACTGGGCTTGTGGTCAGGGCCAAGTGGAGAATGAAGTCCTGAGATCTTACTGCCTGAATAGAAGAGCGCTGGCAGCCTGTTGTGGTGGTGCACAGTGCTTCTACACCCAGTAGGAGTCAAGTAAGGGACAATTTTTTTGGGCCAGCAGGGTTGAAGCTGTATCAGTGCCTCAGATTTGCAGCTCCTGGTTTAATCAGGAGCTCCTGTAGCTGCCTGAGCTTGGTGGCTGCATACCAGGAAGCTGGCTACTGCTCCAGTAAGGTTCCAGGTGCCCATTATCACAAAACATGTGCTCTTGATAGCTTCATAGCCAGTTCCTGGGTAATGCTGCTTCCGTGTGGGGATCACTTCCAGATATGCCAAGGAAAACAGGGTAGATTTCATGCAAGACCATATTTTCATATTATTTTCTGTGAGATCAGAGTAATTTTTTCCATATCAGCCAAAAGGCAAAATCCTGGCAATGTGATGTGACTTCTGCTGCCTTCCCAAGTTGCCTTTGTCTCCATCAGAACAATGTTGGTAGCTGGCAGGTTTCACTGCAGGAATCATCAGACCGCTATACTGTTCACTAGAAGTTTTTATCCCAGTTATCAAACACCATGCACACATCACATTGCCTCTATTGCATCCTCCTTTTCTGTCTTCACCCATCCAGTCCACCCCAAAAACCTTCCTTTGTTGTACACATAGTCACCAGTTCAACATGAAGTGACTCTTTTTTTCTGTCACTGAGCATTTAGGCCTTCTCCCCCCAGGACTGGTCAAAAGCCTGCATCAGCTGGTTTTTGTGGCATGGAAAAGTGGCTCAGCTCACATAAGTTAAACCAAATGAGGACTGAAATGATTAGTTGATTTATTAAGGACATGTAATTAATGGACAATCCATGAACTATACATTCAGGGTCAGCAATACAGCAGTTCAACCACTAGGTTAGACACTTGGAAAACACTTATAAATTCCTGCTGGTTCCTAAACACACTTTAGTAACTAATCCCCAGACACGTGGGCACCAACCCCTCTCTCACTGGCATGGGGGTCACTTGTGGGAGCACAGGTCCCCCCCAGTTATGCCCTGCTCCCACTGGAGCTGTGGCCAACTCCAGCTCTGAGGGTGCCCACACCACTCCCTACAATCAGCTAATGCACCTGCTGGCAGGAAGGGACACCAGCAGGTCACAGCCCCTCCCAGAGTGTGAGTCCCACATGCTGCACCCCACGGGGTCAGGCCGTGCACTGGGTGCCTGCTGCTGATGGTGTCACATGGATGGGGAACTGCTGCATCTGACCTCTACAGAGGCTGGGATGTGCCACACTGGATTCTGACAGTCTGAGGCCTTTGCCTGCTCTGTTACTGGTTTTTATTTTTCTTTTATACAGTCTTTCCAACCAACTCATTCTTTGTCTCAAAATTGTCTTTGTCATTCCCTGGTTACCATTTAATCCAGCTGATGAATGCCATCCTCTTTAGTATGATCAGCTGAGATCTGGTATTTGTTTTCCTCTTTGGCAAAACAAGTTTGGGGCAAATGCCTCAGACACTTTTGGGTTTTCCATCCATCCATGCTCTTTAGAGTCACTTACCTGTTTTACGGCTGTTGTCTTACACCTCATTTTGCCAAGGGTGAGCTGTGCAAGCACCCCGACATAACTAGAACTGATATTAAGGAAAAGAATAGTGTCCCCATGTCTGAATTTGGGGGGAGGTTATTTCTACATATATTTACTTTCTCAGGGCCTACCACTTCATGAATCCTTGACCTTAGCTACCTCACCTTGCACAGCTATATGCAGTTAATCTGTTTAAATTGTGCAGTTGTTGTGCTCCAAAAACCAACTGTATATTTCAGTAAATCTAATTGCTAGTGACCCCACACCTGTAAGAGGGACAAAGAGAGGAAGGAAGACTTGAAAGACAGTTTTATCCTGGGGACCAACATACCCTTCTTGAGCCAGTGTTACGTGTAGCAGCAACCCCTGAGTGGGGTTTTTTAATCCTGAACCTCCCAGGCAGAAAACTGTAGGAAAATCCCAAGGCAGCATCCTGCAGGACGAAAAAGCTGGCATGGGGACCAAACACTGGTCTTTGTGCTTTGCTGGCACCCTGAGGGCAGTCCTTGAGGGTCACTACTCTCCCCCTCAAGGCCCCCAGAGGACTATAAAATGGCTGTTTGCCACCTGGCATCTTGACAGCAGTCTGAGGGCTGCCATTCAGTTCCTCCTCCTCTCTCACCTGTTGTGTGTGATGCAGGCTTGGTGCCAAGCAGTTGAGCAGCTGCCCTTTCCCAGCTCCCGGGCATGCCAGTCCAAGCAGGCCCATCCCCGTTTGTTTGCAGTGGCAGTCCATGGAATAATAACAACTTGAGGGCATTTTGCACACTTCTGTCTCCTTATAACTTGCACTTGGTCCCACAGCCTGAGTTGCTCCCTGCCCTGGCATGCCTCTCTCCTGCTGCTCATCACAGCATCACTCACAGCCACCTTCAGAGATGTTTCTAGATCACACATTGTCCAAAGTTTCTGTGTGTGACCATCAGCAGCAGCTTCCTTTCCCCCCAAAAATGGCACTAAGGGGCAGAAATCAAGCCAGAGAAATCCTTACTTTGCTTTGCTCTGCACTGGCCATTTCTCTTTTGCTGCTACATTAGAAATAATTGTCCACTCTCCTGCCCCATAGTGAGACACCTTTCCTTCTTCTAGTTGCTTTCTTCCCAGTCCCACAAGGCAGGAGATCGAAAGGAAGCAAGAAATCTCTTTGATGGCTATGTTCAAAAGGCAGTGAGATAAACAGCAGCTTCCATCCTGTAGGTTACTCCTTCCTAGGTGTCAGTGCACAGCTTTCCCTAACCCTGTCCTCTGTTCTGCAGCTAATCTCCTGGACATGCATTGCTTTGCACATTTTGTTCTTGGCAGTTTCCAACATTGCCTCAGGCCCTTATCGCCTTAAAAAATCAGATCATACGGTGGTGGCCTTAGAGACTGCCTGATTGATATCTGAGCAGCCAAACAAACAGTAAATTTGAATAAAATTTGGCACCTCATTGCCTATAAGTTCTGCTGATTCTGAGAGGATAATCCACAGACATCAAGTAAAGTGCATGTCCTGAGCATGCATAGGACAGTCTTCAGTTTTGTAAAAGGTTGGCAGGAATGGTTTGCAACCCTCATGAAGGGTATTTTGCCCACTCCACATCCTGCACGCCCCAGCCTGTGCAGTCACAGGGATTTGATACTTCTGGCCACCACCAACCCAACAGGACTTGTCTGTGTATTTATACAGAAATACAGATGCTTGCAGGAGGAGGAGAGAGTTTCTCAGTGATCCCTGAACAAACACTGATGAAGCCAGGAGCTCCTGTAGCTCAGCTTCCACCAGCAGCACTGGAGCTTGTGGCGATGGTGTGCGTGTGCTCAGAGGAAGATCATGTTTCTGGGTGGCCATTTGCCATGTAATTGTGATACAGTTCTTTAGATATTCTCTGGTTGCTTTCTACAAACTCATTCTCTATGGTCATAAGAAATAATGCTGTGGTAGAGTGTTTCCCCATTCGAATCTTCCCTGATTTCAATATCACCTTGAACCTCCCTGAACGTCCCATGCCCGTTTTGGTTTGGCTGACCCTATTGCTCAGGCAGAAGGCAAGAAGGAGAGGGCTGCACTGACTGCTGCTGTTGCACGTGCCCTGAGCTAACATGTGTGCTGTTTCTTCCACGGAGCAGATGAACTGGGTCCTGACCCATGGATAACAAGAGACAGAGCATTACTCTGGTGAGTTGATTTCATGCTTGTGTGACACCACCACGCACCCATGCATAATTCCCAAACTCCTGTCCTTTGTAGGGTAGCATGCCTGGTCTATAATTTGCACCCAGGGCATTAGAAGGAAAGCTGGTTCAGCTCCCCAGTTGCCACTGCAGACTTGCAGCCCAGCAGCTGAGAGGAACAGACTAGCTGGCAAGAGCAGCAACTGCACTGTGGTCTGGGGAGTCAAAAATGGATAGTTTTTCCTTCAGCAGTGCTTGCGTATTTATTGGCTTGATTGTAATCACAGCTGCCTTAAGTTGTAACTGATACTGCCTTCGCTGCAGTGTAGATGATGTTCACTTGGGTATCAGGTACTGCTGTCTGTGTTTGCTTTTGTTATCAACTACCATCACCAGGACTCTTTAAAAGACCAGCTCTGACCAGACATCAAGGAGAAAAGAGAGATTCCAATTATCCTCTTCCCCTTGGTTCTCCAGCTCTTTCCCATCACATAAACACCACAGAGAGCCGATTCCCCTAACCCAGGATGAAAATCCACATGGCACACCTGGCTCCCTTTGGTCATGTATAATGTATCATGGCATGTCCATCAAACCAGACACTCCCAATTAAACACACACAGCCTCCGAGGCACACAGCCTCTGCATCTCTAACCCACAAGCCTTCATGGCTTTGAGAAATCTGTTTGCATGTCTAAAGCTAAGGAAGCCATCCTCAGCCACTGCCATGAATGGTGTTGGGAGTTTGAGGGTATCTGGCCTGTCTGGACCTAGAGTGGCTGAGGGCCTAAAGAAGCAGGTCCTTCAGTTGCTTCAGGGGCTGGTTCAGGGCTGTAGCCATGGATCACTTGAAAAAGGGTGTCCCATTATGACTTGTCCCCTAAATGCCAGCTTTAATGGCTTAGGAAGGGTATGTGATGATGGTGGCCAGACCACTTCCTCTTGAGACCTTCCTGTTGGATAGTCCTTAACTCCAGGCTAGGCCATTCTTGCAGGCAACTGCCAGAACGTGCACCTGCTGGGTAGTACCGTGGAAAGGCTCATCTTGTGTGCATTCATTGTGATTCTAGGCAATAAGGAAAAAAAAAAAGAAGACGGAGCTAAAGTTCAGAGAATGTATCAGTGGCTTAATGGCAAGAAAATATGTGGAATACAACATTGTAACCTGACAGGAAGTTCAGAGGTGAACCCAAGTGTGCTTGGACGCACAGATTTAATTTAACTGTTCTGCAACGGTACCAGGGGACCAAGGCACATTGGTTACCTGTGATCACAGAGGCGTCCCCGCAGAGAACCCCCCGAGCCCACCTGGCCGGGCCAGGGGCGCGCTGCCGGCGGCTGTGTGTCCCCGACCCGGAGGCGGCAGTGGCGTTTGTGCAGCGCCCTGAAGGTCACACCGCAAGGGCGGCGGCGGCGGCTGTCGCTGCTCCTGCCTAAAGCGAGACGAGGAGGACGGCCAGGAGGGCGATGGAGATGAGCAGGATCTGCAAGTTATTTCGGCGCCGGTGCAACACCAAGAGAGAAGTAAGAACCATGTCCAGGCGAGAAAAATGGTGTGGCAGGTCGGAAAGCAGTTGGTCCCCTTCTCCATGCCTTTGCGGAGCGAGTCGAGGGGCTTGAAGGGGGAGGGGGGATGGGGCGCTGCGTTTGGGGCTTTTTTTTTTTTTTTTAGGAAGAAAGGGGCCGGATTCTAATTATAATATTTATTATTTGCAAAAGGCTCCTCTTTCTCTCGCTCTTCTTCTTTCTCTTCTTCGCTTTTCTCTTCCCTCTTTCTCAGCCTCTTAGACGATGACCAGAAAAAAAAAAAAAAAAAGGCAAAAAAGGGAAGAAGGGAAAAAAAAGGAAAAAAAACTCTCCCCGGTAGTTGGATTCTGTTCCTTACTGTTGCTGGATATTTTTTTTTTCAAAAGTGCTTTTCAGTGAAACTGTTCACGTTCAAGGATTTGATCAAGTGAGAGGGTACCACCACACGGGGGGAGGAGCCCCGAGCCTTGCCAAGCCGCCGCCGCCGCTGAAATACACCGCCGAGTCACCCGCCGCGCCGCGCCGCGCCGCCGGGGGCCGGGAGCGGGGCCGGGGGCGGGAGCGGGACACCGCGCTGCACCGAATCAGCTGGAGCATCACCCAGCCTTTTCTCCTGATTTGGTATGTGTGCTCCTGGCCGAGATAAAGCAGCCGTCATTCCCCGTTTCTCCTGATGTATGTGTACATAGACCGGTATTTACAGCGGTGTGGGTGCTCCTCGCCCTGTGTGTGTGCGTGTACGCACAAAGGCTGGATGTCAGCCGCGGGTACGGGGGCACAAGGGTGCGCAGCTGGGATGAGCGGCTCTTGGGTGCCTCCCGTATGTGAAACAGCGTACCCACGGACCCGGCCATCCAGCAGCATCCCTCCAGAGCTGGCTCCGGGCGTGCGGATGTGCCCGTCCCAAGAGCAGCCTCCCGGCAGCGGGAACTCACGCGTGTGCGTGGGAATCCCAGCAACCCTGCCACCGTCCAGCAAGGGAGGCTAGCAGGATTTGTGTGGGGCCAATAACGAAGAAAGGGCAGTATCTACAGGCAGCTCCCTGCAGCAGCATCTCGGGACTGTGTCGGGAGAAGGAGCGAGGGGGATGTATTTCTTTAGGTCACGACAGCGCAGCGCTCCCGCTCCCATCGCACGGATGCGTTCCCCCTGGCCAGGACACCTGTTTTCTGCTGGCAAAGCTCAAGAAGCCTTTGCAGCTTCAGCCCCCGGACAAGGTGTGAGTAATGGCAGGCTGTGAAGGGGAGAGGGAGGCTGCTGCCGTCTCCCGCGGCTGCGGGGCGTCCCCTTGGGTCACCCCTGTCATCGCCATCTGTGCCAGTGCCACGTCCCTCCGGACCCATTCATTGCAGCAACACGTCGGCACTTTCTCTTCGGTTCAAACCCACGGTCGACCTTCTCCCGTTCCCCTCCTCCCTTTGAAAAGTGTCGATAATTAGCGATTTTTAAATCGTTCCACCCTCCTACTTCCCGCATCAGCCATTCTTTGCCGTCCAAGGACGGATCCACCAACTACACGGCTCTCCCCACGGTCTCTCCCCTCCCCATCGCCAGGCCCGGTGCGGGGGCGGCACAACACTTCGTGCCGCCTATCCCGGTCTCTCAGCCGGGCAGGGAGCGGCGCACGGAGGCAGGACCGGAGCTGGCACTGCCCGCCCTGGGGAGCGGGGAGGTTTCTGGCCAGCTGCTGCCCGGCGCTTGGTCAGCGCCCGCTGCAGACCGCCCGGCTCGGGATGGGGGGTCCGTGCAGCCCGGGTGCCGCAGGGGCAGCGAGGAGAGAGCCGGAGGGAGGAAAGAGGGCTACAAACACATCGCTGCTTGTTGCAAACTGGGGGGAGGTCGCTAAAGGGCTGTCCTGAAGGAGTGGGAAGACGGGCCGGGGTGGCAGGCGGTGCGCGCAGAACAGCGCTGACAGCCCCGGGAAGGCGGCGGGGGCCCTACCCACAAATGCGGCCCCTTATTCACCTCAATCCCCGAGGCAGAGAGGGAAAGTGGGAGGTGGAGGTAGGGGAAGCGAATCACCCACTCCCAACGCAACGGATGGTATTCCTGGCTTGGAATCGACTCCCTTTTGTACTGCGCTGCCAAAATGTTTAGATGACATTTTATTTGTGTGGGAGCAGTGACGTGGGCCTGAGCCAGAGCTGCTCCATAAAACCTCAGGCGAGGGGATTTTACAAATTGCACACACCCGTGGCAGGTGCTACCCTGCACGCACAGGGACACGCCAGCCTCGAGGCTGCACACTGCTGCTGCCTGTCAGCACACAGCAGGGTGTGGGGAACAGGAAGGACCCCACTGTCCCCCAAACTCAACTGCTGCAGGAACAAAGTCCCCAGGTATGTGGCATTAGCAGCACACCTGCCACCCCAGTGTCTTGCCATTGCTGTGCACTCTGAGGGGAGGCACTGCCCACCTAATGCCATCTTCTAGCAGTAAGGCTGCAGCTGAGACAGGCAGAACTTATTCTTAAATTATAATCAAAGTTTCTGCAGTCCCTCTGGACCCGGCAGCAGCTCAATGCTGCTCCCGAAGATATCTGCAGATCCAGAATCCCAGGCACCACACAGTAAAGCTACTGTGGTGCTAGCAATAGCCACTACTTAGCCAGTCCCCTGCAGTGCAGTCCACCCAGTCCCATTTATCTTCTCAGCCTTGCTGGACACTGCTTAAGACCTAGTCCTTGTCCAGATCTTGATCAGTCACTCCTTTGTGCAGCAGCATCCTTGACTTCATGGCTAAAGCCCACCCAGACCAAGACAGGACTTGTGGGCAAATCCTGCCAGCACAAGGCATTTCATTGTGTCCACCACATAGCTCTTCGTCACCACAAGAGCGCACCTGTGCTGGACATGGCACAGAATGTGATGGAGAACACTTGCATGAAGCCTAACACTTTATTTAGGACAGTACTTTCACCACTCCCACAGCAGGTGTTTTCTACCCTGC
Source organism: Argya squamiceps (assembly GCA_037834095.1). Classification (NCBI taxonomy): domain Eukaryota; kingdom Metazoa; phylum Chordata; class Aves; order Passeriformes; family Leiothrichidae; genus Argya; species Argya squamiceps. Next base: position 21,239,077 of record JBBMKD010000001.1, read on the forward strand.
AGACTGCAGAGCCATTACTTGCAATCACCCTCTGTGAATATCATCCTCAACTACCACACTCGGGGATAGTCCCCAGACATTCAGTGGCAACAACGTCAGTGAGATTACCCCAGCCCTAATTTCTCAGACAGACACCCACAGGAAGCTCTGCTCTTTCTGAAGCAAATTCTAAAATGCCTTCATCAGTGCCTGCTTATTGCTGTTAAATAATAGGATGCACAGCTGGGGAAGTCCCACTGATGATGTGGGACTGCGTACTGGGATCTCCCCGTTCTGCATCTCCCTCTCCTCACCAGAGGCCGCCGTGCCTAAGAGAGCAGCAGCAGTGCTCTCAAATAGCTCTCCTTCTCTAGAAAACAAAGGTAATGTGAGCAACACCCCCATCTCCTGCACGATTCGCGAACTGCGTGCCCATCACCAGCGCACAGAAAATGGGGCTTTTCCAGTTTGTACCCGTTGCAGGAATAACAGATTTGCTTCAAAACCTGGTCTCTTGCATGACAGGGTGACAGTGAGGATGTCATCTGACAACCCTAGATTTGCACAGCCTATATCCAAGAATAGAAATGGAATAGTTCAACACAGTATCCATTACAGGCTGTTTTAATCCCTGATCTAATCCATTATGATCTGCTTTAATCCCCACCCAGCTGCAAACATCCATTCAAAGAAGCAGGGGTCGGTGTTATATTCTGTTGGACCATGTTGGTTTTTAATTGATGTAAGAAAACCATATGCCCTAACACCAGGCAATGCAGAGGATTTCTAAGTAAGCAAGTAAGTAAATGTTCCGGAAGGCAAATTGTGGCACAAATATAAAGTAGCAGAACATGCCTATAACCAAGGGGGAGCTGAGTTCAGTTAAGGAGAGAAAAGCAATTGGGGGAGTTATGTTTGTTTGGAGGGGGTGATTTGGATGGAAGCAGACTAATGATACTATCTAAAGAAAGAAATAAATGGAGCCTGACAATTGCCAAAGCCTTCAAAAGCGGAATTGATTATTTGGGATTTTCATTTTTTTCCCTTCCTATTCTGTGACTTTCATGTGGGAAAAAAATAATTATGAAATGTTAACTTCTATCACACATACCAATAACTTCATCAGCAGAGTCTCCACTGTTGATTGTTGACCTGCTCCCCAGTAGCCCAGCCCTCCTGTTTTGCCCAGTTCTGCCTATCATTGCTCCATGTCCCTCTCCTCCTGCAGGACTGCACACACCCAGACCTCCCTGGAGGCCCAGAGCGTGTCTCCTAGTCACTATCCCCACAGGAAATTTCTGAGTGGGAACTGGAACATGAAAGAGAGGAAGCAGAGATAGGTAAGAGATCATAAGAGGAAAATTTAGAGAGGGGACAAGAAATTAATGTCCCAGCTACTCTGCACTCTTTTCACACACTCATATCCTCCCCTGAAGGTCTCCTGCACTATTCAAGCCCTCCCAAGGGAGGAAATCCCACACATACTAAAAGAAAAATCAATGCTTGCTCCAGTTAACTTTAACCTATTTATTATGTGTGAGACCAGTTACTGGAAAACAAAGCAGCTCTGTGATAATGCTGTCTTGTTTACCAAGGAAAAGCCTGAATCTACCTAAACAAAAATCATTAAAAGCTGAAGTATCCCCATACCCTCAGACAAACATCACCTGCAGGCAGGGCCTCCACCATTTTTGCTGGTGTAGCACTGCCTCCATTATGGGACAGATTTTCTGAGCACAGCCCGCCAGGGTGTGCAGCAGACAGTCTGACTCTGAAGCACAGCAGGCCCTGACAGACTTGCTGCAAAGCTCCTGAACAAGGGCGGCAGAAAACTCTGCAGATGCTCCAAGAGGGAGTCTGGTTTCTGCACTGAACAATGAAGTAGGAGTCCAGCAGTCCAGCAGAGCAGCAAGAAACACAGGTACCACGTAGCAGCACACCAGGGGAGGTGTTTTACACAGCCTGGATCAAGGGACAATGGTGGGACTACTTGATCCCAGCTGATTTTGGAACAGGGTCCTCACAAAGTAGATCCCCTCACTGCATCACAGCATCCCTGTCTCTGTGATCAACACCATTGACACAGTGCCCCAGAGCAGGGGAGGGAGCCACAGGCCACACTGGGACTGCAGCAGGTGGAGGCTTAGCAGAGTGAAGAACCACTTCTGAGAATCTCACCTTGGGCTCACCAGCATGAGCAGATGTCATGTCAGGTCTGGTAACCAACCTGACTGCATGTCTCCTTTTGATTTTATCCATCTGAGCACCACGTCTGTGGGAGGCAGAAGAGCCCCTTTCATCCAGGGATGCTCAATCAGCTGCACTATCTTCACCCGCTGATAAGGCTGCCCAAAAGGTGCACAACCTGCACAGTGCAGGTAAGAGACTTGGTGAGACACAGGGCAGACAGGGGTGTTTTCAATTTTCCAGGGAAATTCAGCAGGTTTTAAATCATGTTTCCAGTTAATGCTGGGTTTTGTTGTTCATCTTAAAGTCAAGATAAGAAAATCCCCTTCTGCTGATAATCAGCATCATCAGGAATGCCAAAGAGCTTATCAGAATGGAAGGAGTGCACAGATTTGCAGCATATACAAAGATAAATTGTGCAGCACACACGTTCATGGTGCTGAATTCACTGTATATTGAAGGTTCCATATATTTTTATCTTAGAGATCCAGTCAGAAATACAGGATCTCCCAATCTCCCAGATTTGAAATCATCTATCTAGGACCACAGTAAGATACTGGACTTTTAGAAGCATTTGCCAAGTTTTTGAAAATAAGCTCCTTAGCATTAATTTGAGAGCTCTGGATCAGGACACTTAGACCTTCAGCCCGTCTTTGTCTTCTGAATTCAATGAGCTCATCTAAAAGCTGGGTCCAACTATGCCACATTTTATGAAGAGAGGACAAATCATGGCTTAAGATGTTACAATACCTAAGAATACTCTATGAGTACTGAGATACCCCATTTGGAGGAAAGCTGATTAAAACCAGAAATGTGGCTACTATTCATTACATCATTGATTCAGAAAGATTGAATGACCCTCATCTCCCATTCTGTCCCAAGGTATACCTCAGCCTTGCAGGTTCCCTGAAGAAAAGGAATCTTCATTACTGTTAGAAATTTTGTGCAGTTGTCATCAGCTTTTCATTTCTGGTTGTTAATGAAGCCTCATGCCTAAGAGGGTTTAGGATTGGCTTTGTAGCCACCAAAAGGGAGAGCACAAATACTTCCTTGCTGTGAAAAGACAATCCTTGTGAACATGCAGCCTCTCCTATGCTTGTTCCATTCCTGCAGAAACAAGACAGAAAAGTGACAAAGTGCCTTTTCCCACCCCACGGAGCACACACTGGGAGAATGAGGCTGATGTGGTCAGTGACACAGCAACAGTTCTCTCTCTCTAAGACTCTGTTCCCTCCCCAGTTACCTTTTTCTATTTTTTTATCCTCTTCCAGACAAACCTTTCCTTCTTCCACTCTTCCCCTAAGTTTGAAATAGACTCAGAAGGGGAAGGAGCTGGTATTGTTTCTCCTCTATTCTAGCTAAATACAAAGTGATTTCTCTGTGTGTGACTGCACAAAGGCAGAATTTTCTTAGCAAGCTAGAAAGAAACAAGTCTGGCAGCAACCCCAGCTTTGATGGTGGGACTTCACAGGAGGATGTTGAACCTGCAACAGCTTGGTGCTGTTTTCTCTCCCACAACAAACACCATCTTTTAAGATTCTCACCTATGGCTATTTCCTTCCCTTCTTTTAAGAAGTACCCCAAACAAGGGAGAAATTGAACTACAGCACTGAGGAAAGACTTTATACTAGTCAACATGAAGGGAAGGTTGTATACTTAGTACAGAAGAAAGAAATCAAAAAGGAAATAAAGAAAAATAAGACACAACTACAGCAGCAGGCAGCTGGGTGTAGGCAGGTGTTTCTTGCCAAGCCAGTCCTGGCAGCCCCCAGATCTCTTGTGCACTGAATCAGCAATAACTAACTCCTAAAAGGAGTCAGGTTAAATCAAATATCATGTAAACAGAGTTTGAAACATTCTGAAGGGGGAGTCTCAGTCTCAACAGCTTCAACTCACAGGGGACCAACTGAAGTTTCACACCACCAAAGGAAATTAGGAAAGATAACACTGTCCCCATAAAGAGAATAACACACACAGTGTAATGAATTCTGGCTGGAAAAGGCCAGGCATCACAGCTGTATGTATTTCCATGATAAAAATGCCAATTATTAAATTTAAAATAATTTAAACTTTACCAATGCCTAGAGTTCCTGTCAGGCTCCAGGTAAAGACCTGCAAATGTAGCAAAGAGACAATCCGTTCTCTGAAGTTTAGGTTATGACTTTAAAACAACACACAAGCTCCCTGCTTTCGAGACAGACTGAAAATGAGGAGAGTTAAGGAGATTGATCTTCACAAAAATAAAACTGTGCTGGGGCAAATCGGGGAGTTCATCTGGGGAGGAGGAGGAAAAACCTGCACAGGGATTTTTTGCACTGCAAAACCTGTCACAGGCAAAGAGTGGAGAGGCCAAAAACCTGAAAGATTTGGGAAGGTTCAAGGGAATCTCTTCCCTTCAAAGATCACCTGACCACAACATTTGTTACTCCAACACAGAGTGTATTTGTTCTGTGTGCTACCAAGTGACCGAACAGCTTCCTTCTTTTGTTGGTGGTTTGAATCTATTCCTTAGCTCTGTTGCAGATGTCCAGGTTCCAGTGCAGTACTGCAGAGACCACTCTTGTCTTTCCTCCCTTTTCTGAATCTCCCCACCCTTGGCAACTTTAGAGCCACTCACAAGCAGAAGAGCATTCTCAAAAGGGTTAAAAATACAGGGACACAAATGAAAATGCAATTAATAAATCTGCTAGATAAAATGTCCTGATGCTCACAATGCAGTCGTTGAGGGCTGAACATTTTTCTTTGGGCTTCCTCTCCTCCATGACTGCAATAATGCATGGTAATATCGTTAGCATTGATTTGCCGCAAGGTGCATGTTCTACATCTGCCAGCTAACAGGGGAAATGGAGGGAGCCTCTCTCCTTGAAAGGCTGGAATTACTTAATTATCCAAGGAAAATAACATGCAGATTTAACAGCACAGGGAAGGGTTAGGACTCGCTTCCCCCGTTCCCAAAGAATACAGAACAACACTTCTCTGCTACGTGATCTCCATGCAAAGCAAAGACTCCTGGTTTGTTATTATTAATTACCCAGCTCCTATTCACTGGAATTCAGAGGTGTTGATACTTCGCATCACCCCCAGCTATGCTTGCAATTCATAAATCATACTGAGAGGAGTTGCCAGGAGAGGAGAGGAAATGCTGAAGGAAACTTGCAAGCATCTCTGAATAGGCAGCTGCTGCTCAAAGAGGCTGCATCCTCTGCATAGAGTCAGATGTAAACCAGCATTAGTGTTATGAGACAGCAAGAGACATGCCAAAAGTGGGTAGACAAGACAAAGAAACAATGCATTCAGACAGAAAAGGTGAAGGAAAGCAGATGGCCCTGGGGATTAACCTTTCATCTTCACATCCACAGGTTAGATCATATCAGATGGTCTGATAAAAACTCAAAGGCTCTATTATGATTATTAAGCTGGAAAGAGTTGACTGTAGTCCAAACACAGAAAAAAGTGGTCAAACCAGCACTGATTTCCCTTCCCCTGGAATTTAAAACCTCTTTCCCAGTTATCTGTTTTTAAAATAGATCTGAAATTGCCTCATCATATCAAAGGCAAAGTTCTGAACAGGGTTTTGGCCATCCCACACCTCCTCCCTCTTTATACAGATGTACATTCCACAGGAAGTGTCCACTCTCCTGCTTATCACAGTGGCTGTGCTGAAACTATTGTGTCCTTTTTAAGGAATTGAGAAACGTAAGTTTGCTACCCAAGGGATTTCTCTCTCAGGACAGTTAAGAGACTGACAACCACACCTTGTTATTGACCCCACTCCCTTGCTCTCTGGCTGGCAACAGGACACCACCAAATCAGATCTGGATGAAAAAAAAACCCCAGGTTGGGAGCATCTGGACCCAAATTTATCCCTCTCTGTCAATGCTCCCCAATCACAGGGTTGCCTTTTTGGGTTGTTTTTTTCCTCCTCTTTTCAAAAATCATTTCAAAGTTACAAGCAGTTGATCATTGAAAGCAAGGTTTCTTGGAAAGGAATGGCAGCTTCTTGTAGGGCTCACAGGGTACCTCAATGAAAAACAGAAACTTAAAGGCAAACAAGCCCTTCATTTGGCCACACAGCATCTCAAGTTCAGTTTTCTTATTTAGAGGGAAAGGATCTTCTCCTCTTTCCTCCTTTTTACATTTTGCAGTTTAACCCACAGAAACTAGATTTTAGGTTGCTTTGTTCTTTTTCCATTGTGGAGTGTGTGTGTTTTCCTTTTTCTCACAATGCACCTCTTCAATACTTTTTCAGTCCTGGAAGCTTGACAACGTGGCAAAAGAAACAATGAAAGTAACACAGAAACAGAAAAAGAAATCAGCTGGATGTTATTCATTCCTGTATTCTATAATATACTGAAAGGAAAAAGGGACAAAATGGGGTTAAAATATCAGCTTCAAAGACCACTGATCTGAAATTCTGAAATACTGAGATTTCTGGTCTCAGTGAAAATCAGAGAAAGCAGAGAAAAAAAATAACACAAATACCTTAACAGAGGTAATATTCTCTTTAAATGTTTAAATTTTACTTTAAAGAATTTTTAAACAAGGTCTTTTTTATTAAATGAAACCCTGAATTATTGTGTAAATTTTAGAAATAGCAGGTTTAGCCTGACACTTTGCTTTACACAAGTGGATTTCTCATTACTACCATAATAGCATTTTTATGTTGCAATTAACTTTTCCCCTCCCAGACTGAATAGAATATTTTTTATTCTTCCTGCTAGACTTTCCTCTATATTCTCTTCATCACTGCAGTACCAGCACAGGAGATTCAGAAGTGCTTTAAGCTGGCAACTAAGGAGTTTTTGCTGCTTAGGTCTCTCATTGAGGTCCACCTTCATCACACAAATAGACACATGAGGGAGCTCAAGCAACCCCATTCACACGGAGGTTACATGTCTTTCTGCAGCAGCTGAAGTGATTTAATACCTCTAATTCTCAATTCAGGGCTCCTTTAGGTCTTGGACTTAGATTTCCATGCCTGCCAGAATAGAAGTCTCCTTTTTTAGGTAGAAAAACAACTGATATGTGTCCCCTGCATACCAGAAAAGGAAAAATCTGTAGCAGTGTTGGCTGAGCTGAGATCAGAGGGATGAAATCTTTGCTCACCAGATTTGGCAGCTGCAGGTGCAATGTAACATGCAATGTAACACTGCTCTTACTACTCCTGGCTGAACCCTCAGCTGCCTTTTATGTTTGCTCTTGCTTGTGCACTTCTCTCTCCTTGCTAGACCTCACAAAGAAAATCCCCAGAGTTTCTCTTCTTCAGCCTCCTCCTATTCTGCCTAAGCTGGAAGTCCATGGGTGCAGGAAAGGACGCCTGGGGAACAGGGAGCAGGACTTCCTTCTCTTCAGAGGATTATTTTATTTGTGCAGCCACCAAGGCAAAGCTCTTGAAAGTAATGTTTATTTACCCTTTATATTCCTTTCTACAACAGATTTCATCCTCCTTATTTTGTCTCCTTTTCTCATTGCCCTTTATAGGAATATTTCATAGGATCATGCAATGGTCTGGATGGGAAGAGACTTTTGAAGGTTGTCTGATTCCAACCTGCCTGCCATGGGCAGGGACACTTTTCATGAGACCAGGTTGTTCAGAGTTTCATCCAACCTGGCCTGGAACACTTCCAATTCTGGGGCATCCACAGCTTCCCTGGGGAACCTTGCCGGTGTCTCATCACTTTCATCATAAAAAAATTATTCTTTATGCTCATCATAACATCTCCTCTTTCAGTTTAAAACTGATGACCTTTGTCCTATCATTACAGGTCTTTGGTAACAAGTCTCTCCTGTCCTATAAATCCCCTGTATATACTGAAAGGCTGCAATAAGGCCTTTCTGGAGCCTTCCCTTCTCCAGGATGAGCAAATCCAACCGTTTCAGCCTTTCCTCACAGGAGAGGTGAGGATCAGCTCTCTGATCACTTTTGTGGCCGTTCTCTGGACTTGCTGTAACAGGTCCAAAGCTTTCCTGGGCTGAGTGCTCCAGAGCTGGACACCATACTACAGGAGGAGTCTCAGAGAGCAGAAATAAATGGGCAGAATCACTTGACCTTCTGGCCCTGTTCCTTTTTATGCAGGTTGGCTTTCTGGGCTGCAAACGCACATTACCATCTTATGTCCACTTTTTCAGCACCAAAGTAAAAATATTTGAAAGTGCTGCTTTAACCCAAGTTCACAATCTTCACTAAAAATGAAGCAGTGCATGAGAATCCAAAATAAATTGGCACCTAAAACGAATTCGCTAAAGAGAGAACCTAAAGCCATAGCCCTCAGCAGCTATTGTCACCTGTTTCCACATCACACACGAGGTCAGGGAGCCCTGGAGGCAGCTGATATGATTAAATGAAGATTTGGATCAGATCATCTTGAATTCAAACAACTATGAGCAGACACCATGATTAAGTGTTTGCTCATTTGCCAGACTGCGGAGAAAAATAATTTTATTTCGGCACATGTTTCTATAAAGAATGGAGTAGGCACTGACAGTGTGGCCTGTTATTCTAGGTTTCCCTTCTTTCTCTAACATCAGCAGTGTCAGGTAAATTCTTGAGAGAAAGATAATTTGGAAAACCTTTTTCAAAACAGGTTTTCAAGGATGTGAATATTTACTGTATTTCATTGCAGTCTTCACACTATGAAACCCAACTTAGGCATTATCTTTGCACACCAAAGCAATAGTGATCTGTAACAGCTGCAGCACCAAAAATGAACCTGGATTCATTAGAAGAGCCCAGCAGAAATCCAAGTCCAAGAGGACTTCATTAGATGTAAGGAAGATTATTGACTTTTATCTTCTTACTTATTCCCCTAATTTTTACTGCTCATGATTGATTCAGGGATGTGATTATTAGCCACCTTTTTGCTGGAATGCACTGGCTGCTTCTAGTTGTCCTCTTTCCAGTTAAACCCATATAGAAGTTCCCAGCTGGTGCATTATCTTTCAGGCTTCTCATTCGCAAAGAGAGATCACTCTTCATTTGAGGGGGAAAAAAAAGCTGGCTTCATTTAATTTTTCATTTCTCCATTTCCCTGGTATCTAGAGGCCCAGTTTTCTAAAAGGCCTGTTTTTCTGCATTGAGATGGTGTACTTTACATCCCTGAAGAGAACAGACACCCCACATTACCATCTGAGCAGGCTCAGTGGGGTATTGAAGTGCAGAATTCTCAGTCTGTTCCTCTGCCTCATTCATTACTGAGCAAATACCTCCACAATAAACCAGTGAGTTGGCAACCCCATCTGCTCTGAATACACCCTGCCACTAGAGGAACCAACAAAATGGGTATGACATTCTTGTCCCCTTCTTCCAGCAGATCCCAGAGGGCTTTGCAAACTGCAGAAGTTTTGAAGGGGGATGCAGGTTATACATTGATTTTTCAAATGGTTTAAAGGATGTAAAGTTAGAACAGGCTCAGCTGGACAACTATGATAGTGTCAATGGCAAAATTAGCTAAACAGACCAGAAATTTGATGCTATTCTGTCTTCTGGTCAGGTCTTCTGCACCTTAAATTCATTTCACTCACTGCTCTGAGCAGAGGTCTGAAACTTATTTTTGACAGGGACTGCACCTCTAAGGAGAGTTTCTCCTTATTTGTATGCTCCCTTTTCCAATTCTACTGCCTCAGAAGTCTTATTCTGTCCCAGACCTGCATATTGGCTTTCCACAATCCTCCTCATCTTGCATGGTGCATTGATCTATTCTTGCTGAGACTGAAGGACACAGGTGTCTGCAGGAGTAGCATTTATGCTGGTTTGCATAGCAATGATTATAAAGGTGTACTCAGCAAAAGTACAATCAGCAAGTCCTTGCCAATACCTCCCAAGAGAAGCAATATTGAAGCCTAGGTTGTTACAATACTCTCACTAAGAAAAGGGTTTCATACTGGAAACATCTTATTAAAATATCGGGGCACTGCTGTTTAAATACAAGCTCCAGTCCTAACCTGGAGACACTGAAGACTCAAACACCCAGGGTACAGTGTGAAAATCAAGCCATTTCATGATAACACAAAACCACCTCCAGCCCCTGCTCACCCTTGTTCACAGAGAGAAGTTCACTTATCTCTTCCAGAGACAACACATTCAGACATGCAAACCCCTGACAAACCCAGCAGAGACTGATGCACTCTGTTTCCTTGCAGAATGCTCAGGGCACCTGCCCTGGCCTCCCTATTTGATTGTCACCACAAGAGTCACAAGGGAAGAGCAGTTCTCTCACAGACACAGCAGCAGGGATGTATCTGCCACCTGATTTTAACTGTTTTATTTCTTACAGGGAAGAGATAATGCAAGGGAACCCGAAGACAGTGAAGAAGGAGGTGCAAAGAGGAAGTCTGTCTTTACTGGTGATCAGAAGTGTGAAACTGCTCATTTGGGGCTTCTTTCCTCTTCTTTTCCTTCCCCAAGATTTTCTTTTAAACAGCAATCCCAGATGTTGTCTACTTTTTCCTAGCTATTTTTCATTTGTCTGTTTTGTTTATCTAGAAGAGGAAATAAAGCTGTATGTTTTCAGCCAAACTATATTATTTGTTGAGAGTTTTGTACTGGTTTTAGCAGAAAGGCTAAATGTTTATTAGAAAATATTTTGACAAAGGAGGAAACTCATTTCCAGCTAGCTCTAGCTGTAGGAAAGGTGAATATGGCTCAGTGAGTCTGTAACTGTATCAAAGGTTTAAAAAGTGCCAATTTAAAATCTAATCCCTGAGCCCTTGCATAAGTGGTCCTATTAAAAGGAGAACAAATTTACTTTTTGCCTTCAGATTTATACCAGTTGTCAATATAAGCAAATGAGAATGAAAGAAATTCAGAACCACAGTCTGTTCTAAGCTGCACCACTTCAAAGAAACTCTCCAGGAGTCAAAGGATGTGCTTTTAATTAGCACTGGAAACACAGAATTGAATCAAGAAGATATAGTTCTTAATGAAGGTGGTATCATTTATACACTCTAGTATCTCTGAATCATACAATACATTTCAAAGACAAAAGTTAGGATGCGTCCTTCATTATGCACTCATGGTAATTGCTAGATATGCACTTACCTTCCATTAGTTATTGAGGTTTAGTCAAACAACTTCTCCTGGTCATCTACCTGAACATTACATTTCATAAGTATCCCTGCATCTTGGTGATGTCTGTGTGTAAGCATCAAAAAATGCTCAATTCTCAATATTACACCACTTGTGATATTTCCCAAGTAAACAACATTTTCTCCATTGGGAAATAATATCTAGGATAAAACCAAATTGTGAAATACTAAAAGAAACTTAGCCTCCTCCATATTAATCTTAAAACATTTATGATATATCAAGGCATTGAATTTCCAGATCTAATGAGACCTTTGTGCTCTGAGGCAACTCCTCGTTTTATAAGGGAGTAGAGTAGGTTCCACCACTCCTTGGGCACCTGGCACAGAAAAACCTTCTCATATTGTGTAATTACAAAAATGGAAGCCAAATCATTGTTTTGTCTGGTCCTGTCCAGGCAAAATCTGTTTAAATCCCCTGTAAAGCCTCCTTAGAATGGACATAAATTACAATCACCCTATGACATCCTAAGCAATGAACAGGAAACTGGTCTGTGTGAAAATAAGACCCACTGTGTGATTCTTTCTTGTGAAATTCTGGCTATTGATGACAAGAAGAGATAGAACAGGACAGAAATGGTCTCTGAATCTTAGAAAATGTACTGTTGTGGGCAGAACAAGATGCTGACAACATTTTATTGAAGTGTAAAATAAACCTAAGCTTTCACATGATACAATCCTGATCTAAAGGTAGTCAGTGTTAGAGTACGTCTTGTATCCATACTTCTGGTCAAGTTGGTTTCTTACTGATAAATAACAATATTGATGTAAGACCAGTGAAACCCAGAGAAGTAAGCACAGAGTCTTTTTTTTGAACAGGCCAACAATTCCTCTTGAGGATAAGATCCCATTACCCATGTGCTCAGTCCTTGAGAACAGAAGTTAAATAAGAACAGGGTCTGTCTGTAGTCCTTTTGTACTTATTCCAGCCAACATTCACATGGCTCCTGCAAACCAGCCCACACCTCAGTTTAGCACCCCTCAGACCCATGCACTGAAAAGAGAGGTGCATCCCTCTACAGTCACCTTCCCAACCACACTGCACCCAGTAACTACTCTGAACATTTCCAGATTTCCTCTTATTTCTTGTTTCCTCATTGGTTTCAATCTTGCATCACAAATTCACAAAGCTCCTGTTGAGTTAATCTCAAGAAAAGGACCTGAGCCCAAAATCGCATTTCCAACAGTTCTTGCAGTGGCCTAAATTCAATTTCTTTAAGCAACTGTAAAAAAATTTACCAAAAGCTCTTTTGCTCTTTTAGGCATATCAGATAACCCCAGTCCAACTCTGTATCAGCACTTTTTCCTGCACTGCACTTTGCCATCTTCTTTGCATTACAAATGCCATGTATATTACAAATAATAGGCAGACAGGAATCCTACACCATTTCTTTGAGCCCTTTTTCTCCCCCTCACCAAAGCACAGAGACAGCTGAAGAGCACAAAGATGTTTATTCTCTCAGAAAGGGCAGCAGTGCTTTTATTGACTAATGCTGGCTTGGCACAGGCACTCTGATTAACTCCTATCGTGTTAAGTCACGTTGTTTGCAAATTGTCCCCATTTCCCTCCCTCAGCCTCTCCACCAAAAAACCCCAAGAACATCCCACATATTCAAGGAAAAATGGTAGTATCAGTAAAGGAAAAAATTAGAGAAGTTTCATCCTCACTTTTTGAAGGGCACATGTTTCTTCAGAGGCAGAGATGGTAAGGTTTTCATAATGTTTGCTGACCTGAAAAAAAATATTGCATTTCCAGAAGTGTGAAGGAATTCTGTTCCATTAATTCATTTGCATTTCATCCCCCATAAGATTAGGAACATAACCCTTCCTGTCTCCCCTGTCAGCTGACATTCCACATCACAGCCAGGCTGAGGCCACTGTCATGCCCCATTAAGCATTAGTGGACTTTGCTCAGCCAATACAAGTATTTAAAAACTCCCTAGAAAACACATTAATCAAACGGATCTGCAGTTGTGTAAAATCAAAGTTTTTAAATGTACCATATTTAATATGCAATGGACTGTCAAGCACCTCCAGCGTGCCAAATTGCCACAGCTCATTGCATCTCCTGGCTTATGAAAAGCATGTAGAAGTAGAAGCACAGCCCTTTTGATATGCCTACTTTTTCCATATTTTTTTTTCCTTAAAAAAAATTCAAAGCTCAATTCTAAATATAGAAGCAACAGAAAAAATTTAGTACAGAACATAACCTGAGCAGGATCATAAAGCCCATGTCAGATTACAGTATGACTTATTCACCTGTGTGGGAAAACTAATACATATATTCACATGCCCCATAAAATTTATGGCTCTCATTTTAAAACAAAGGTGACAAATACTTGTGCAATTTAGAAAATGGACCACTTTTCATGATTTAGCAGAGACACACGCAGCATACTGTGTTCCAATTACAAACTAAATGGCACGCATTCACTGGCAAATGAGAAGCAGAAAATTATTTGCTTTGAATGTGTTGAATCTTGAGAGAATTTGAAGTGGCACAGCACAGAGAACATCTCCAGCATGCACTTAATCCCCACAGATCAATGCTTGAGGCTTCACACGTGAATTAGTGACCAGCACAACATCAAATACCCCTGTCCCATGCCACAATAATAGCATTACACAGCCTGACAATAAAACATTTGCCCATTCATTTGCCTCTAGTTGCTCTGTGTTTGCTGCTGCTGGAAGCTCCCCAGAAGGTTCTGTCACTTCTGAACTCATGTATGTAATATGCAGGGCATGGCCTCACCTTTAATGCAACTGGCTGTGGCCAATTTAAAATTCACATAAGAATGATGGGTAAAAACTCAGAGTTTAATGCTGGGGAGAGTTGCAGTATTTTTCCAGGGTGTGCCTCTCTTTTCCTCCTTTCACCCTCCTGTGGTATTGAAACAGCCCTGGGCAAGAGGCAGCAGAGTTAGGCTGTATTGTGGGGTAAAACAGAGCACCTCTAAGCCAATAACACAGGAAAGGTAATGGGACCAGCATCTGTCCCTGGGAGGCCAAGAGCTACCAGAACACTGTTCCTTATTCATTTCTGTCTTATATTGCCCTAATTCCATGACCTGTGAGAGAGTTGTAGCTAAATAACAGCTCCCCTAAACTCAAGGCAGTTACACAAAACTTACACTGGGAGCTGAATCTCTCAAGGCACATCCAAAGTGTGTGGAGGTAAGAACATATGTGATGACAGGAAAGGCAAACACAGCAAAATAGGGACTTAACTAAGTGAATAACAAAGAGAAAGCAGCACTCAAGTTGCTGCTCATACCCTTCTACTTCCATGCAAATGCAACAAACCTGACTGCTTGCCTGAACACAAGGGTAGGAAATGACGTTCATCACATTTACTCCTCATCCAGCACCAGCTCCACAGCTAATCTTCCTGAAATAAGGTTTACAAAGGTGCTGAAACATATAGAATATGTATCCTGCAGCTTGTTTTTCTAACAGGAAAAGGTGTACCCATGAGCAAGGGAACTGGCTTAGCAAATCTAATCCCCTGCAAAGAGGAAAAACATACATGGAGTCTTCTAGAAGAAAAAAGTAAAAGAGTACATCTTTAAAAATCCCTGCAGAGTCAAGAGGCTGGAATATTTCCACTGTCCTTTCTTGTCTCATTTGAACGGAGTACAAGAAGGGCCTGAGGCAGACCTACCAGCTAGGAGCACACCTCAGGAACACAAACCTGAGGAGAGATGCTGCAGAGGTGGACAGCTTGTGGAGATGCGCGACCTCACCACTGCAGCAGTGCAGTGTAGCCCTCAGGTGTGAGGGAGAGAGATTGCTCACTGGACTGACGAATACAGGCACATACACAAGATAATTTGGGGGTGTTATCTAGTTCCACGTCTCCTTTCATTGACTCTGGTGTTTGGAATCTGACAAATGAGATTGAGCTACCCAGGACTTCTACTCATGATTTCACCCCCAAGTAAAGGCTGGTATCAGCAACATCACAGGAAGACACATTCCCTCCTCCACCAAAGCTCTAAAACTGTGCATCATTCTGAAGTGGAAGAATAATGTCACAGTGGT
The DNA here is from genome assembly GCA_037834095.1 of Argya squamiceps. Lineage (NCBI taxonomy): Eukaryota > Metazoa > Chordata > Aves > Passeriformes > Leiothrichidae > Argya > Argya squamiceps. Next base: position 21,254,368 of record JBBMKD010000001.1, read on the forward strand.
AAGAATCAAATCATACATGATGCCAAAAGGTGAAAAATTCATCTTTGTATTATACGTAACTTATATGCACAATAAGAGTGATGGCATGTATTCCTTCAAATCCCAGTCTCTCCCAAGTTCTGAAAACAAAGTCCCAGACCTCCCTACATATTTTGACAGAAAGGGCAAATCATCTCAGAGAAAAAAAAAAAAAAAAAAAAAAAAAAAAAAAAAAAAAAAAAAAGAAAAAAAAAAAAAGACACCAATGGGGCAAGCTTAGTGCAAACCCAAGAAAGCCTCAGTCTTTTCCCTAGACTGCACTTTTCATTCATTTTGTCTTACAGCACAGTACAAATTGCTGAGCTAAAGGATCTCCTGATTTCAAACATAAAAGCACAGAGTAACAAGGCCGTGGTCTGAAGGATCACTGCTTTGCCTTTCTCATACTCAGACAATCCTTGCTCTGTTCTGCACAGAGAAGGAAACTGTCCACCCTGTTCACACCACATCCTCCGGGACAGATGAGCACCCAACATACCGAAGTGGCTTCCCCCAATACACTCCCTGAATTTTTAGTTATTTAAAAAGAACAACAGCAAACAAAAGCTCAATTGTGAGTACATCCTGAACTTAAAATCATCTAGAAAAGACCTTCCTTCATTCCCTGCTGTAGCTTTTTTTATTGCTGCCAGCTACACCACAGTACCCTAGGGTAAGTCACAAAATTCTCCATTCTTTTGAGTTCAGTTTAGAGAAGGAGCCATTGTCCATGTGACGAGATACATGTACCTGATGTCAGCACTGGGTTTGGGAAATAGGAAACCAAACTGAGAGAGAGGAAGAGGAAGAACTTCATTGTAGTATAAATGCACCCACATCAGCAGGATTTGGTTTAGTACTCAGGGACAAACTCCTTACAGAGGTACTGAAAATGCACTTAAAGATCACACCACTTGTGACTCTGTGATATTGGATGTGATGCAGAGACTGCCACTGCCAAGAACTGTTTTCATACTAAGCAGACTGTAAAAAGGGTAGGAAGAAAAATGAATAATTTGTAGCCATCAAACCAGCACTGTCTTACAAGAGCTGGAGAGCAAATGCAGATTTTATACAGTGCACAGAAGGAGCAGCAGGTATCAGACACAGTGCAAACTACCTGAGAGCTTGTCTCATGCATCCATGCTTAAAGAGCTCCATATCAGCACAGCACATGAACCAGCACATCAAGTTAAGAAAAGGTATTACATATCACAGTCTTGACAGAATCATGTGGGGTTGTTGTGACTGAAGTGCAGGCACTGGCAGTTCACCTTACTGAACCTCACACAACTGGAATCTCAATCCAGCATATCCAGATCCCTCTGCATTCCTACTCCACAGAAAATCAACACTCCTGCCCAATTTAGTGTTGTCTGTAAGCTTGATAAGGCTGCACTCAATCCCCTCCAGCTCATTGCAAATTATATGAAACAGGACTGGCCCCAGTACTGAGCCCTGAGAGCACCAGTCGTGCCTGGCTGCCCTCTGGGTGCAGCACCATTCACACCCCTGGGCCCAGCCACACAGCCAGTTTTTAACCCAGTGAAGTGTATTCCCATCCCATCCATCTGCAGACAGTTTCTCCAGGAGAATGCTGTAGGTGACAGTGTCAAATGCCTTATAAAGTGCAGGCAGACACATCTGCAGCCTTTCCATCATCCACTAGGCAGGTCACCTTGGAACAGGAGAACAGGTTGGTCAAGCAGGACCTGCCTTTCCCAAGCCCATGCTGGCTGGGGCTGATCCCCTGGTTGTCCCATATGTGCTGTGTGATGTCACTGCTCCATACCATCACCCAACACCAGGGAAGGGAATGCTCATTTCCACTGAATGCCCATCTGTCTGATACAGTTCTCTGTCAGACCACATAGAACAAGAGTTAAACTCTTTCCTCAGACCAGAAAGAGAAATGAATTCCCAACCAGCCAAACACAAAACTCCAGTCTTAAATGCTTATCTCTTACAGACTGATTTCTGATCCAGCTTCAATACTGTCAGGATTGTGGTGGGAGGATCACACTCCTCAGTTTGACCCCTTTGACAGTGATCCCTGGAGCAATTACAGCAACAATTAGAGCAACCAGGCAAAACGAGGAGCACACACTGTAAAGGCAGGGTATGTGAGTAACTTTGCATCTCCATATCAGGTCTAAGACAGCAGTTCCCAGTGCCTGTGGTAGCAGGGAAGGCAGATTCCAGCAGCAGCAGGATGGGGATGCTGGGCTGGCCTTCCACCATAAGAACTATTTCTGTAATAGCATTTTCAGAAACTGCATCTTAGGAGGATGTTATAGCCTCCCTAGTAAGGAAGGAAAGGGAACATGACAAGAACCAAGTAAGCCTACTCACATGTTCAAAGGCAGAGAATTACAGTCTATAGCTCTGATACCAAATGCTAACTCCAATCCTCCAGCTGCCTTCCCTTGCCAGAAGTTGGCAGGCATCTGCTATAAGCTGCACCTCTCTGGCTTGCTGTCAGACATCACCAAAGTCTGGAGAGATGGTAGATCTACAAAGAAAGCAGAGACACTAGGACCAGGATTTTTGTCATTTCCCTCTCTTTTCTGGGGTTAACAATCAGCATTATAGTCTGCTGAAAAGTCTAAAAGAGGAAAATTAATAATTTATGTAATTATTAATGATTTTAATTTATGTTTCTATTAGATTTGCTGACAATTACTTGTCACAGAGTCTAAAACTGGTTGTGGATCAAGTCAAGGGTAAATGCACACAATTTCCTCTGTGCCAGCCAGCCTTCTCCAGCTCCAAAGATTCCCATGCTACAAGCATCTCTCTCCATCACAGCTGCCACAAAACCACAGCCAGACGGAGCTGGGATAGCAACAGAAGGCAGGAGGCTTACAAGCACCATTTTCCTTTCCCCATCTGGGAGACTACTCAGATTTCAGGCTCTGTCCTGGCTTCTCATCCTCCCAAGTAGGCTCTGGTAGCTGCTGCTCAGGGCTCCTTGCACTTCATGCTTCCTGCTAACTCACACTGTGTTGTTACTTGCAGAAGATGGATTGCCACATTTTCACCGCTTTATATGAAGTTTTGGTTTAGAATAGAGCTAGTTTGGGGGAAAAGTATTTTCAAAATTTTAAATAAAATGCATATTTTGAGTTCAAATTTGTAACAATCAGCAGGCAGTTTGTTTTCCCCGTAAAGAAGATTCAAAACTAAACTATGCATGTTTAATAATGGCATTTATTTTACAAGTTTTTCTAAGCACTTCCATTTTTCCCCCACTTCTTGCTGTCTTCTCTTATTTATGCAGAGGCTTGAAAAAGTATGCAAGTTGCTTATTCCTCCCAGACCTGTCTGAGGGTTTAAAAGAAGATATTTTTCATAAGATAATGAGGACTTACTTAAAAAGCTTTTATGAAAAGCAGCATTGTGTTTATGCTTTTTAGAAGCAACGAAAAATTTCACAAGCAAATTTGAAGTCAATAACCATTCAGCAAAAAGCTTTCCTTCAGAGAACTTCGACTAGCAGCAACTGAAGTCTGACAGTCAGGATGCTGCGTGGACTTGGATCTATATTAACTCAAAAGCACCCGAGTTCCTCCCCCAGACACATCTTTATTAGTGTGTTATACATAATTAGAAACTCAAGTTTGGTGTTGAGGCAATTTGACAACACATGCACACCTTAAGAAGTTTTTTGATTCTACAAGGCATACTGGGGGCTACGTATTACTGCACCTCAATGTCAGTCTTCCTCAACAATTACCAGAATAACTTTTTCTGCTTCCCCCCCCACAACTGAGACTGATTTCTTTTCCCACTGAAAAATAAAACCCTCATTGCCATGGAAATTTACTAGTAAATTCCCATAAGGCGCAGTCTTATTCTGCCTTTCCACTTACAAAATTAAACTTAAAAAGTGACAGAAATTGGCCAACGGAAAGAATGAAGGAATCATAGTGGGTGCACTGAAGGATCACAGTCAAAGCATGCAGTTAAAGACTAATAAGAATTGTGGCTTTAAGGCAGGATCTAATAAAAAAAAAGACAGAGCATGTTGTATTAGTTGTTAAGCAGATGACATTAACAAAATGCAGGAATAGGGAGAAAAACAGCTTTGTAATACATGAAGTACCTTCTTTCCAGTAAGACAGAGCTGTTAGACCATTACAAGAATTCTGCTGGGATAAAGCAGACAGTTCTGTCACCTACAGTCATGAAGAGCTACTAAGATCAGAAGTTGTGTGAAATAGGGGTAACAGTATGATCAGGAAGAGAAAAAAATCCATCCCACAAGTGGAACCTTGATTATAAAAACAAAAGCGAAGCCGAATGTGATCATTCTCCACATAAACATTCTCCACATAAACCTTCAGTAATTATCACTAAGGAAAGAATTAACATACATTGACATTTTAGCTGGGGAATATACAATGATTTCTAATCCCAAGTGCTCGACTATCAATCAACTTTTTGGTAGCAGTGATTCCTAGCTGGTTTTAAAGTGAGTTTATCAGTTAGTAAAACAGTTAATGTCTTTGGCAGAACAAACCTGGACTTCTTGACACAGAAGATTCATTCCACAAATTTTCTTTCATGTTTCTGAACTCTTAAAGACTAAATAGATCCACGTTTCCATCTGCTGGGTTGAAACATTTGTTCAGCAACAATATTCTTCCAACATTTATCATTGTCACCTATTCATTAAGCACTGGATATGGAATTACAGCTCTACCAAAGAAAGAACATATCTAGGCTCTCTCCATCTAAACAGAAGGCTCTTTCATCCTGTTATGTAAGCTTCCTTCTCCCCAAAGGAATCTCAAACCACTTAAATGGCATGCACTGGTTTGCTGTACAGAGATGTACCAGTTATAGCATGCAGCTCCTCTGGGGTGACACGTGTCAGCTGTTTTAACAGCCCACAACAGACACGTACGACAGACAAGATCATGTCCCTCTGAACACACAAAGGAGAGTCTCTGGGAATCAGGTTGGAACTACACTAAACACGGACTCTGGCCAGGACTTCATGTCTGCCACCTCCAAATGGTCCCACAACGTCTCTGAAGCAACAGGGAAGTTTGTTTTAGGCTATATCCAAATGAGGCTCTAGAGTTACAGACATCAGGATGGCACATAAATGGTCTATAAAAAATTTGATAAATTAGCTTTAGGACCAAGGAGCACTGTGAGGCAGGATAAGGATATTTTTCCCAATTTACAAATAAACCATGGCTCACTGTACCTAAGTAGTTTCTACATAGTTGCAAAAGAAGTCTGTGGTGGACTGAACCTCAGTTCATACCCAACTTGTTCCTCCTTTAGCTGTTATTGAAGCTGTCCATTGCTGCAAAGAATAAATATGAGGTTTATCTACAGAAGTGAAAAACTCCCACGCTTATAAAGTTTCTCTCCCCAAAACCACAGACTAATTTCTTGAGTTTCAACAACTCCTATTTCACCATTTCTAGTATCTGAAGGATGCAGGTACCCTGTCCTTTCAGGAAAAGCTGCCTCCATATGTTAATTTCCATGACAGCCTTGACACCCATTTGTCTATGTACCACTTAAAAAAAGTAGATTTATTTTTAGTCCAAGCTCTGCCACCAAAAGTAGTTAATCTATTTTGTCCTCCATAACAGCTAAAATAAAGTTTTGCACTTTCATGGTTTTACCCATCAAAAGAGCTCCCAATGCTGCACAAACCGATGCACCAAAGGGGGTCCATCAAACAGATCTACTCCATGACAACAATGTATATAGACTGTGACTGAAATCTCCCCATGGTCTCACAAGTGGAGTGCTATTTTCAACCTTGTTTTAGAGCTGGAGTGAAAGAAATCAAAGAAATTTGCTGCAGAAGAGGGCATTCAATTTAAATTACTCAGTTCATATGCAAAACTTCTAAGCACTACACCAATCTTCCCTTTACCATAAAAAAAAAAGAATAGAACAGATCACAACGTGCTCGGGTGACAATATCCTACTTCTCTAAACTGCATATTTCTTAAACTAAAAGCCTCAGATTATTGGAAACATTGATGTTCCCCAACGTCCTTTCATAGCCTAATTCCTCCTCTCTCCTCTACTCCACTTCCAAACTTTGCTGCATTTGAAAATGTCATCATTCACTTGGTGACACATCCCAGCCATGTAGGGTGGCAGCTGAGTCACCTCCCTGCTGTGACGAGGTGTAATGGTGACAAGCACCTCACAACTGCACAATCCTTTTTTGGGCACTTTGTGTTGGAGGTTGTTCTATACAAAGGCTGGGTGGGAGGAACAAACCAGGGTGGAAGAACTCCACACACACAAAGGAGAAAGGAGGGATTGGAGGTGGGCCTGGCAATCAAATTACATCTTCAAGCACAGTCAAGCTAAAGGGCATGTAGAGAAGCAGGCAGAGACTGAAAGACCAGGAATGAGTCAGAGACTCATTTGGGCTGACATTCTGCTGATATCTACTGAAGGCTCTGAATTAAAGCATCTCTTGAAGCATCTATGTCTCTCCACAGACTCTGTGGAGATACTGGGATGTAGTATCACATCTTTGGCATTGATGCCAGTGTAAAATGTTCCTCTCTTTCTCCCACCAATTCTGCATCTTCCAGTTCATGAGGAAGTTCACCTTCTTCCTGGAAATATCTGCTGCAAACTTCTGGAAAAACTTTCATTTCCTCTTTGGCCTGCACCATGAAAGACTCATTTTCTCCCACCAATCAGTCCACCAAAATACCGGACCTTTTGTCAGAGCAATTTACAACTAATAGAGAAACAGAATAAATACAAGCAATGCTAGGGCATCACCGACAAGTAAGGATAGGAAGCTTTATCTCTTCTCTTAGTGTTCTCCACTTAAATATAGGCCCACTTGCTATGTCATGATGACCTGAAGACCCCTATCAGATGGAACTACAGGTCAGTTATTCTCCTCTTCTGTGTTCTACTTCAAGTCAGCTCAGAACCAATTTTAAATTCTTTCAAAAGTAAACTCTGTACAGGAATCATTTATCGACACTTTCTTGCAACTGGAGTTGAGCAATTCTTCCTGTGGAGGCCACACTAAATGTCTGCAATGGGTTTGACCTCACAGGATACATCCCTAATGTAGTCTTTGTCCAGTTTGCCCTCTGGGGAGCAAGAGGGGAATAGAAAAAGTATAACAGAAAAAATGAGAATTCAGTGCATTGTAGAGTGTTCTCCCTGGTGTAATTGTCTTGGCTGCACAAAAGCAGAAAGTACCTATTTCTGGGGCTTCTGTAAGAATCTCAGCTTAACAGCTGACCCTCACAATACAGCCTAGTTACAAAAAGAGATGCTCCATCATTCACACACCACTTCTTCACCTTCGGCTGAAGTAACTGGAAAGGGATCAATGATAAAGATAAAACCTGAAAAATCAGATGTATTCCCAAAGGAGCCAGGAGGTTTTTACTTGCATTTAAAAAGCTTTGAGAAATGTTAACGGTAAGTCAATACAGACAGGGAAAGAAATGCAGTTGGGCTGCCCCTTGCTCCCAGGAGCAGGCAGACAAGGAAAGAGCACAACACTCACACAGTAAAAAGAGATCTGCAAAGTTAACGCCTCTCTCAAGCTTGCAGCAGGCCAGAGTGTAACTGTGAACCCAGCATGCTGTGCAAGCTGCTCTAAACTGGCTAAGAGTAGTCACTTTATTCTGCACTTACCAGTGCCTTTGGCAGTGCTTGTCCTTTCTTCAACTTGGATAGAGTTAATTTTCTTCCTATTAGCTGGTACAGTGCTGTGTTTTGGATCTAGGACGAGAATAATGTGGGTAATGTACTGATGTTTTAGCTGTTGTTGAGCAGCACTTATGCTAAGTCAAGGACTTTTCAGATTCTTTGCTGCCTGGCCAGTGAGAAGGCTGGGGATTCACAAGAAGCTGGGAGGGGGCACAACCAAGACAGCTGTCCCCAGCCGGACAAAGGGATGTTCCAGGTCATATGGCATCAGTCTGAACAATAAATGTGGGAACTGGCTGGGGATGGGATCCTGCAGGCTGCATGAGAGATTGCATGGCAGGAGAGGGACACAGTGAATTCCCTGCCTTGCACCATCCCAGCCAAACCAGAGCACCCAAATTAAGCCTTTAAGTTTCCTATAAGACAAACAGAAAACAGCTGCATGCTCACCCCCATGAGCTGTGCACTGTGATGCCTCTCTCCCAAAACCTTCTGTCTGAGGCAGATGAAGGTTCAAACCCTGCCATAATGCTTAGTGGAGCATGCTGGCCACTCAACACACAGGGATCCTGCACGTGTTGGGGGAAGATGACATTAAGCCCTGTGGTACCTTCACATGGACAAAAATTACTGCAGAGTCACCAGATTCCCAGCAGCACCTGCCAGGGGACAAAGATGCATTATATTTCAAATTTCTGCTTAGTGTCACCCCCAGCCCTCAGAAATTAGTCTTCAATGTTTCCAGCCTTATAACAATCCCTTTTAAAAGGCTTCCTCATTTTCTGGTATTTTTTGTGTCACATACCTAATCAAATGTGGTAAATTTATTCTATTGTCCGTTCTACATATTCTCTCCCTCTTGGAGATAATTTTCAAATGATTTTTTCCCAGCATCTGCTCCTTCCTGTTTCTGTACCACTGCTGTAAATGGGAATTTTTTTCTTGACATCAAAAGAAGCGAAATAGGGCTTCCTAAGATAGTTTTCTGGTTGATTACACAGAAGTAGTGCAGTAGTCATGAGCAAGAGATAAGTAGCTTTAACACATCATAGTTTTGCTTCTTTGGGCTGTAGAACAACATAAATATGTTAATGCACCCAGCTCTGTGCCCTGCAGAGCTCACAGCAGCCTCTGCTCTCGGCTGCAAAGGCGAGCACACACATCAGTGGGAAGGGCTCCTGCTCTGCCCCCACACCTGCAGCTGTGCACAGGCACCAGCACTGCAGCCTCACAACACCCCTGATGTGCCCTGGGCCACCCCTAAACCATGTGGGAACAACATGGGAGGTGGTGACAGCTGGAGATGTCCCTCAGGGGGGTGATGAGAACAATGGGTGGGGAAGCAACACAGCCCAGGTCTTCCGAAGAGGACTGGCCACAAAGAAAAATAAAAAATAGCCTTTAGCTGTCCCCTTCAGCCACAGATCCTGCCCAGATCGTACCTGAACTAACCCACTCACTGACTTCTTCTTTCTAAAAAAAGCAAAACAAAACATTAAAAAAACCCTCTGGTGCTCCCTTGTGTTCATATTTAGGTAGTAAACAAGGAAGATGCTGGAAAAACCCAGTCAAGTGAAAAACAAACTTTTGCAAAGGGGTTCAGGCAGATAGTACTTAGAGAACAATTTCCTGAACACCAACTGTCTTCAGCTGACAGCACAGAGACACTTAGTTTTATGCATTGCAAAAGCATGGTCTGTACCAAACTGCAGACCTGGTCAAAGGAGCAGGGATACAAGGAAGGATGAAGAGACACTTAGGAGGATGGAAAGGCACAGAGGTTCAGTGAAAGCAGAGCCTTGATCTGCTTTTGGCTACAAAAGCTATTTGGTACAAATATCTGCTGTAGAATATTTCATATGATAACGTTATATATGTGTGTGTTTGGAGATACGTATTTCTTTCCTACGTGCCCATTATGGAATTGTCATAAAATGAAGCATTTCTCAATAAATAATTCTACTGCAGAATAATTTACAGTTATGTACACAAGTCATCTACTAAACTGCAGTTGCATCTAGACTTCTGTTTCTGTGCTAGTTCATAAGATTTTCATGTAGTAGCACAATTTTGCTTGTATTCCTGAGACTGCAGGCAAATGTTTAAATATTTTACAAATAGAAAACCATTTTGAATGAATTTTTTAAGCCAAGATGTAGCATTTCTATTCCTATTTGATTTGAGGAATTTCATACAGTTAAAGAATGCCCTGACTGGGACTTGAACTGAGAAACCAATGGGGGTCCTCAGTTTTTACAGATACAGACTGATTCTGCACAGAATGCATGGGATAACTTTTGAAATTCTGGTTAAAGACACCAAATTATAAACATACTTACATTTTATATTCCCTTACCCATTGCCCTCCAGCTTCCCAAAATTCTCAGCATTTTCTGAGACAAATCTGAGCAATTCAGTGGTGCAAACCATATCTGAATGAGAACTGGAGCCTTCATGTGGTGCCTTAAAGGAAGGAGCCAGCTAGAAAACATTAAACTACTTTCTACATAGATTTTTCATCCATTTCCTTTACCTGATGAATGGCTGCACAAGTCTGAATTAGGAGTTTCCTTGAAATCACAATCCAAAACTAACAAATTGACAGGTAGTTATAGAATGAAAAATATACCCTAGAAAATAGATCGAGTTGAAGTTCCTCAAACTGTACAAGGCAATAAAGCAGGAGTAGAACTGCTAAGTCAGGTCAATCCCCACACAGTGTTTGAAATAATCCAGGTAGAAACTTCTTAGAGATTGCTGAAGTAGACAAAAAGGAAGTCTTTGAGGTTTAGAGTCTTCAACTCTTACATTTTCTACTCTTTCCTCAGCTCCTTGCCAGAAAGAATCCCCCCTACAGAATATATTGTGCTCGTTCTCAAGCTCTTTGAGCACATTCAATTTTTGCACGGATACAGAATTTTTAGCAAAGATCTTGAGGTCTTCTGTGTTCCCTGGTACTTTGCCATACAAATAAATTGGGTATTTAATACCAGAAGTCTATGACAATGAACTGCACTCTTTGTGGATGCGTGGTGGGCAGGAAGAGTGAATCTTTCATCATCCTTGAGGAGCACAAGAGGAAGATGTTTCTGCCCCTTTATTGCTGGTCTCTGAGACCCCTCCTGGAGTACTGTGTCCAACTCTCTCAGCACAGACATGTTGGAGCAAGTCCAGAGAAGGACCACGAAAATGATCAGAGGGCTGGAGCACCTCCCTTGGGAAGACACAGAGCTGCAACTGTTCAGTCTGGAGAAAAGAAGGCTTTAAGGTCCTTTCTAACCCAAACAATTTCTGTGACTCTCTGAAAAGTTAGCACTAAGATTCAAAATATGATGACAAAAAAGAAAAGGATACACAAGTCTGTCAGACTGCTACAGAATTCTCCTCTGCTGTCCAAAACATTTTTACTTTTAAGAACCAACTTTCATGGAATAATTTATGTTCTTTGCTTCTTATATGCTTCCTTGCAAACATTGAAATCAATCATGTCTAGAAACCATCAGACCCAAATAGGAGAGGATTATGCAACAGCATGTCATAAGTGAATCAATATTGTCTGACCAGGCCATGTGCTTGTCAAGGTCACATTGATTTCTTTAATGTTATATTATTGCAGCTGACCTTCCTGGCTGATCCATCCATGTTCCAGTGGCTACAGGTGCAGACTCACTCCACTGCTTGCCAGTCTACAAGATGCTTGGTAGTTTTTTCCTCCCAAGTTTCCACTCTTTATCTGAAGCACCATTGCTCTCTGTGTTCTGTGCCCAGCTCCAGCAAAACCCACTGCTATAATGTCTCCTGCTTCTTCTGGCTGGACACACTCAGCTGCTGAGATACCTCATTAAATCCTCTGCTCTGAAAGCATCAGAGGCTACATGTGCTTAGCACGTTAAAACCACATCATTCATTATGGGAAACTGAAAACTATCAAATCTCTAGGGTATCATCATAAAAATTTCCTCTTTGGCCATCGAGCAGTGGTCCTCATTCTCCATTGGGTACACAGCAGGAAGTGTAATAGGAAAAACATAACAGGATTATTCACCATTGTGAATATCACCTTTTACTTTTAAGCAGGGAATTGTTAAAACTTGTCTTCCTCATCTTTTATAGCATGACATTATGAGGTGCATTGAAGAAAAACAGTTCAGAATATAATTAGATATCAAGGGCAATAAGCAGAAAGTTCTATTTTTATTACCAGATGTTAGTGGCAAGTTGCAACACAAGCATGCAGCCTGGCAGTAAAGATCAGGCCCAGCAAGAGTTGGGAATAAGAACCAATGCACACAGGAGTGTTATGTCCCAGGCTGAAGGGTGGTATCAGATATTGCAGCAGTTTCTTAACCAAATAGAGCCACAGAGCCAAATCAGGGTGTAACATGAGTGAGAATGTTATTTCTAGGCAGAGTACAGACTGGTGGCAGGCAGAAGAACTCCATGTGCCAAGCAAAACCAAGTTAGCCAACTGTCTCTGCTCTTTCAGTGTGAACATGTTGCTTTTCTTCTGCTTGGATGATTTTTTTTTTCTTTTTTTTTTTAAATTTTCGTTTTTAATGAATTCTGTCCCTAACCCTAGGGTAAAGCAGCCCAATTCTCAGTGCACTAATAGAACAACTCCCATTAAACACAGCATTTAATAAAGAAAAAAAGCAGTCACATTGGTAAAACCAGAAAAAAATTGGCTGGGGAAGAAGTCTGCAATAGGAAATTTGGAGCAATCAGAGAACAAAAATCTGGCTCCTTATCCTGCAAGATAGAAATATATGAGGAAAGCAATGAACTAGTTCCCCTGGTTAACACCTGATTAACAGTTGTATCACAACAAAGCAATGATGAAACAATTGAAAGTCTCCTTATTAAAATAACACAGATAAGGAGAAAAAGATCTTTGAAAATGATGACTAGTTGACACAAGCTTACCTCATTTCCTAACTGGGTGAGCAGAGAATGGAAAAACACTCTGAGAGTTTGGAGAAACAGCTCTTATAATAAGACAAGTGAGAAGTCCCTTTCTGCCCCTATACCAGAACTCCAAGAACCAAACATTGACTTCTTTCTTTTTTTCAACAACTCTTCAAAACCCATGAGTTCATTACATTCACAGCCTGTTCCATTTTGGGTGTCAGCTGTTAAGTAAAGATACAGGGATTCATTAAATTCTTACAATGACATCTGGTGCTGAAGCACAAGCACCTCTTAAAAAACTATCAGGGCCAAATCTTTGGAAGATGCTGCTCCTCACTTTCATTGCATCCATCAAACATTGGGAGAAGTCTACAAATACCACCAAAGCCAGTGCTCTTGTCATGTCCACAGTGCCTCAGTTGAATTAATGAACTACTTTGACCATGACAAAGCCCTATCTTTAAGGGAAGCAATCATGTGAGTAATGTAACATTTCCACTGAATAGATTTCATCTTCTAGCTTTCCACCATTTCAAGAAACACTGCTTTCAGCATCAAACCCCTTGCTGTCTGGTGTATTACTACAAGGGTAGAAGGTCACTCCAAAAGTCCAGTTAGGACCCCTCTGGTAGAGAAGGAACCTCTCAATCAATTATTATTGAGAGCTCACCTGTTTTTTAACTCTCGAGTTATAGCAGTGTGGCAACATACTCTGCTTTTAGCAAAGTGAACCAAGTTTGAGTGCTTAATTCAAAGTAAAACAGTAAAATCATACAGGCAAATCTGCTCCCACATACGTCTCCTGGGACAACAGCCAGGGTTGACTTTCATGTCATCCCACCAAGCACAACCCCTGAGGAATTCAGTTTAATTTATTCTAACACCTTTGCAGAAAATGTATTGCAGCAACCCAAACATCAAGCAAAGGCAGCTACGGTAAACCTCAGTATCTCCACTCTCAGTGCACAGCCCAATATCTATATATCTGGGGAAGAAAATTTCCTGTTTCTGAAAGTATTCTCTGCAGCAAATATTACTCCAGGCAGTATAGTTTAATGGTATTAATTCACAGATCTATATGCCCTCTGACATGCTCATTACACGGAAATCCCTTCAGGAGTGCCTCCCCCTTCTATTTTTTTTAATTAACTGGTCATTTTCAAACCAGTTTCACGATCCAGGGGAGGCTTCAGAGACATGAACTTCCTCAAAAGAATTTCAGTATTTGGATAGAAAAGATATCCCTAAATTTATGTCCCTTCCTGAGAGATGTTTTTCTGTCAGACATCAGAAAATTTAGCCCTTCCTCTCCCTGGCCCCAGTCTTAGGATAGAAGAGACAAAAAGAGTAACCAGCCATGCTGGAAAGCAATCTTCACATATTTTGATGTTCCTGGGGCAACTTCTTGAAAGTTAAGATGACTTCTGAGGTAGTGATCTCAAAGGTGCAACTTCAGCCTGAGGTTTGGTTACAGAGAGGAATGAGAGCATGCAAAAACAGACTTGGGCTTCTCAAAAAAACCTACTTGGTTTGAGTCTAGAAGACAAGTGGGCAGATATCACTGCAGTATTGCTTCCAAGAGCATTGCAGACATCAAGTCACAGTTTGGGGTTTGGGCTTGTTTTGGTTTTGGGTTTAGGGTGTTTGGGCTGTTGTAGATGGTGTGGCAATGGTGGGTTGTTTTGTTTTAAAAGCTTCATTCTCCAGAGAGAGCAGCTTCTGGGAGAGGCCAGGTTGGCAATTAATGTGGCAGGTAACAGAGGAAAGCTGCACATAATTGAGACAAAGAAGAAAGGTGCACAAAATTCAGACAGTTTTAATTGAACATGTTTAAAAACAGCAAGGCAACATCTTGCATCTAAAGCTCTCTGTGGCTTGCAGCTGGTGCCAGCTCTGCCACTGATCTCTCAAGGGTCTGGGGGCTTTACTTCTCCTTAGTGAGTCTTTCATATCCATAAGACAGAAAACAGAAACCAAAGAAAACAGGAACCAAAGCTGTTTGCTGACACAAGTGGGGGCAGGGTCCCAGTTATTAGCCCAGTCAAGGACTTGAGAGATGAAGTTTCTCCTTCTTGCTGTAACATTGGCTTCCTGTAAACAGGTCACATGGGCCTGGTTCAGAGTACTCCCTCCAGCATTGAAAACAATCTTAGAGTTGTAGTATGACATCTAAAATCAAAACCATGACGAATGATAAGCTACTGGAGGGCTTAAATTAAATATTGTCCCTGTCTTTCCACTGACAGGTAGTTAGGAGTTTTCAAGCTAATCCCTCTGCTATATATTGCAAGATGCTGATATACTTGAGTATATAGTGATTGAAACCAGGAGTACAAACAACTCTGTGAGAAACAAATTACTTAATGCTCCAGGAAATTTATTATAACAATCCTTAGTTCTCAACTAATGTTTTCTTTATATTAAAAAGGGTAATTAGTACAATTATCCCTGTGTGGGATGATGACTGTGGGCAAAATTAGAGAAAACTGGGAAGTTACACTATTCACATTCCAGCAGAAGTTAGTACAGAAATTATAGGAGGGGATGCAATTGGCATGTACACAATGACTCCCCACACAACACAGCCTACAACCTTGTGTACAGACTAAGAGGGGTGAAATGAAGGTGGGAGCAGGTGGAGACATGGCAGCCAGGCTCTGCTGTAATCCTTGCAGGGATGGGAAACCAATGGTACCATGTAGCTGATAAATCACATAACATCTGTCAACCAAAGGAGACAGGAGATACCTTGCTGCTGAACCAGCAACTGTGGCAAGATACCTCTCTGCAGATGAGCTTGGTTCACCCACACCTCCATCCCAAAGTTACCTGCCCCCAATGTACAACCACCCCTCACTCAGCATGTGCTCTATACTTCATTGACTGTAATTTTCAGAGCAAAGCAAGAGACTTTTACACCAATCAGAAACAAAGATCTGCATGAGTGGAGTCACTCAGGCTCCACATAAAAGGAAAGAAAGAGTATAATGGTGGATTAAGGATGGGGACAAGTCAGGGGAGATTCCACTGTAATTTCTGGGACCAGTCAGTGGGCTGAAACTGTCTTGACCCCCATAGAGAGTCCTGTTGGGTAAGAATTTCATTTGGTGCGTGCTGAATGACTACCTTGAGCAACTTCATTGGTGATTTGAGCTTGGCTGTGTATTGCTTTAAATTCGGTTTAAATGCAGCTGCCAGCAGCAGATGACATGATCACCTAAAAGCAGGGATATCCAGGAGGGGGCAGGTTCTTCCTAAATTACAATAAAGGATTCAACTCTCTTACACTGTTGGTACATGCCCCTGATCAAGTTAGTCAGGCCACCCTTGGGTGGAGTGGATTGTTCAGTGGAGTCCTCATAACAGGACACCAACAGATTGGTCAGGCACAAAAGAAAAATCACATTTTATTTGATAACTATGCTGTGGATATTAACCAGTAGCAAACTGTAGATGAGCCATGAACAGCACAGGCCCAGTATAAATATGGACACTGTTTGTTACAGATGGCTACACACACCTCTGGAGAAGGTCCTATTGATCTGGTGGAGAGGAATATCAAATTTTAATAACCACTTAGTTAAAATTGTTAATGTTATAATTGTTAATTGTTAATAAATTGTTAATTAACTGTTTACAAATGGAAACTTTAAGCATGATGCAACTGAAATCTTTCTGTCCAATTTTAGAGCAGAGAGACCTCTGTAAGAAGTGCTATCAGCTAGCAAAACATCAAATTAAAAATCTGAAAGAGTATTCTCTTTTTCATTAGAGTTGGGAGAAATTTATGGTTTTCTATTTGCACATATCTTTGCTGGTTTAATATCTGTTACACTGCCCAGGAATTTTATGTAAAATAGGTCAAATAAGAAATCCAGTAGATTGTTTCTTCAGACTTCTAGAAGTAGCACAGGGTGTACTAACTTGTAGATTTTGTCTATCCATTAATCACAAATTAACAATAAAAACCAGTCTAAAGTGGTCCTCCATGAATGGCTATTCTCAATCTACTTGAGGGTGTTTCTCCTAAACACAATAGAAATGGTTATGCATATCAGAAGGAGCTGATAACCAACATGAGTTTCACCAGCTCATGTTGGTGAAAGTATTTCAAGGTCCCCAGAAAATCAAACCAAGCAAACCCACCAGGTCATGCATAAAATCAGCTCTGTGGCTTCACTGTATGTGTTGTAAGTAGCAAAACAAGTGTTTTAACTGAAGGTGTTTTAGCCATGTCTGGTTAACCTGACATCATGAAGGATTAAGGGCAAAGCACAATGTCAACCAAACCATCCAAAAGTGACAGATGCTGAAGCCTTCAACTAATGAAGAAATTTTTAATCACTTGGAAGTGATAGAAAGAGTGCACCATAGCAGTGTCTAAGGACCACTTCCACTGGACATTACTGGAGACACCAGAACAAAGACCTTCATTCCTGTAGCATGAGCTGCCTCATTCTGTAGGTCACATGTCAGCACAGCCCACTGCAAAGGCAAATCAGAAAGAGATGTTTACTTCCTGAATTAAAACTCTTGCTGGGTAGGAAACAGGCAGAATCTGGACCTGTTCCCTTTATCATTTATTAATTCGCTCAGTCTTGTGACCTATTTCTGTCATTCAAGACAGAACAGTCAAACATAGTCTTTCCATCAATCAGTGCCAAGCAACTGGTAAAAACATTACTCATCTGTATCCAACATCTTTTTTTATTATTATTATAGATCTATTGAGTTAGAGGAAATGCCAGACTACAAATACATAGCCTATTCATCAAAATTCCATCTTTATCTTGTTGGGGTTTTTTTTCTTCCACATGCTGTTAAGAAAAAAGAAAATCCTTGTTGAAAAATTTATACTGGAAGAATTTAGCATTGGAAGAAAATAGCCATGTCAGCTCACAACAGAAAAAAACTATTCAGAATGGGAGGATTTCTTGCATTGTACCCTCTCTTCACTCCAGAGCTGCCTGATTTAACAGCTTCCGAAAGCAGCAGGGAATTTGCTGCTGTAAATTGCTTTCCATGTGCTCCTGTGGATCACTCCTACACATGCTCAGCTGAGCAAAGGTGAAACCTGTCCCAAGGGAAGGTGGCTCTAGCCTTGAAATAGGGCAATTATGCTGCAGAGTGAATGAATAGTCGCCTTTAGCAGAAGATTGAGTGAAGTTTCCCAAGAGCACCAGGGTCATTGTGTTATATCAGATCTGCCAGTTAAAGAGGGGACAGTTTTGTTTTTAGAACAGAACTTGCTCTGGTGAAGAGGTTCACAGGCTTCTGTATGAACTTACCACATTTGGAATATTCACCAGGCTAGAAATGCCCTCAGATGAGTGGGCTGTATCCCCTCATGTCACACATCAGACGGACCCAGAGACTTTCAAAAAGTTGAAGTTGTTTGAGATTTGCCCCTTGTAAGCTGCCCAAGGCCACCTTAATCCTGCACACAGACCAAGGTCCTGTGTGAGCACCCCAGCAGGAGCAGGTAGAGGATTTCAGCCCTTCTTCAAACTGATGACTGCTGGCACTCAGTTCCACAAGGGAATTCCCTTGAGCAGAGCAAGGGAAACCCAGCCAGGCAACTCCACTGCTGTCAGAGGGGCAGCTGGGGCAAGTATCTGTCTCAGACACTGTACACCCTCTTTTCAGCCTTGTCTTTCTGCAGCCATAAGAGGACCCCCTTTCCAAGGCAGGGATGAAGAGTTTAATACTTTTAAATAAATTTACTCCTCTCCCGAAATCAATGAGCTGTCAGCAACAGCTCTAACTGTATCATTTAATCTCTAGGGTCTTCACAGCTCATGTGACAATAGACATCTGTCCCACGCTCTTCTGGGGACCACGTTATTCAGCACACTGTGACAAGAAGCAAGGGTACAGAAAAAAATGGATAAGACAGAGTATTTTGAGTGTGAAGAGAAAAAAAATATCGGTTATATGCTGCCTAAACAAAAAGCCTTAGAAATAAATTCATTTTTTACTTCCTAAAGTCCAAATAGGTCTGTATTTGAGATCCTCTGTCTCACTGCTACCTTGTTCTGATTTGTAAGTTCTCACAGCACTTTTCAGGGGACTGGCTTAGTAGCCTTTCTCCATTTGGATAGAAAGAGGGAAAAATTAAACTTCTCTTTTAGTGAAAGGTAAGGAAATCATGACTCTCAAACTAGATTGACTGTTTACTCATGCATGGGAGGTTCTTCAAGTGAGTATGTATTTCAAAACAAAGGGACTTTTGGGGCAGACTAACTGAAAGAAACACTGGCCTACATTCACTGGATTAATGCAATTATATCAGGAAAGTGTTTAGTTGCACCATCTATTTTGTCACCTGACCTAAACAATCCTTAAGGCCTCAGATACTGACTAAACTGTCAGTGTTTCCTAAAATCAGGAACTAGCAATCCAAATACAGACCAACCGGAAATAATTAAGTATCTTATGAGACTTACAGGACTCAAATTGGCCTAGCTAAACCCCCATAACACATGTATTTTTGGTTTCATTAACTTTTAAAATGGAATGTCCCCCTACCTCTTTCAGAGAAAATGTTTAAATCACTGATCTCAATGTCTCTACCAAGAAAGGAAACATTTAATTCCTGATGAGCACCAGCGCAGTTAATTTCAAAAAATTAAAGCAAAAGGGTAGGTAAAACAATATACAATGAAAGGAAGCTACCCAGCAGGTCACTGATGATGGGATTTTTTAAGATGTTAATGAAGATATATTTAAATTCTACTGGAATTTGGCACTTTAACCTTGAGGCAAAATTTGCTTAGTGAGTTACACAGACTTTTAACTGCACACAGCCAGCCTTATTGAGTTATACCAAGCTGACAAGTGTCAGCACAGTTTCCTACAGCCAGCAATATCCCAACCCTCATATATTGCCAAGGGCTCCTTTCAGGTTTGCTTTAGTCTGACAGAGACCCCTCCAGTTCTAAGCAGAAACATTCAGGTTCCATTCCTCCACTAACATGAGTTCCCAACTGAGCAACCTATAGAGCAGGAAAACATAGTAAAGAGGGAAAATGGGTTACCAATTTTGTTATAGCTTCTTTAAATGTTTTCCCCATTCCAGTTAGAAGCCGTATTAATTCTGTAAAGCACAAGTCCTGAGCAATGAAAATTAAATAGAGGAGCCCAGAAGGCTCCTCTGGAATCTGGCTGAAGAACTTTCCAATTGCAGTCCAACGCTGCAAGATAAAAAGAGGAACACAGTGACAGTACAGGAGAGTCAATATGTCTGTGCTATCAAGGAGGCCAGACCTCAGCCTCTGTGCTCTGATCTAGCAGTGGCTCTGAGTCACATCTGGCAGAGTGGGAAGAACACAGCAGCACAAATGTTTGATTATCCTTCTTAAAACATTCAGTTCAAAACTCCAACCTTGTTCCATACAGACACATTTCAGGGGCGCATCCTCCCATTAACAGGAGCAAAGGAAAAAGAGCTTTGAATGTGACCAAAAATAAACTGTCTGTCAGAGAGGGAGAGATCATTATATCTTTTCAAAAAAACAAGACATTAGGGACTTCGTTTCATTCCATTTGATGTTTAGTATTTGATGCCAACACTTCAGAAACAAAACAAATGAAGTTGTTTGAGTTTGGTTTCTTTCTTTATATAATTCACTTTTTTTCTTGCAGTCAGTGGCATTATAAGGGTCTCAACAATTACAGGTAACAAAGTATGTCTCTATTGCCATAAATACTTTGCAAAGACAGAAAAAGTGGAGTACTCTGTGATTTGTAGAAGCTGTAAGTATAGGAGGAAAAGAGACCCAGGGATCTCTTTACCAAAGACTATTTCCAACAGCTTGTGTGTTTCCTGTGCATTGTCCAATCCTTTGAATGTCAAAAGTCTCACTCAGTTTGGTTGAAAAGAAAAACATGCCATGCACTACTAATTGAGTAAATCAATACACAGAGAAGGCCACAAAGGGAATGAAATGTTTTTGACACATACAAGCAATTGTTTCCAACGTGCATAAGAGGAAGAAAACCCTGTTTGCCCTTTATGCCTTAATTAAGACAACCTCAGGAACATGGGGTGAAAGACCTTTCCTCTGCACCCTCCTCACCATTCTGCTCTTAGCTCCCTGCTGCTTGGCCATTAGTAACAGTCAGAAGTCTGTGAACACAAAACAAGTCACTGCAGTCCCTAAGAAGGGATCCAAACACCAGATGGGTTCCCACCAAGCTCCAGAACAGCCTCAGAAATCCATGCAGGGACACGTGTGGCGGACTGTTGTCGTAACAGGGGCTTGATATAAAGTGTATTTATAGGGTCCAATCACATGAACTATCTAAAGTCTTTGGTAATTTTTTCATGTACAAATACCTAAATTTTCTTGGATATTTTAAATCCTTTGTCTCCAAAAAGGCCTTCCAAGGATATTCTTACAAAATTTTTACAGCCAAGAGTCTAACAAAGACAGCAATTTCGGCAGAAATCTTTCTCCAGTAGTTTCCTCTGGGCTGATGAGCACCCATGAAATAGCCTAAGACAGCTTGCTTTGAAAGCACTATAAGGAGCTCCATGGAAGCCTGGCTTTTGAAGCCACTGAGATTTACCCTTTCCCAGAGCTTTTGTCATAATCCAAATCTCTGCAGAGAGATCCACTGCAATGCAAAGATGAGCAACCTCCTCTTTCTGGCTGCTGGAACTTTGGGCTCTGGCTAGTAGCTCTCAGTGCAAAGCTTTTCTTCCCTGTTTGTGTCTCCCTGGAGGTCAGGCCATGAAGGGCTATCCCTGTGAACTGCTGTGGTGGCAAACAGCAGAGAGAATCTACGATGCACTGTAGATCTGCATCTGTGGGATCTGCATCTGGTTTCTCATCCCCCAGTAGAACCATTTGCAGAGATTCATATTCCCCTACACATGGCACTGGCTTAGATCAATACTTGGGAGGCCTCAGCCTGCTTTTCTCATGAAATCGAACTCTTAAAGGCAATCTAGTGTGGACTGACAAGAAGTCATTTCAGTCTTACAAGGACTTCCATCCTTATCTTTTGTTTATTGCCGTCTCTGAGATCCTCAAACTAGGATGGAAAGGGAAAGTAGACATAAGACAAGTTACAGCAACCATAGACTGAGCTCAATTATCCCTACAGCTAGACAGATAAGGGAAAGAGGAACAAAATGATAATATGTGATTTTCTGCCAGTCAGACAATGAGATTAAGAGACCTGAAGCCTGTGAAGTGGTGTATGACCAAATCAAGATACATTATGGAAACCAGAAGTGCAGTGGGATGAAAAAGCTACCAAATCAAATCCAACCAGAAACTGTCCATAGCTTCAATCACAGCTGCTTCCAGCAACACTGGAGATTCTGGAGGTTATTTAATGGCATCTAGACCAGCTATTCAGTAGGAGAAATTAATTGCACTGGAAACATAGTTCTTTGATTGAGAGCCAAAAGTCAAGATCATTAATCCTGATAACCAAAAGAGCAGTGCACTGATTGAAAGGAGCAGGGTAAAAACTTTCTTCTACCAAACAGATTTTAACCCTCTGAACCACAGATCTCCAGAGTTTCCTCTGATTTTGATTTGGTATTTCATACCCTTGACTCCCAAAGTTAAAGCTCTGTGGTGGAGTCAGTGCTATATTCAACACTATCAGATTTACAACAGCTCATGTTGAATGTATTGTGGGGGAGGGGAAAAGAAAAATCATGCAAAATACAAAAGATTCTCAAAAACATTTAGTAAAGAAAAAATTTCATCTTTGGTGGGGACAGTTTTTTATACAAACCAGAGGGAGAAAAACAAAACTCAGCATTTAAAAACAATTTCTGGAGCGAGCAAGCAAGCTTTCATTTTTCTCAAAATCTGCAAATTTTTCTGAATCTTAGCACTTCTCAGGTTGCATTTTAATGTTCAGTTTTTCACTGGCTATAGTTAGTACATCCATCTGCAAAATGCTGCGGGATTATTTGAGAGGAAAAGCTTATGCATATGAAATAATTTTTATGTATGTACTTTTAAAAGAGTATTTCTAAAGTCACTTCCAGCATGCCAATTCTATTTCTTCTTATACTAATCTAATGTTTAAAAACATCTTTGCTGTTCTATGATCACAAATTAATTTCTATGTGTTTGAACTTTAGAAATACATATATGCTTTGCTGGAAATGTTATATTTAGCATAATCATAAGCTTTAGAGTTCCAAAAAGCTGATATGAGAAGAAATGCATCAACTGATTTGGGAGCTAGAAGCATTACTACCCACCCTTGTTATCTGCCATGGTGTATGGAATTAGATATTATTTTCAAAAAGAATGTCACATATAAAGTCACCCATTAAAGGTAACAGAAAGAGGCTTCAGCAAAACTTACATTCCCTTTTCCTTGATAACCACAGAGTGCCCTTTCCAAACTGATTTCAGCAGCAAGGGACATCTAAAGGCTGAGTAATATACTGCAAGCAAACAAGTAATTCCATTAAACTGCCCACTCCTTGAATTCTGTGCACTGAGTCTGCTTCAGATTATTAGACCCAAAGTTACGTTACTGAACATGGTGAGGTTTTCAGGCACTCAGAACAATCAATACACCTTTCAATACAGCCTTTGATATGAAAATTCCCAGTTTGGGGAGTTAGTTAAAAGAAATCTGGTTTCAGCTCTTAAATCTGATTCTATTTGTTTCACTCCAACTTTTGTCAAATCTATAAATATTGATGTGTCTAGAGGGAAACTATTTTTAAAGATTTAGTAATTATGAAAATAGGAGAAGCTCATACAGGCATTGGATTGATGACATTTCTGAAGTACTGTCCATGGAAACTCATCACAAAATGGGTGAGATTATCTAGCACAGTTTAGACTGCAAAGAGAGGAGACTAAAATTAATTCCTTTGTTTCTTTTGTTTCTTTGTTTTTTAACCCAGCAGCCAAGGAAAGTCACTGCAGCTCAGCTGATGTGCTGTAGCTCAGCACAGTGACCTGAATAAGGGTCCATTCCTTGCCACTATCACAAGGGGGTGTAAGTCACGATGTCGGAGCAATCTTTGTATCATCAGCATTGTACCAGCACCAGGCAGCTGGAAATCTAGCCTCAGTCCTACAGATCTGCACCCAAAAATCCAGTCCTACAAACATCCCAAGGCTGATAATTTCCATGGGTGGAACAACTACCAGGTAGTTCAGCAGCAGCTTCTGTTCCAAATCTCTCAGACTGTGCAAACACAGCCCACATGAAATAACAGAGGGTATGACCACCATTCATCTCCAAGCTATACAAATATCACCAGTGATTCATAAGACAACAAATCCTGGGGCCAGTCATCCTGTGAAGTGCAGTGTCCCAATTCTGACAGTCCTCGTGCCATTTAACCCAATAACCAACTTTTCATTAAAGTAAGCAATAGTGCTCTTCCCTGCAAGAAGAAAGGGAAGGTGAATAGCATTCCTCTGCTCCTCTGGATTTTGCTGCTGGATAATTATCCATTTGCAATTTATCAGCTAATTACACATGTGGCCTGGCATTTGAAGACTAAGGGGCATACTTTATTTAATGACTAGTAATTACAGAGGCCTCCTCTGATCCCTGTGCTCTAAGGAAGGCTTTTCTGTTTTCGTCCTTGTCCTGTTAGGTCTAGAGGTTAAGGACCCCAGGACAGATGGCTGTCCTCTTGCACACAGAAGCAGGCTTATACTTCATGTGACGATACAGGGTTCCCCCGATAATTATCTGTTAATGCAACAAATTACTTCCTTCAGGGCTCAATGTTGATCTGTTTGTTCACGTGTAGGTGAACAATTACCAAGGTGCAAAAGGCAATATGAAGACCAATTCACTGCTAGTTTTTCCCTGGTAACAGGCCTTGCTTTTCAGCTCAACATCTACACAACACACTGCTGCAGTAATCTGCCTTGCTATGCAACACCACTGGGATGTCCCTGTGAGAAAGCACCTTAGCCTCAAAATATATCTATGTGGAAAAGACAAACAGATATGGCAGGATGCTAAGAATTCTTTGAAACTTGGCACAGATGGTTGAATAGCACAGCTGGAGGGAATGAGACTTCAGGCAGGAATGCTGCCAGAGATGGGAAATATTGACAGTAGTTACAGTTGTGCAGAACAGGTTTTGCATTTGTTGCCATTGGTGTCTGTGATAGAAACTCATATTTGTGAGGATTATGCTCACGTAATTGCCAAGGAGACTTAACTGTGGGTCATTTCATCATGAGAATGCTCAGAAAAAAATGAGGAGAATTAGCAAGTGGCATGGAGGCAGCACGCACAAATTAGGGTTCCTTACATTCCCAAATGTAACATTGTCTTGGAAGTTTTAAAGTCCTGCCACTCATTCCTCTAATATAGGGCCACTTTATGTCTCTATGTCTAATAAAAGGGGGCATTCACATGAGTTTGGAGGATAATTTATTCCAATAGTTGATAACCTGTACCTTGCATGTTTTCTTCTCTAGACAAACTGTGTCCCAGCCATTTACTACTAAAGAACCTTTAAAGTTTCCAGGCTCCAGACACAAGAGAAAGGTATTTACATGTGCTTTCAAACAAGAGGGAACTTCAGATTGTGATATCGGAATCAAACACTTGCATCTCTAACCCCTCTCCAGAGTTAGGCTTCTGAACATCTCTGATTTTGGCAATGTATTAATTCTAGAGCAGAGTAGAAACTTGAACCTACCACTCCTATCCCAGCTCAGCTGGTAGTCAAATCATTTGCCCATCTGTGATCTGCACTAGCTGAATCAATCAACTCACATGAAAGGCAAATGATCTCTTAAGCTTCTTATAATAGAATCATTTCTCTTTCTCACCTTAGGCAAACAACTTCTTGGAAACCATCCTAAGTCAGCAAGACTGAAGCAGCATCTGATATAATGAGTTAATACTTCCAGCCTAAGAATTCAGAAAGAAAGAAAAAGAAAGACAGAGAAAAAAGTGGCTTCCACAAGTAATGGGATTATGCTAATAGGTCCAGTGATGGCAGATAACATTTATGGATTTATCAAATACTGCAGAGGGTTTAAGTCCAATTAAAACTATTGTTCTGCATATACTGTTTCTTCATTTAACTATGCATCAGTTCTACTGAAAATGCTTGTCCCCTTTCACCTGCACATTTACCTGTTCCTGCTATTAGATCAGTGGCATCCATGTCACCTGAGACCAGTCAAGATTGCAAATACACCTTCTCTGGGAAAGGGAATGACTTATTTTAACAGGAAGCTATGAGAGGTCAGACTGGAGATCCTGTGAAGGACAGACAAATGAGAATTAATATGGTCTCTTGATTCCCAGAGTTAGCTGGCCAGGTAACTCTGCTCTGAAGAAACAAGTAAATGCACAGAATGATTTAGATTGGAAAAGACCTTTAAGATCCAGTCCAGCTGTAAAACTTAACACTGTCAAGACCACCACCAAACCACATCTCTAAGCACCACATCTTCACATCTTCCAAATCCCTCAAAGCTAGTGAGCCAATGTCCTGTGCTGGCAACCTTTTCCAGTGCTCCACATCATTTCTGTGAAGAAACTTTTCCTAATATCCAATCTAAACTTCACCTGTGCAATGTAAGGCCCCTTCTTCTCATCCTATCATTTGTAAGTAGTATCAGAGAAGCCTCATATGACACATTAAATACATTCTCTGGTACAGCCTATTAAGGAGAGGGGCAGACAGCATTTAAAGCAAAGCTATAGTACATAAAGCAAAGCTATAGTACATCAGCCTTAGTTTATCAGCTTTTGTATTGGATCCCAATAATGAGCAGAGATGTTTCACAGTAGCTCAAAGCCCACTGTGAAGGAAAAATCAATTTCTGGTCAAGATTATAAAGGTTCCTATTCTGACTTTACTTACTTGGTGTCTAACATTGGAATTTTCCCCTACCTCAAAAGATGTTATAAGAAATAAGAACACAGAAAAAAAGGGAAGCTATAAATGCACATATTTGGATGAATAACAATAGAAAAAGGGAACGCGTGCTGCACTTCATGGCAGCAATGGTTGCTTGAAGCTCAGAAATAGGAGAATTGTCAGGTCCTGTTCCAGATCTCTTGCTCAAGAAAAAGTGGGCAGAAGAGAATTATCCAGAGAGAAGCAAGTGGATGAGTCTTTTCTGGGTAAAGAGCAGAAGTATCACCTTCTCTGGAGGATATTGGTAACTGAAAACAGTGCAATATGAAACAGAGAGTTTAGGTTCTTTGTGACAGTGATGAATCTTTGTTTTAAAAGCTGAGGTAAAGTATAGGAAGTAGTGGGAATTTAGATTTGATTCCAATAAGAAGAAACTGTTAAGGACTGAAAGGTGGAAAGCAATGCAGATGAAAGTGATCATAAGACAGCAGAGGAAGGGAAGGAGTCCAGGAGAATGAGGACAGTGGACTTAAAAAAAAAAAAAGGCATCAGACTTGAACATGTTCAGAACTGTGAGGGATGGTCTCTTGGGAAGATAATCTAAGGTAGGGAAGAATGCAGAGGATCTGCTAGTGCTGAAAGGGACTGTACAAAAAGCACAATAAGCAGCCTATCCTGGTACAGAGTAAAGCTAGTGAACGTAGCTTGAAACTAATACGGTTACATTAGGAGCACTTTAAAGGCTGAACAATCAAAAAACAACTGTATAGAAAGTGGGAACAAGGACAAGCAACTCAAAGTATAAAGGACTAGCATAAGCATGCAGGGATAAATCAGAAAGGCTAAGGCACAAGTTGAATTACAACTCACAAGGACATAAAGGCAACAAAGGAGGCTCTATAAATACATTAAAAGAAGAGAGGAAAGAAAAGCATAAGCCCATCGGTTAATGGAGATGAACAAATCTGACAATGCTGAGAGTGTAACACTATCTCTGTGACAGCCTGCAAAAAAACAGGTTAGTTGTGACCCAACACTTAACACAATCATAATAAGAAGAGAGGTGGACAGAATATGGAACAAGTTGCAAACTGCTTAAACAAGTTAGGGCTTGCCAGCTCAGGGATATTAAAATCTAGTAAATTCAGGTGTGAATTTACCCCTGTGACTCAGCACCAACCACCAGCGCTGCACATCTGTATCCACAGAAAAAGTGGGCAGAATTATTGTTCCAGAAGCTTGTAGGTGTCTGACCTTGGCAAGGAGGTGGGGATAATGATGCACCCAGAATATTTCTGGGGATAAGAAAAAGTACATATTCACAAAGGCAAGTTAATTTCAGCATTCTTAAGCCTTTTTTTTTTTTTGTTTTGCCAATTCCTTGAATCTGTTCATCTGAGAAGTGTGAAAAGGGCCCCCAGTTACAAGTTCAGTGGAATTGGGTAATTCCAGCTTTGCTCTGCCATTTTTTATGGAGATTGGCCTTCAAAAAATATAGAAACAGTGCCTATAGCCAGAAACAAAACTTCTTGGTGTTATTGGATGTGCTACCCAGCAGTTTCTGCTGCTAAGTCAAGGTATAGACAACCTCTTCTGCTCCAAGATGTTGTAATCTCTCTCCCAGCTGGCCAGAATGTCTCCCTGCCTACCATCCTCCATATGGCACAGACCAGATGAAGTGTGTGCTCTCAGGACTCCAAGTTTTAACTGTCCTCTATTAATAACACAGATTCTTCTCTCTGCAACACAAAGTGACTCCATAGCATTTTCTGGTAAAGGAAATTATAGCTTGGCATCTGTTCTTTTCACTGCCAGAACCAGATTGCTCATCTTATTATATCTTACAAAATTGCTCAAGACCTGCAAGGAGAAAATGGATTTTCAATACAGCTTTTTTTTTTTTAATAGGCACACTTAAGATCATGAAAAGCACCATGCCCCTTCCAAACACACCACAGCTTTTGCAAGGACAGACATCATAAGGGCATTTAGAAATAAAACTGAGGAGCTTCAGAAGATAACATCCCAAGATCAACACTGATACCAAGATTAAAAAGCTTGATTAAAAAGCTCTATGAAGTACTGTCCCATTTCAGCTCATCTGGGAGCAAATGTACCACTTAACCCTGGCTGGTGAGTCAGCACAGCAGAAAACACCTCACCACACACAAAGAAGGGAGATTTTGTAGCTATTCCCTTCTCCTGCAATCTCTTCATTTGCAGGTGAACTAAACTCCCACAGCTGGGCTTTCTAACTGAGACACAAAAGAACTTTAGGAACATGACACAATGGCACAGGTTCAAAAGAGGAAACACCCTGGCAGTCAGGATTTATATTCCTATTCACTATCACCCATGTTAGGGGATGGAAGGACCACACAGCCAAGAGCTGTATATCTGCATTTAACTGTGCTCTCTGTTGAATAGAGGTTACATTAAATCAATAGAGAAGATAATTCTTGACTTTTATCCTGCTGTCACACCTTGCCAGCATGATAAAGTTGACAACCACCTGCTGGATTACACATGGCTTTTCGAAGCCTCGCATGAATCAACAACAGCAATAAAACTCCAAGAGATCAGGATCTGTGGAAAACAGCATACCCTCACAGGTAACATGTCTTCTACAAAATCTTTACAGAACAAATGAATGTCTCCATTCCAATAAGTCATTTGACTTTCTTTATAGGGCAGTCCAGCTGTTGTGTTTGCCAAATGTCATCCAGAGAACAGGGAATATTAATAAATAGCCATTATCCATATGGTACTCACACCATTTGCTTGTAGCTCATGTACTAATGCCCCTGCACCACAAACCCACACAGCCTCAAGGCTCAGCCCATAGCTGGCCGTGTCCCCAGGAGCATTTCCAAGAGGCAGAACCCACACACAGACCCCAAAGCAGTAGACAAGCTCAGAATAGAGCCCAGCTCCAGCATAAAAGATCAGCTTTTGGTGCCTGCTGAGAACACCAGAACACAAAAGCCAGGAAAAGAAAAATGGCCTGACTTTCAAGTCAAACTGTCCCACCTCTCTTAGGCTCACACTTCTGATTTAGCCTCTTTACATGTCCTCATCCCCCTCAATAAGGTCTTAGCAGAATCCAGAAGGGAAACCCACAAACATGGTTCTAAAAGAAACTATGAACTCAAAAATTGCTGTATTCAAATAACTGTGGAAATTATTGCAATAAAATTGCCTTGAGAAACTGTCTCTCCTGGATCCCCCCCGGATTCCCAGTTCAGCAGGTACATCCAGCTCAGGAACACCCATGACCAATAATGCTGCACCCTGGTTGTTGGTCAGCAGTTGAGCACAGGGAGTTTTTCTTCCTCTTCTCAAGCATCACAGAAGCAGCACACAGCCTGCTTCCTCTTCCAGGAGGAGCAGCTGGAAACATCTCAGTAAAGCAGAGGAGTCAGGGTGAGCAGCACTGTACCCTGGAGAGATGCAGTCTCTGTTCCACAGGTGCACTGTGCAGCTCAGCCAGGTAATGTAGCTGTGCTGGCTGGACACATAAATCATGCATTAGCATTTTCATTCTCTGTCCACAGGGCACACAAAACTAACCAGCATGGTGCACAACTCAGTTCAGTGGCAGAGCTGCCATTCCAAGGACATTCATTAAGTGCAAGTGGCCAAAGGCAGAGCTCAGTGGCCATTCCCCTTCAAGTGTTTTCAGAAGACACTTACTTTTCTAATCTTCTGGCATTTGATATTAACAGATCACTCCTTCACCAGTTTCATCTCCCTCCAGCACAAGTCTTCACTACCTAAAATCTTCACTACTGCTTCTGTCAAAGGACTCCAAGATCTGCACTTGTCTTCACATGTGCAGCCACAACCCTTCTCAGACGTACAGAAATCCTGCATTGCTCTGAGAAAGCTAAGGACACAGTCTGCAGAAATCTCCTTCCAGCATAAAGTTTGTGCTCTTTATAGAAATGATTTTAAGATTAGTCTTCACTATAGACAGAGGATCAGTGGTTCCACTCCACTGCCATTCCTTTCTGGTAATTTACAATTGGGTAATACAGAACAACATCAAATAATGTAAACACCAAAATAATGAAAGATAAAACATAAGGGGGTATAGGAGCTGCAGCTTCAAGTGGTATTTGCCAAGATTGTTTTGGCCAATTTAAAAACAGTAAATGCACTCTGCATTCCAAGGGAACAGGCACCTGTAAGAAGAGTTTGAGAAAAGAAGTCAGTGAAAATGAGAAAAGAGAAGGGCTGTGACTGAGCTAAGGAAAATAATAAAAAAAAAAATGGGACCAATAACAACCAAAGCTCAGTCTGTGCAAGTCCACCCAAGGTTAGAGAGACTGATGATGTTCACAATTTACCAGACCCGAAGACTCTGAAAACATGAAATCCAGAGATCACCTCTATCTAAGGAGAAAGTATTCACTGAATGCCCTGAGAACTTCACCATTTAAACCTTTAAAAAAGTAAAAAAAATATCACCACCTACAGTCATTAAACTGTTTTAAAAAGTCAAATTTTGATTGCAGAAACATAATCTGGAAACAGTCTGTGAATCTGAATTATGGTGAGTCATGCATATTTTATTCCCCTGTTCAAGTGTAAATGAATGCCTAATGTATTTAAAGTTTTATCTATTGCCAGGTTGTTTTACCAGCAGATGTACAAAGGGAAAGAGATGACAAGAGATGAAGCTAGAAGCAAGACAGTTTTCTCAGAACTTGAGATCCTGAGTGTAGCAGCACTGTAGATCTAGCCATGGTGAACATATCCTTAATGGTACAGAAAAACACAAAGGAAAGAGTAAATCAAGGAGAATGGGAAGAGAAAAGAAAATCTTCATTGTTACTGGGATGAATGGGATGGGTAGAACTCACAGCTGTGAACCACCTTGCTGTTCTCTCAATGAACCAGCAGGTTCTGGTCTCCTGAGTGTCTTGACCATCCTGAAGTTTTCTCCAATGCACAGGAAGTCATTTCCCGGAGCCACCAATACCAAAGTACAGCCATTGTGCCCTCCCTCTTTCCCTGATCATGTATCTGATTTCTGTGTGGGACATTTGGGAAGTTAGGCAGCAAAGGAAACTTGGAAGGTGGAAAACACATGGGGAAGGGGAAAGGATGTTTTCAAAACTTCCCATCTGGTTTGCCTCACCAGACAGCCCAGACCCATGAAACGTGGTGCAAAAACCATCTGCCTGCCTATTTGTGCTCTGGAGAAGCACCAAGGAGCCTGCAGAGAGGGCAAGGTGGCACAGACCAGCCTACAGATATAGAAGAGACTATGAATTGCCACAGCTTTGAAAGAATAGCCAGGTTTCAGAAAAATATCCTATCCAAGAGGCAGACACTCAAGGCCTTATAGGGAAAACAAAAAGCAGGTTTTAGTTTGGCAGCTTCTGAGCCCCACACACATTCTATCTCCTACAACATCAAAGTTTTATCATGACCAAGAGGCCTGGAAAACTATCAAATCATTGAAAGTAAATGAGTGTTTCCAGTAAAATATTCCTTTCACCCTGTTTATTCCTAATGACTAGAAGCTGCTGCTCACAGAACAGTAGGCATGAGAGATGGAAGGAAACCAAAGGACCAATTAGGTCATTAATCCATCAAATTGACAGAAGATTAGTTCCTAGAGCATATTTCTTACTGTTTCATGCAGTTTACTTTTAAAAAGCCCCAGTAATGGAGAGTTTATCCATTCCCTTAAGGAAATCACCTACAGCTTGTTAAATATCTCTCATCAGGACAATTTCTAGTCTTTCCAGCTTACAGTTTCCCTTTTTCTTAATTTTATGTTCCTGCTCTCGGCAACCTTTTGTATGCCATTCCCCAGCACACATTCAGCAAGTGCACATGCATCCTTCCTTATCCTCTAGTCATGTGAACAATATGGAGTAATTTCATCCTTTTCAAATGCATTTTTTTCCAGTCCTTTAGATTCAGGAAAAAGTGGTAGATTCTTTGGGGATATTTTCCCCCCTGAACTCCCCTTCCACTTGTCTCTATGATCTGATGTCCCACTGGATTTGAAAAAAACTGCTACATTGATCTGCTGAAAGTAGTAAGACAAAAAGACACAGATGATTATGGAATAATATCAAGTGCACCAAAGCCATTCCAGAGGGGAAATATAACACAGACAATTTTCTTCTTTCACGAGACAATGGGATGGAAGATTGGCTGGCTGTCCACTCCTCTCTCAGTAAGACTGTTATTCAAGTGCACCTTTGCCTGCCTAGCAGAAAGATCAGGCCAGCCTATGGTACAGAGTAAAAAGGCAAGAATGAACACAAAAAAAACACTCCCAGGCAAGCACATTCCCTATTGACACCATTAAATCCAGCCATGGCAGAGATTTGGATCCCAAAGCACCACTCCTCCCTTTAGGTCAAGTCTCAACCTCTCCATGGAGCTGAAATGGAGAGCAGCTGCAGTAATTGCTTGTGGAACAGCTGACTGTAGTCAAGGTCGAGGCTGCCCTTTGCTAGATGCCAGAAAATCTCAGCTGAAGACTGGCTACACACTGGAGAAATCAGAAGGGACAGAATCCCTTCCAGTCTGAGGGCTGGAAATCATGGAGGGATCACACACCACAGAGCTCTGAAATGGAACAAAGCATTCTAACAAGATGTTTTTGATTAGGCAGAAATAAAGATTAATTTCTCAGTGCAGTATCTAACAGAGTTGCCGCCTGTAATTACAGGCAGAGGAGTGCCACAGACAGCACAGCCTCTGGGTATCCCCAGGCAGAGATTCCCAAGGGAGACAGTTCTTCTCAGGGTAATTGTCTATGGACCTGCCCAAGTAGAAATACTGCAGAGAACACTACACAGTAGTCCAGCCCCACTGAAACAAGAAGCTTGTGCAGATTTCTGTCTGATGGCCAGGACAGCACAGCCACAGGAGCCATTCCCTGCATCCCCCTGACCTAGGAGAAAATGACATTCACCAGCCAGAGCACACCTGGGCAAGGATGAGCTCTTGTCTCTGTCTATCAACTGCAGGCCACTTTGTTCAACTGGAGGGGAAAGAAAACAGATGCTTCCATGGGACTGGAGAGCCACAGACTACTAGGAGAGTCCAGAGGTGGTTCAGCTTCAGGTAGTGTCTGAAATTTCAATAAACAACATTCTCTGCTCCTAGTTGAGAACAGGAGTTAAGGATCACAAGCAACAGAAAACTGCTCCTGACAACACCAGCTCTGTCTCCTCCTCACACGGATGGAGGAGATCTCATTAATGCATTTTTACCCCACACTGTCATAATCTCTCTTGACTTTCAATGGCTTTGAGCTACAACCACACACCTTGAAGAGCCTGATAAACTCAACTTTAAATTGATTATTGGAGTATCCAAGCTGTTCATGCAATGACTGCCAGCTGAAGCTGCACTCTCTTCACTGCTTAATCTTCACTTACAGTGCCAGAATTCATTTGTTCTTTCCCACTGCACTCCTTATACCCAATTGTGCATTCCCAAACCCTCACACATACCCCTCTTCCCACCTCCAGTGAGCACATTGCTTACAGAATTTCTGGAAATAGCTCATTTAAAGGAGAGCTTATTTGTTTCAAGCAATGAACAAAAAAGAAAAAGCAAAAGGAACAACTCAATTACTGTTTAGTTGAGGACAAAACTAGAGCATCTTTGATAACTTTATGTGCAGCAGCAGCAGAACTTCATATTTAATTATTTTCCACTTCCTCTTCTGAATTCCTAAGCAATATTAAGTAGCATCAGCTCTCCACACTGCCAGAAGCAATTGCATTTAGAAGTAAGATGTCCCAACATAACTCTAAGAAGAAGCTATGAACACCAAGATGCAGCTACCACACCCAGCAAGGGGAATGAGCTCTTTCACCACCCTGCCACCACTTCTGGCTTCAAGCAATCCATGGACTTACCTTAAGGCCTCATCTGAGCGAGAAATCCCCACACCTCTGCCATGACAGTCAAGTCCCTCCTCTAAGTTACCTCCAGCTCCTTTCATTCTCCTCCAAACCAAGAGACAGAGGGAAGAGGAACTCAGAGCTCTCAATCCAGAAGCATCCTCCACATTGCTAACCTCTTGCTCCTCCTCCCCATTGCAAATTTGAAGGTTCTTTTCCTTTGCAGCTGTTCCCAATCTCTCCTGAGGGCCACAGAAGCAAGGGCAGACAGACGCAGCTTTCTGCAGAAAAGGTCACTTGCTGATTGCTTGCCAGGTGAGGGACAATGTCCATCCCCCTGAGGAAGGCAGACATCATCTCATCTGCGTGACATTTGCACAGTGCTTTGGAACACAGCTATGTAAATGTACAGCAATCATGGATGTTGTTCAAATCCTGCAAACCTATCCTAAGCCAAGAGAGCAATACATTCAAGTATCTGGGTCTGTGTACTTAACAATCAGAAATGAAGTACAGGGTCTGTAAGCAGGTTTACTCAGATCTATGGCCAACAGTAACCACAGTTTTGCTGAAAAGCAAAATTCTCTCCAAAGAGAACAAAATTCAAACCATTTGAAGAGATCATGTGACACAGCATTTGTTATTGCCATGGCCAGAAAATTATGCAACCCATCCAACAGCATGTATAGTCTTTGCAGGTGGGTCATTGAAAGCCTGAGGCACAGATCAGCAGGTACAGTAGAGGTCAAACAGCACTATGGTGTGGGCACTGAGGCCAGCAGAAACTGTGAACACACATGGATTTGAGGACACCACTTGGCAATGTGCTATTTTCTAATTCCACTGAAGCCATGGGAACACTAGCACTGCAACATTCCCCCACCTTCCCCAGCCCAATTAAGTCCCAGAAAAAAAGATTAGGCAGTGGTGATTTACCCAATCCCCCATGCAATGCAATCAGATGTTTAGAAACACCATGAGTCCTGAATTCCAGCTATTGTGTCTTCTTATGTTTTTGCCTCACAGATCAAAAAGGTTTTTGCACATTTTTCTGTTACGTAACACAATCCACTGACCTAAGACATTTGCCTTTATTAATAAAATACCCTGCAACAATACCTTGAAAGTCACAGGTAAAAAGTGCTGGCACTCCACAGGGCAATAGATGTGAAATATTCCAGTACTTTTGTCCAGGGCTTTCCATGCAGCTCGCTGTTTAATGAGTCCATCACCAGGTTTAATGACCTGCCAGAGCTTTAGAACCACTCTTCCCTCCTCATCAATGATTCACATGCAGTCTTAAAGCTGTGCACAGATTAAAGAGGCTGCTGCTCTCCCACCTCGCTTCAACCCAAAGTGGTTTTAAATATTTCATCTCACCACAGAACTCTTCTGTACACATCCCAAAGGTGCTCTGAGAAGCTCTCACTGGGAGTTCAGCATTACCTGGCAGAGGGTCTGCTGGCACCACAAGAAAGCTGTCACTGCCAGGCATGCCCACATCCTATATTTACTTTCTTTAATGAGTCCTGCATGACCCCAGCCGCCAAGAGTGGGGATAGGATTTTCTGAGGTAGTTGATGCTTTTTATGGAAAAACAGATGGAAGGCTTGATTGCAAGAACAGAACAAAGAAATACCTGATCTGTAACTACTGGGGTCAGCAGGAGTTTTCCTTCGACTTCAAGGGAAATGGAGTCATGACCCTCTTCTTCTCAGCTCTGAGGGGATTTAGAGAGTATCCAGAAACACAGGCTGGATCTTGCACTTCCCAGGTGACCATGTCAAGGATTAGCAGTCTAATAGGATACCCACAACACTCTGTAGCTCTTACTGTGAAGCAAGGCTGATGTGAGAAGTCTCATGGTCCAGGCTGACATAGAGACTTCTCCCCTCCCTCCCCTCACAAAGCAAGACTCTGCCCTGTGATAAAGTCCTCATAAGCACTTTTTTGGTCCCAGGGAAAGGAGACCCAAGTATCACAGGGAAGAGGGTGAAAAGACCTCGAGCCACTCCCCAGCTTTGCCACCAATGGCAGGATTTTGCTGGTACCACTCCAAGCCACCACTCTGCCTTCCCCCAGATGGGAATGATACCAGCAGATCTCACATTGTAGGCCTCTGTGAGCTTGGTGGTCCATGGTTAACAGCCACAGTCTCCACATGCCTGTGGTCATTCATGACACAGGAAAGGTTCCTCAGAAGATTGCCCTGGGGTCCTCTGGAAAAGTCCTGACATTTACATTTTCATTTAAATCAACTTAAACCTTCAGAGCCTCCATGGCATAGAAGAGTCTGGCCCCCACAGGAAAATCTCCCTTTGCAGCATCTGCCCATGGTCAAGAATGTGGCTGAGGAATTAGATGACTCCCCTACACTGCCATGGACAGTACAGCAGGCAATACTTGGTCACATCATTTCTTTGGCCTCATTTCTTCTCTCACCCCATAATGGAAAATGTGGAAAAAAATTCTTTCAAGAAATGAAGGGTGTCACATCAGTCCATAGCAGATATGGCTAAATCATGAAAAATGTTGTTTGTTGGCACACTCAGAAAACAAAGCCTTGCCTTCTCCTGTGTAATTCAGCCTTTCCTGTATGAGGAAAGAGTGATGACCTCTGTAGGCCTGCAAAGGGTAGACCTGACTGAGAGAGAATACAAAGATCCCTTTACTCAGTGCAAAACCAAACAAAAGTGAGCAATAAAGCACTGCAGAAAACAAGCAGGTAAGTACTTGCGTTTTATCTTCAGTCAATACCTTTTCAGCATGGCTGATCTCTGAAATCTGATTTCGTGTAGTTCTGCAAACCCATACCTCCTGGGAAGCTGGCACTGCTCTTGCTGAGCACCAGCTCTCACTTCATTTGTCCACACAATCTCTACACAGCTGTCATCTTGACATCCAAGCAAGCTTAAAGAAAAACAATCTCTCCATAAAGCACACCTCTCTTCTCAAATAGCTGTTGCTCTCGGGTGTCCCTTTCCATGAAATCCATCACCAAACCACTTTGCCTTCCTCAGTGAAGGGAGGATGTTTAGAGAAGAGAGCTCTGGAGCACATCACAGTCTCAATTTACTGTGGCTCATTGCCTTTCTTGATCACTCTAATCCTTCCTGGAGGTGAGAGGGCCATGGCATGGGTTCTTGGCCGGAGTCACTGCAGTAGCCATGGAAAGATACATCCTCACTGTACAAGGTCATCAAGAAAAGAATGTGGCAAAAGAGAGCATTCAGTTAAAGAGCTGTGTGATGAACAACTGGACCTTGAGGTGGAAGAAGGAACCACCATGAAAGACAATAAGGCAAGGAAATATCCATTGCCATAATGTAAATTTACTCCCTGCTTCTTTCATGTCCCTTCTTGTCTAGTGACTCAGGACTTTCAGCGAAAAGGAACTGATCAATGCAGTTCAGCCCACATCCAGGAAAGACTGTGGTTCCCCATTACCCCCATCAACTGTCTTACTCTGCTTGGCACAGGGTGAATGTCCATGGTTCTGCACAACCCCTGTCTGGAATCCTTGCAGTTTAACCACAGCACCAAAGCATTCCATCAAAGAAAAAGATGCAGGTGCTGGGCTGTTTCCAAACTGCCTTCAACTTGGCTGTGTCCAGTGCAGCTCAGCCAGACAGCAGCACCCCAACCCTCCTGACAGGCTCCTCACTGGAGTAATGGTGCCACCACTGGGCACCCCACTAAGGCACCACTGCCACCAGGGCTCCTGAAGCAAAGAGCCATCAGGTACCCACTGTGCTACCAAAATTCCTACACATTCAGGAAGTTTGAATCACATGGAAATCAAGACTTATCAAACCCAAATCATCTCCATCCCCAGCAGAAGCTGGGCGACCTTAAAGAAGTTTCATCAGGTTTGAACTTATCCCAGGTTATATAAAATTGCCGCAGTCGTCTCAAAGATGTGAAACATGGGTATGAGAGTGCAATTATGTTAAAGTTGATTGCATTAAGGAGTTAAGGTTAGTGGAACCAAACTCAAGCTGGTGTGAATCATCACAGTTCCACTGGAGGGAACAGTTACATTATTTACTCTGGATGAAAATCTGTTTCACTAAGTTGAACAGAACAAGAAAAGGGCTATAAACAGAATCCAACTTATAAAACAGTAAACCACAGTTTTCTGTTCTTAAAATAAGTCTCTCTCCAACACCATAATTCAAAACTGGGGCCATGTCAGGTAAAAGGCAAGGCCCTCCATTTGTTGACTTACACACACAAGAAAGGATATAACCTGATGACACCTGTCACATACAACTCACTTGCCACATCAGGAAGAGCTCATAGATGGACAGACACAGCTCCCCCTCAGACACCTGAGAACATCATTTAAATATTTTCTCTAGATGCAAAGCCAGCTCTAAGGCTTGCAGCACAGGTGTTGGATTTCAGAGGCTGAGGCTCCATGCTTGCTTCTACTACAGCTATTCCTGAGCAAAGCTTTTAAGTTGTGTCTGAACCAGCCAGCCTCCAGGACTACTTTGCACATACACCAATGAATATCTATGCATAAAACATCCTCAGCTGAAGACCTGGGACTGGTGCCCATTACATTTGATTCTTGACATTGGGTTCTTCCCTCCTGGAGATGCCCTCTCATCTTCCTGCTCTTCCTCTTTTCACTGAATCACTGGGAACTCCCTGAGGTCTCTGCCACAGGGAACCAGGATCAAGAACAGACTTGCAGCTCCTTATTTCTGATGCCCAGCTCTGCCATATCCTGCTTCCTCCCACAGCCCAGGTGGAGAAAATTCCTGAGAGCTCTGTTTTCTGAGCAAGCAGCACTCTGCAGGTGGCTCGGTGCACTGCAGGGTGTTGGATAGACCTGCCAATACCAGCAGTCAGAGGTGATCTCTCACAGTAAATTTTTGGGATGTAGTGCTCGGGTAACAGACAAGCTTTTGAGCACTTTAACCCTTGTCACATCACTCCACCTACAAATGACTCAGATTATTCCAGTCAGCTGATTGAAAACTACAAAATGAGCACTTTGAGTTTACAGTGCCCTGGAATGCCAGATTTGTACCAAGTCTTGTGACCCCACAACATTAAGCCACATAATGCACAGCTCCCCACCAGCCTCCATCCCCTGGAACAGGGCCAGACTTTGCAAAGTGGAGCATTAAATCAGCAATCCTCTGCTTCTCTGACATCACCATGGGACTCTGCTGCTCAGGTTTCCCTGCCACAGGAGTTTGATTCACAGTAGCAGGCTTTTCAGCTATGGCTGTGAAGCTGATCTACATATTAATATAATAACCCTTTACAATTCAAAAAAATGAGAAGTGGAAAAATATGAGAAAGAAAAGATGAAGGCCTCTGCAGATGTTGTCCTCCCATATGGTATCCCATATGGTTGTATTTCACTGCTGTTTGGTTTTATAAGATCTCTCTCTCCAGAGGGTAACCCCAGCCCCCTTCCATACTGTGATCAAGAGATTGATTAGGAAACAGGTAACACTGCAGGCCACTTTGTCATTGCTGATAGAAGTGCTGAACAGCCACTGCTAAATTACAGCTATCAATCTCCCAGCCTGTACATGGATCCATTAATTATTTCTTCCATTTCCCACAGAGACAGATGCTTCCTGTTTTCTTGACATAAGCTGTGTGGATCACTTGCCCATCTGGCTTCTCTGTGTTGCTATAATGGTAGTTTTCCCTCAGATGTCAGGTTACAATTCCTAACAGCCTCCACAGGGAGACAATATTATCACTTAGCATTTCTAAAGGATACTTCTCTAATCCTCAAAAAATTTGCTAATTCACCCTGGAATTACTGGATTATGTTATGATGTGTTATTAGCCCAGATATAAAGGGTGTGTGTAAGGATGGGAAACTGGTACCAGTGACATGACTTGCCAAACATCATAGTGATGACCAGTGACACAGCAGACACACCAGCAAAAATCTGAAAGCTTGCTTTCACAT
Source organism: Argya squamiceps (assembly GCA_037834095.1). Taxonomy (NCBI): domain Eukaryota; kingdom Metazoa; phylum Chordata; class Aves; order Passeriformes; family Leiothrichidae; genus Argya; species Argya squamiceps. The sequence continues at coordinate 21,294,638 of JBBMKD010000001.1, forward strand.
CAGCATATGGAGCTGAGCAAGAATGAGAGACAGCATTCCATGACCTGCTTGCTTAGGGAAAGCAGAGTCCCCACACACAGTGTATGGCTGCAGCTACAGCAGGGCCCAAGGGTGATGATGCTTTACAGTCATGCAGGACACCAATGGGGTCCTGGCAAGGGAGATCTGACCTGTCCTCTGCACACACAGAAAGCTCCAGGGTTTCTGCAGGGAGAGGAAGCCCCTCAGTATGAATTCCATCAACAAAACTGGAGCTCTCTCCAGCTAGCAGATATAGAAAGGAGCTGGCTTGGGAGATTTCCATTTCAAGTTCACATCTGGCTCATAACATGTGAGGGGAAGATGGCCATAGACGTGACATTAGAGCAGTTCTACAAATGATCTCTCCTGAGCATCAGCTTCTCCAGGCAAAGAGGAATGAGTGGTTTTGATAGCAGTTCCTTTTTCATGACTCACTTCCATGTCATTACACCAATAAGATCCTGTCTCTCCAGGGTGTTTTCCTCTAGTGGTTAAAGTTATGAGCCTTCAACCTTGTGCCTTATCAACACTACACAACACACACTATAACCACCTAGAAACTTGCTGCCTTTCATCCCTTATTGCTTAATAAACTTGCCAGCAGACCTATTGCAACAGAATAATGAAGCTTAGCAATTGCATTCAGCTCAGTAAATCTAGGAGCAGTGCCGGTTAAAAATAAATAAAATTAGATTAAAAAAACTCTCACAACTAATTGCGGAAACGTGGAGAATTATGAAAAGATCCCATCAGTTCAGCCAGAGTTCAAAAACCTCTCACTCTGCTGTTTCAGCTGCTGAAAGGAGGAGCAGTGTGAGAAAAGATGAGAGAAGGGACTTGCATAAATCTAGAAGAGGAGGAAGAGATGTCAGGACATATCCTCACAGTGTGTGCCTTAGGGAGCTGCTGCAGGAGCTGCAGACAGCATGGCCTTTGGCACGAGATGCTCAGGAAGGGAAGGAATGGTGCTCAGAAGCAGGTGCTTTGGCAGAGTGTTGTGGAGAAGGCAGCCCAGCACCTGGCTCCTGAAGTTTCAAATTTGGTGAAATTTCAGCCACTTGACATCAATAACCTGCAGTTTATGTTGTGTTAGTGCTGCAATTGGGCATTTTCTGGCATGAAGCACAAAACAGATCTTCTTCCAAGGCAAAGCACATGGGCAGTAGTACTGCCTGTGCAGGGACTCCTGACACTGCTCTACTGAGCAGCCACATGAGGGCTATTCAGGTCCAGATGCTCAATCTGGAGGTGCTGAAGGTACAGCCCTTTTCCAACACTGCCTGGATGGAGCCTGTGGTAACCACATTTCCACCTCTGGCTGCACTGTTTGGGTCTGACAGACAGGCCCACAGAAGATCTCATTTGCAAAATCACACACAGGCATCTGTCAGGGCTAATTACACTGTCCCTTACAGGCTGGGCAGCCTGAGACTGTTGCAAGACTAAAAGCCACAGAAATTTATTCAGTCCCCAGCAGGTGTTGGGAGAAAGAAAGAGCCTTCCCCATACCCAATTCCCTCCAACAAGGACATCATTAGGAGAAAACACTCAAACCACCCTAGGATTAACAACAAGTACAATGAATCTCTTCTTCCTCTACATATCCCTGGATCTCCAGGATCCAGGGTGACCACAAACCTCCAGTACCTGCCACCACTACCCCAAAATTATTTTCTCCAGCTAGCAACTCGCAACTGGATCTAAATTTGTGTCTGAATTCCTGGGAGAAATTGCTGCTGCCGGTGTAAGCTGCTGCCCTCCTTTCCACCAAGAAAGGCAATTCATGTCCCAAATAGACAGAGAACAAAAAAAGGGAGCTCCATCTCCACAGTGCACTTCACAGTAAGTGCTATAATTTATAGCACATGAGTACTGTACATATACCGCTGCGTTTTGCAGACATTATCTCAAAGGGGAGGTAGGAGGTGGGAAAACAGCTTGTAACAACTGTAGCTTAGACAGCTGCTTTCTTTGCCACGTCTAATGTTGTTTAGGGAGGTAAAATAGGTCTACCCAGCAGTGCCTCTGCTTCTGCTAGGATACACTGCAGCTCCCTGTGGGGCTTCTGCTGAATAATTGGGTTCAAGGCAGAATCACGTAAACAATCTTGTAGAGGCTTTCTGGGAGAAAGACGAAAACCATTCCTAACTCCAAGCCCATCCCTTTCCCAGAAAGAAACTGCATTGTCCTCATGCTGGGCTTTTAACACAATCTGTGTGACCCAACCACTGTGGCTGAAAATCTGTGGACAGGATTAATCTCCCACCATGCCAGGTATCACATCTAATGGCATCTTTTAGCTACATAAAAGACCACTTTAAAAAGTTTTTTTCAACACCAAAAAAGTTAGTCCTAGTCTTTCTTCTCCTCCTTCTTTCTTCCCCCAACCTGATTATACATGTCCTTGTCCTCCCATGTCCTTGTGTCAGACCCTCCAGAGAGCCAGTTCAGATCACTAATCTGACAGAATATTCCTTCCTTTATTTCTGTCCTGGGGGAAAACTTTTGGCCAAGTTTGTTTTTGTGCCAACTTAGTGAGTTAAATTGTGTCAGCAGGAGCTGACTAGCAAAACCAAAATCAAAGCTGACAATAACTCTACTAAAGATATACAAATGGAAAGTGAAAAAACTCAGGATCAGGAAGATACTGGACCAGCTCAGCTGCACTACCAAGCTACACCCTCCATTAAACATGGCACATCTCATATTACACTTCTTTATACTAGACAAATAAGTGATTTCTCTCCTAAAGTCCACAGGATGTAAGAAATCATATTTTCACTGGTCTAGTTTATCCTAGTTGCTGTATATCTTGGCTCTACTGGCTAAAAGAGTAGCTTTTTCTTATTTGTGCTTGGAGTTTGCCTTGAGGAAGATTGGCAGGATGCAGCTATGACATCTGTAATGGTAACAGCATGGGGAAGGACTGCCAAGGTGATCCTGCTTTAGTAAATGGAATCACACTGCACTTGTGCTGCCTTAAAGAAGGCATAACATGACCCAGGGCTTTTAGCACATAGATAAATGGAGGAGACACAATGTCTTGTTCTGGAAGCCTCTGAGATCACCAGAAGCACAGCACAGCAGTGAAGAGAGTAGATCACCCTTTGCTCATCCTATTCTTGCACAGGTGCTTGTGCTGTGACAGCACAGTGTTGTCACAGATCTCTGCTCTGACCCACCAGGTCTGGCCTAGACCCTGCAGACACAACGCAACAGGAGCCAGTAGCCTGTCTTGGCTCCTTCCTTCTTCTCTGCTTTGAGCTCTCAGAGCAAGGAAAGCTTTGCTTTTCCCTGTAGGGATGTTAGGCCAAGAGTCTTCCACATTGATGGTTCGTCTGAGCAGCACAGAATTGCCATGGTTACAGCCTTATTTGTGGACTTGGGGGGAACAGCAGGATTCATGGAGCCAAACTCAAAAGCTCGCTTGTACATCAGAGAGGTACAACTGGGGATGAGTCAACATAAGAAGGAAAATAAATTGCTTTTCCCACCACCCAAAATGCCAAAAGGGACAGTTAGTAAAAGCATCATTGCATCAGAGATTTGAGAAAGGTGAGCGCAATCCCTTTCATTAAAAGGCTTAGGGAAATAACTAACCTTCATTCGAGTGCGTAGGCAGCTGCAACTCAGTGCCCTTTCTCCTCAAGGGCAAAGTTTAATTATTCTTTCAGAAGTGCAAACTCCTTCAAGCAGTTCTCTTTGCTTCTTATTTTGTTTCAGCCAGAAGTTGTGAGGTTCTAAATGCCCCACACATCTCCTGGAGTCTCTGCTTACAGCAGCACTGAAGGAGGCTGTGAGAGGAGTTCAAGGTAGCGCTCAGCCTGGGAGACATATCTCACCTGTGTCAGCTTCCCTCTCACAAGTGTGGCATGACAGAGTCACAGCAAAGTCACCTGCAGGTGCAAGGTGCAGGAGCTGAGAAGGGCAGCTGTGTCCTGACTGCCCCTTTGGGTGGTGCTATCCCCCTTAGGAGCTTGTTCCATTCATCCATGAGAGGCCACCACCCTCACCCCAGACCAGACACAGCCTGAACACAGCCCGAGGCCAGAGCCTGCACATGTGTCCCCTCCCTCATACCTGCAGCATGAGCAGGTACCACGAGGTCCTCGGTCATGGAACACCCTTGGTTTTGGTAGCAATTCCCACTGTGATTCACTTGGCCTGCAAAACAGCCAGACATGCATCCATACTCCACCTGCACAGCACTGCCACATCCCAGCACCAAATACCCCAGCAGCAAAGCTTGTCCAATGGCACCATGCTGGAAAGCTGGCCACAACCTCGGGGACAGTGTAAAATGTTGCTGTAGTGACACTGCAATTCATGGCCTCAAGGGATCCTCCCCACCAGGCACAGACAGCACCAGGGTGGGGCTGGTATTTGCCCTGTGGTGCTGTAAGTCAGGATATGACCAATAAGCCTCTGTATTTATAGGAAAACTCCCTCCAACACCACAGCACAAACTGATTCCAGTAGTCAGAGCCCTTGGAAATCATCTAGAAAGCAACAGGAGCCCACCACTGTGACTTCTAGAGGTCACTGCCTATAAACATGACCACATGAACTCCTTTATCAGGCTTCTTCCAGCACAAGATGATAAAAATCAGGCTCAGTCCTCCCATTTTATTGGGCAGAGAAGCAGTCTGAGCATGCAGAAGAGCAAGGGAAGTGCCTTGCCTGGTGCAATGTGCCTGAACTCTCCAGGTGCACCTGTGTGACCAGCACAGTACTGCCCTTTATATCCTATTCTGTGATTCTTTGAAACCTGCATGACCCCACAGAGGCAAGTAGCAGCATAACAACTTACAAGCTCACAGAGAGACTTCTGTTGGTGTGAATACCCATTCCTCAGGAAATCAATGTATTTACAGCCCCAATTTAAACTGCTATGAGCACTATCACTAAAAACATATTTGTGTTATTATCACTGCACTGCGCAGCTAATTGCTATACAAATATTTGTGCTGCCCACATTCATCACAAGGGCTGCTGCTGCCTCTGGGTGAACTTACTCAAAATCTGATGTGTTTTCCCAAGACTGGAAGTCTTAAAGGGGATGTCTCTATTTTAATGCTCTGAGAAACACTGATCCAAAATTCCTTTCCGCTGAAGTGGATCCAGAGCAACAGGGGACCATTTGCTTCAGAGGAAAAGCATGATGGGTCAAGACTTCCCAGGCTGTATTTTTGGACAAAGAAGTCAGGCTGAACTTACCTTTCCTCTTGTCAGCTCATTGTGACTTATCTAGATTTATCACCAGTCTTTCCTACTCCCTCCTCTCTCTCTCTCCCCTTTCCTTTTTAATTAGGCCACTGAGGCCTTGTTTTTAGAAACTGTCTGGATCCCAACAGAAGCTTTTAAGTCTCAGACATCAAATGGCAGGCAGTTTACTATAGTTAATTATGGTAATTTTTGCTTAGTAGTAGCTTCCCTCTGAAGAGCCAAAACTACTTAGAAAAAGCCCCAGCCTCAGGCATGAATTTCTAAGAACATATTTTTTGTCATTCATTATTTTACAAAGTTAAGTAGCAGCAGAAAGTTAAAAACCAGAAGGGAAAAAAGAACTGACAGAAAGAATGAGCTTTTGGGAGCTATACACCGTGGCATGACACACAACCAGACAATGTTTGCCTATTGCAGGTGTCAGGCACTGCTGTGCTGAGCTGTGGCACAGGGTCTGCATCTCCCACAGTGGCCCAGTCCTCTACCACAGGTTTGTTCAGCTGGAAAGGTTGCTCTGAATTGCACAGAAGGACAGGCAGCCCTCTAGCCACCACAGAGTAGAGAAGGCACAAAAGTATCCTGAAATTTCTCCCACATAGGAGCTGTGAGTGAGGCATGTTGTGTGTGGAGTTTAGGTCCCTAGCTGTGCCAAACAGCCAGTCCCTCAGGGATGCCATCCCCTTTGGATGCAGAGCATTATGTGACCCACTGCAGGACATCCCAGGCAGCCAAAGACCAGCAGGATCATAGAAACAACAGAAAACTTCCAAACACTTCTATGGGGAGATCATGTGCAGCAACAGGGCTTTCAAAATACCCTGAAAAAAAGCAGACCCTGCCTCTTAGCATGGATTCAGCCTGTAGGTGAGAACATGTTGCAGGTTAAAAATTAATATAATCATGGCACTCACAAAAATAATCCACTACAAAGAAGATGGAGTTGATTTATGCAGGGATGCAGAGGTCTTGCAGAAGGAAAAAGAGACACAAGCCCAACAATGAGGAGTTAATAAGTTCCCAATGTCTTGACAAACCAACACCTTGCTGCCTGTAGATTAATCAGCCTTACATGGGCTAAATACGTTGATTTCTGCCCCTGCTTTTTCTGCAAATCAAGAGTATTAACTTCTATCTGTTTTCTAGGATTTCCTTCTAGGTTCCCATAGGAAAAAAAAATTTGAAGAGAAGTTTGCCACCTGGAGAGGACAGGAAAACAGAAGGAGAGCTGACAGTTTGCCTTTGATTTCTATGGCTACAGAGTCTGGCCAGATAATCTGGGGCTTTAATACACAGATTCTTTCCTTTATGAGGGGTCTGAAAAGGTGGTGCTTTTATCAATTACCAAAATATGTAATTTTCAGGTCTGCTTTGCTACTGATGAGTTAGTTTCATCTTTAGACTCTTTTAGTCAGTTTAGCATTTCATCTGGGAATCTAGAAACTACTGGGAGCAGTTGAAGTCAAACTGTCACATATTTAAATTTGATGGGTTCAGAGGTAGGCACAAGAATGTAAAATACAAGTTCAGATCTTCCTGCATAACCCATCTCAGCACTGGAGGGAAGGAGGAGGGGAAAATATATGTGTATTCTAATTTAATCAAAAACAAGTATCCAAGCAATCACTATGGTCCTTTCCAGAAGTTCTCATTCTGTGGATGCTGCAGCTGTTTGTTTGCCAAGTGGTTTGAACAGCTTAATCATTGTTTAGTGTAAAAGAAAGTAATTGATTTTTGAATTTACACTGAGACATCACACAGCACTGAGAAGATTGCCTAGATTTCCAAAAACATCTTTTAAAATAGTTTGTCTTTTTCAGCAAAGTAGATCTGGGTCTCTGCCTACTTTCAGACAATGAAATTCTGGCTCTCATCAAGCTTCTTTCTATGCAAACATGACTAGGTTTCAGATCAAATATATCTGGTGCTTTGGGCCAAACCTAATGCACAAGAAAGTTAGATGGCCCCCATGGTCCTTTCCAGCCCTATTCTGTATAGTTCTGGAAAACACTGGGCTTGTTTGTCCTCTCACCACCCCTTCCCTGAATGCTACAATCAATCTAGAGGGCCACCAAGCAGTGGACAAGAATTTGGCATTGGGACTCAGAGCTCCATCAAAGCCCTTCAGTGTCCAGGTGGTTTCACACCCTCCAGCCACACCAGGCCATGGTTACAATCTGAGGGCTCATGCCAAGCCTTAGAGGCTATGGGACAATGGCCAGGCTGGTGTGCTTTATGGATTTGTGGCACTCAAGAGAAAAGGAGCAGTGGAAAAATGCCAGCTGGCAGGGATAAAGACAAAGGGTTCCATTTCCCACGCCACACAACTCCACTGCCCAAGCTGAGACCTTTTCTTTCAGCAGCCATGGACTGTGCCATTTCCCTTCTGTGACAATTAGGGAGACCAGCCAGCCCCTTCCAGAAAACATAAGGACAACGCCTGGAACAGTAGCAGTGGTAGGACCAGCTGAGGTAGAGGGAAAACTACCATATCTCCATGGAAAACTGCAAAACCCATCTAACTCCAAGGAGCAAAGCCTAAGGATCATTTGTTTGTGATCCCTCATGCCTCACAGCCAGCTCTGCTTTCCCAGGACAGAGCCTGTCTCCTCTCACACTCCTTTACAACAGATTTTTGGAGTCTTAAACACCCCATTCCAGCCCCACTAAAGAAAAAAAAAAAAAAGGTCAAACCTTACAGGTAAACACAACAATCAAAATTACAAGAAAAGTTTCACTTCATAAACTTTCACTGCATTATCCATCTGGTGATCATGAGGTTATAACAAGGAGCAGTGGGAAAACCTCAGATAGCCTAAAAGTCCCCCTTGGAGAAACCACAGGGCTCAGCTATCCAGATCTCCTCACTTGTGTAAATTCATACAGGATGAGAGTAATTCCTGCAGCACCACTTCTCACGTTACACTTCAAATCTTCCACTTCAGAATTAGAAGATTAGAGGACATAAAAAAACGCCCACGTCATGCTAATACATATCTCTGAAATAGATCAAGGTACTCTATATAGAATAGCTCAAAGAGAGTGATAACAAGGTCCAGGCCTGTCCTAAACGTCAATGGAGAAATCTCAAAGCACTGTGTAGAGACACTTTTGCTCTGAGGTCAGCATGCACACTGGGAATTTCAGTTCCCTCTCCCAGCTCTTGTTTCCCAAATTCTGCAGTGCACATTCAAGAGCAGCTAATGCAGCATCTGACTGAAACCTTTTTCATCCTCCTGACAACCTGCCCCACTGCTGCCTGTGGCTTTAATAACCAGCACACAAAAGATGACACCACTTGGCCATTGCCTTCCAAGTTGTCATCAAAAATCCTCCTCTCTCATTAACCAGACCCCTCCTTCATGCCACTGCCAACCAGAGCATGGCTTTATTCTTACTGATTAACCCAAACTGAAAGAACTGCCCTGTTTCCCCCAGCTGAGATAGAACATATGGTAAGTCAGGGGAAGATTTCCCTTTCTCTATCCTTTGAGCAATGCCATCACTTTCTTTCTAACTCAAATATGCTCTTTGGGTCCCGGGGAAAGGATTTCAATGTGTCCTAGTTCATAACATGTATTGGGGCTGGGGACATAAAGACAGAAGTAATATGATGAAATCAGTGTTTTGTTGGAATGTGTTTGCCTGTCCCCACATCACACAGTTCTGCAAGGCCTTGGGAATGGACACCTAAAAGCCCCTGGGTTTGTGTGCAGCTGAAGCCATTTGTCCACAGAGCAAAGGAGAACTCTCTTCTGAAATAAACAAACAAAAAAGCAACAAAAACACCCCAACAGAACAAGGGAAGAGGAAAGGGTTTAAATGCATGGAAAAGTGAACCACTTACCTCATCTGTCCCTGCTCAGCATCTGTTCAATCCAAGCCTCCAACCCTCCCACACAGGTACAAAGCAGTTACCTGTTCCTCTGTCTGTCAACAGCTAAAATCTTGCCTGAAGATTGGCCTCAGCACAACATGCTTGGACCAGCCAACAGTCAACAGCATCACACAACTCTGCCCCAGGAAAGCAAGTCTGTGAGGGAAAACTCCATTCACCTGTCAAACACAGCGAGCTACAGGCACCAATTTCACTGTCTGCTTTAGTATGGTTGTCTTTTCATCAGCTGCCGCAGCTCTGTTTGGAGTTGGGCTCCCCCCACCCACACTTTGGTAATAGTGTTGCTTTTATGGCCAGATCTGAATCATTGCTGTACAGAGCAACCCCGATGAGAGTTTGGTCAATTAGGAGCACTAACCTGATAGTGTGCTCTCCTCTGGCTTGTTAAAAACTTGGGTTCAAAAGGTTTTCCACTGGCAAGGAATCAATTACAGTGGTTACAGGAGATACAGAGGAGAAAGAAGCAGGCAGACATGCTGATTAAAAAGGTTCCCATCTCGTGGTCGTGTTTCCACCTGCCAGCTCTCCTGCCTGTGCCATAGTCCCAAATGAAGATACTTTACAGTTTTCCTTAGTCCAATTCACAGAAATTCAGCCTGAGGAGTTTTGAGCCCATGTTGTGGCTGCATTTGCTCAGACTGGTGGAATTTCCCTCTGGCAGATCAGAGAGAGCTCAGAGGAGTCCTCCCATCAGGGCTGGGGCAGCCACATCGCTCCGAAGGGCAGGCACTGGGGTGAGGAGCACCTGTCAGCCACATAGTAAAGGAAAGGGAAAGCATTTCCTCATCCAGAGGGTACTTTAAACTCTCAGGACTTTTGGACAGTAGTGACTCATGCCCTGCTTAGGTTACTGGCTGCTGTGAAACCCATTCTCTCTCCCCTGCCTGTGACTGTGGCACAAAGCCTCCCCAGGGCCACATCCCCACAGAGACTGTGCACTCTCCACCTCCACCACCAGCAACTACCACCTGAGAACCCCTCCTATGTCCCCTGGTGCCACACCCCAACTTCTGATGACAGCCATGGGCCCAGAGCATGGCATCAGTAGGATCTTCCTTTGGGAGCACCAGCCCTGTGCTACATCCCTTCTCTCAAAGCACCATTGCAGAGGCCAGGCAAGCAGAGCAGCCAGTCCTTCTGCCTGCTCCCCTCAGTGCTGCCTGCAAGGTCCCCCTCTCATAGTTGGTTGCACCAAATCTGGTGCAAGAGCAAGTTAATGTTGGTCAAATCACTTGAACTTTCCATGTCTCCTTCAATGATCTGTCAAATGATGTTGATAATATCTTACTAAGTCACAGTGAGGCTTAGTTAATTATTTTAATGTACATTAAGATTTCTAGATTTGTTATATGCACACACATAGACAAACTCTGTACTTCATGAGTGCCAGCTCTTGACTGAGTACATCTCAGGGTCTCTGGCAACAGGCATGTGGTTCGCAGGTAGGAAAGAACCAAAAGTTATCTGTGAACAGATGGCAAAGCCTCCCCAGCCTCATACATACCTCTCCTGTATTTGTGACGTCCTCTGTCCATTTCTAATCACTGACTGCCCAGCCTACAAGCAAGAGCTTCCTGTATCAAAGCAGCAAGATGAGCTCCTGTATAATCAAAATTAACCAATTATGTTGTGCAACAGCTTATTCATTTTGATATGCATAACTAAATAATTATGGCAGGTGTATGCAAAAGAGGCTCTAGCTTAATAGGATCCCTATTTTGTTTGGTTTTGACCAGAATGATTGCCTATGAAGAAAAATCAGAGAGCTTTAGGCAGCTGTTATTGTTAAAAAACACAGTTTGCGGGGAGAAAGGAATTTGCAGTGGGAAAAAGAAGTCTCATTTGAATAACAAAACAATTTTTGTTGATTTCATTGTTGCTTATGAGCTATTTAAGCCCAGGGGTGGGTAGAAAAGGGGAAATAAGAGGAATTTACTGACAAACATGTTCTAAACAGATAGTGCCAATGATACAAATCCCATTTTGAGTTTGAGCGGTGAGTAGAACATCATACTGTTTCTAGGAAGGAAATTTAAGAGAACTTAATGAGACATGAAAATATTGTAAAAAGCGGTATGTATTTTTCAAAATAAACACAAAGAACATTTCCTCCCCTTTGATCTCTTACATCTTTTAATTTATTCAGCCAAACTTGCCATCATCACTGCTATAAAGATTTGGAAAACAGGATCGCATTTAGCTTCCTCCCTTCAAGTCATGGAGAGCAGTTTGCAGGGCAGAACTGGAAGCACGTGGGACACCCCTTTGAGCCCAGCAAACCCCAATCCCTCCTGCTCACGTAGCCTGGAGAGGGTGGGAGTTTTGCTCTGCAGCCCACAAGCAAAAGGAGAAAGAGGAACCTGTTGGAACAAGCAGTCAGGTTGGAGAAGCAGACAGGAAAGGAGACAGCAATGCCTGCACACCACACTGCCTTGCAGAGTAGTGACCTCTGCAAGTAGGATATCAGCACTATAACTAATATATCTGGGAATAAATAAGACTCAGGCACTGCTCATATATCTCAGATCAGTTTTCTGCACTACCATGAGTCTCTTGCTTAAAATCTGTTCTGGTTCAGCCATTGCTTTTTCCTTCACTGTAAGAGTTCACTTAAGTAGTTTTTACTCACTGTATGTGAAATAGCTTTGAGACTATCTCAGTTTCTATCTTTTGGCTACGTATAAAACATCCACAGTTTAACAGCACAACACTCATAGCATGAAACAAGCTGGGCACCTAAAAGTCACAGGTTTCACTCCAGAGCAATTCCTCATACACAAGCAAGGAAGAGACCAGTGTCACCTATATCACCTGTACATGCAGCCAGCCATGGAAATCAACAGTGAAAGAGCACAAGGCAAAACACCACAGGTGTTGTGGCATTTTGCATGGAAATGTGTGCACACATCCAAAAGTTTCTCTCAGCTTTAGAAAAATAAAATGTCCCTTTTCTGCTCTGAGGAGTTAGTCATACTTGCTTTTATGTTAAGGGGTTTTTCTGGTTTTGAGATTTTTGTGAGGTTTTTTTTTAACTAATAAAATTACTTATTGAGACATTTCACAAGATATGTTCGCAACATTTAAATTACGAATCATTACCTATCATCCTTGACAGGCATATTCAACATGTTTTGATATAAAAAATTAAAGAAAAAAAGGAAGATAATTCTTTATATAGAAAGGGGAAAACATATTTCAGATAATTGCTTCATAAGTGATGACTTGTTATAAATGGATCAGTGCTTTCCTGCAAAGAAATACCCAAAGATATTCCTAATTAGCAGTAAGCTAATTATCACAAAGCCTCCCGTGTTCAGCAGTGACATGCTAAATCACCCCCGCTTGCAATTTCTAGAGCTTCACAAAAGCCAGAAGTGGGAAGAAGGAGCAGTGAGAGGAGTTCTCTCCTGGGAACAGGCTGCAGCTCCCACTGCTCTGAGCAGCTCGTCCTGGCAAGACCTTGCACTCTCTCTCCCTTCCCAGCCTTCCCTCCGGGCCAGCTCCACCCTCCACCCTCACTGTCTGTGCCCACCACTGCTCTTTTCTCACACCTATCCACCAGTGTTTTCCCCGTCCTGGGTTGATTTGCTGGAAGTCTGTGTATTCCAATAGCACAAGGTAGCCAGAGCCTTGCTTTAAAAGCTTTTCCTGCCTGCCCATCAAATGAGGCACAAGCTGCCCACAATGAGACAAGGGCATTGCTTCTTGCACATAGGTAGGTGTTTTAGCCAGGGGAAAAGAAGAAGCAGAGCATTTAGTGTGCAATATTCGAAAGCTGGTTTGAGTTGTCTGGGTTTTTTTGGTTTTTTTCCCTAAAGAGTGACAGAAGTTCCCAAAGAAGTAAGTAAAGAAAAATAAACTGATTTTCTTTCCATTTTCAAACACTGAGGTATTTCAAGGTACCCCCATTAAACCCTATCCTAATTTCCACAACCTGCAAGAGAGAAAATGGGGTGATGAAAAAGACAGGAAATGAACCTGAAAAAGTTGTAAAAGTCAAAATGTTTGAATTTCAACATTTACAATGCAAACTTCTTTAGATAGAAACAAACTGGTTTTGACTTTGTTAGAAAACAGCAGGAAATTTCAGTGGAGACAACAGCTGCATCATGGCTGTTTCTCTTCTCTGCTCAAGCTCAGGTTCAGCATTTCTCCTCCTTACCATCTTTGGCTCTTGAGTCACTCAGCTCAGGGGTGTGCAGACAAAGCTGCTGGCTGTGCAGGGGTCTCCTGACTTGACTCCCCGATATGAATCAGGATTGTCCCCTAAATCACAGGTCTTCTGGGGAATCCCAGAGTCTCCAAATCCCCAGCCTGTGGCACTAACACTGGCACTGGCCCTGGCCCAGCTCCATGGAGCTGGAGCACCACAAGCCCCCTGCTCTGCCCAGGAATGCTGCTGGCACCCACTGCAGTGCTTGGGGCTGTTGTGGAGATGGGAACTGCAGAGTGAGCTGCCCTAGAGGCTGATTCACAGAAAGAACTTAATTTAGCCTCTCTGAATCACCCAGCAGAGGAGATGGCTGCTCTCTGACTACAAAAGGAACTGGAAAGAAAAAAAGTTTTCCTCTCCAAATCCTCATCGCCAGTGTCTCACAAAGTCTGCTGCAGGGCTTAATCCACACAGCCCAAATCTTAAACTGTCACTTCAGGTCCTATCAAGCAAACAGAACAAAAATAGCTGGGACACAGCAGAGAGTAGCAGGAACCAGTTTTGCTTGTGCTACACACCATCCCAGATAAAACATTGTCAAAATTCAGCCCCAAAAGCCACCAGTGTTCCTTGCCTGGGGACCAGGCTGAGCCCAGGGCTCCATTGGAAGCTCAAGGACAAGCTCAGCCATGACCCAGACATGCAGCAGCACTGAGGCTTCCAGAGGCAGGGAGTGACCCCACAGCCTTCCAGTCAGCCCTGCACCCACCTAAAAATCCACACAAAGTCATGGATCAGTTGTCTTGCGGCTTTATGAAAAGGATCCAGAGCAATTATTAAATCATGGAGACAAACTTAGAAGGGAGAAAAAGGTTCCCAGACCCCAGCTCTCAGAACAGCCTCACACATCCAGAACATCTCCTTGCCAAAAGGAAAAGGCTTGATAAGGGTGTTAATAGCTGGGACAGAGACTCGAGAGCTCTCTGTGTTTCTGTTTTCTTTCCTGGAAATTTGCTAAGGAGTTCTCTTAGGCTGATAAGCTTCAAGGACAGGGTCTACATTTTCACACTGTGGGCCAGTCTGTCTGCACCCCATCTCCTCCACAACCTTTTAAGCTCTGCACTTTTGAAAAAAGTGGTGAAGAAAATCTTCTCTCTGCCCTTACCAGAGCCATGCAGTTGTGGCTGCAGATATCCCTGCCTCACAAAGCTCATCTACAACAGACACATCCAGAGGGAAAGGGGCTTTGCTCCTTAGGGATGAGCAGGTCAGTCCTCTCAGTCCCTCTGCATTTCTGTGGGCCAAGAAAATGCCACGAGGCTGCTCAAGGCTGATGTCGGGAGCACAGCCTTGTCCTCTGCCCAGGGGAGAACAAGGAGAAACACAGGAGCTACTGCCAGTGCTCCACAGGGAGCCAGAATTCTCCATCCATGACAGCATTTGTCCACTTATAACACCAGGTAGGATCAGGGCTCTGCTATGAAAGCACAAGACAGACTCTGACACCACATTGACTCCATCAGGGTAAGCCCAGGTTTTATTGATCTGAGATGCCTTGGTGGGGACTGATTGACAGCTGCAAATCCAAGCCCAGAAATTAAGTTTTTGGGGTCCCCCTCCATGCCTTGGGTCTGTGTGTGCTCTTTGTTGTGTCACATTGAGAAACAACGGGCAGCTGTTTCCATCACAAGAATGCCACTGAACTAAACAAATTCCATTCAGAAACTGTGCCACAGGCTCTATCACATGACCTGGAACAATCCCATGCATCAAATCCCATTGTTTTTACCAGATTTACTTCTTGCAAATGACTGGTAGTGCAAAGCAATCTGAAAAAGTGAATGTTTTGCAGATCAGGCACTGCTTGTTGCAGAACGTTACAGCTCCTAAATTATTAATAGTAAAAAATGAGGTGTCCCAGAGCTGCTCATTTCTGGATGAGGGAGAGTAGGAGGGGGGTGAGAAGAAAGTATTGTGCTGTTACAGGTTATTTTTATCCAATGTTTCTATGCTTCTGTCATTAGCTAATTGATGACACAGCCTGTTTAATATTATGTCTGCCTTTGGTATTTATAGCTCACCAGTTACTGTAGTATCTAGGTGCTACCAACAAGCTGCTCTCAGATGAATTTGAGTGCTCACGGGTGGATTATTTGGCACAAGGAAGTGAAATTCCCTTGAGGTCAGAGGCTTCATGCTAGCCAAGGATTTATTGACCAGCCCACTTGGTCATGTGTGGTGATGCTGGATCCCAGTTCATCCATTACTGGGACACAGCGCCATCAGGAACAAGGCTCCATATTGCACAGTGCAACAGCAGCCACTCCCAGGCACCTTCAGCATTTCTGCTGCACTTCTCATCAGAGACACAATTCTGCAGTGAGACACCTCTGAGTGTCACCATTTCCTTGAGCAGATGCTGGTGCACTCCAACCAAACTTTCAGATATTCGATCCAAACACAAAATCCCTGAGAGAGGGAGAGAAGAGGGGCTATTTTCTAGGCAGATTTCCAAGTTAAATACCTCCAAAATATCAATGAGATCTTTTTAGTGGAATTCACAGCACCGAGCCATGGCATCATAAGCTGTATGAGGTTTTGCACTTGTGGCAGATGGAACTGACCTTTGGGCAGTGCTGCTGAGAGAGAAGTGGTGTTATGCACACTCAGAGCAACATCTGAATGTTAAAACTGCTCTCAGCTCTGACAGACAGACACCAAACAGCTCAGTTCAACCTTTGTCCAGAACCTCTCATTGCTACAGTACATTAGCAGGAAAAAAATGTGTCTCAGACATATTATTTTCTCTTTCTACCACCTACCCTACAGCTTCCATCTGATCATAACACATTCACAGCCCCAAGGACACAATGTTCACAAAGAGCTTCATGTTTGGGATGCAGGTCCCTTGGGCTGTGAGCCATCAGCAGGTCCTGTTGGTTTGTGGGACTCAGTAGCACAAGGATTTAACAATTCAAGAGCCATCAGAAACAAGCTCCAGACAAGAGCCTACCTCCTTCCAAGTACTACAGCTGGCATGCACAGGAGCTGTTACCTGCACTAAAATGGCAATTTTCTGTAACTGTAAACAACATCGGTGCCTACTTCATTCCTGCCTTTACTGAATAAATCTGAGAAATAATGAAACCTGTGGAGAACATTTGAACTTTTATCGTACAGGGTAAAAGCTATATAACATTAACAAATCAAAAAGCATTACTTCCCAAATAGCAAAATTCCAGGCCATTTACATTAGCCATGCTCAGATTCCTGCAGTGATTGGTGTGTAATTGTCCATCAGCAAGGAACAATCTCTCAAAATTAGTGCTTGTCACAGAGCTCCAGACTGCCTAGAGCTGCACTTACCAGGGCTTATAGCCTGAAATGCACAGAAATCTGTTTTTAACCCCAAATGAAAGAACAGCCTTCCCAGTGCATTCTCTCTGTAGCTGCCCCCTGTCTCCTTTGCATTCTTCTTTCATGAGGGAAAGTAGTTTGGCTATTAAAAAAAATAGAAAAAAAAAAATCTTTCTTTCATAGATCTGGCATGTTGTGAAACAGCTTCATATGACCCAGAGACTGCTGCCCCCACAAGACCCATGGGGACTCCAGGAGCTTGTGTGTGGCAGTGCAGCATTACATCACAGTACAACTCTGCAGGCACTGCAGGGAAGAGACAAGCCATGAGACAGCACTGAGGCTCAGTGGGAGCTGAAGGAGACATTCCCTTCCCACCTCCAAGCCAGTTCCTCAAGGCACCCTGTGTCACAAAGCTTGGTCTGGCCAGGATGTCCCCCATCAGAAGCAAACACTCCAGCCCCAAGGCATTAGCTGCTCCTATTCCTTTCTCCCACTTCTAGCCAGAAATTTTGTTATGGAACTGAGAGCACCTCGCTGTTGCAAGTTTTGTTAAAATAAGCAATTGAGGAGTTTCAGCTTCAACAAGCTGACACATTCTGCCAAAATGCATTTAGTTAGAAAACTCCCAACCAGCTGCGATAGCTTTCGAAGTTTCTTTGAATTTTCTTTTTCATTCATAAAGACTGTCAGTATTTTTAAGTCAGAAAGTGACTGAGGAAAGTTTATATGCCTCCAACATTGCTTCCTTTAGTGGCAGCTCCCCAACAGGAAAAACAAAAGCCTTATTTTTTAAAGGGAAAGGGGAAGGCTGCAGAAACATCAGTGGAGAAGATTAGGTAGACTGGTGAGAAAAAAAGAACAATTAGTTCCTGTCAACAGCCAAATGATTCCTGTGGGATCTTCCAGTTAAGGCAGTGATTGAGCAACAGTGTCAGTCTGTGGAGAAAGTAATTTTGTCCCTCTTCATACTCCAGCACACAGCCCGTGGCAGAGCCTCCTCTCCACAATATTCCCCTCTGAGGTTGCTCTATTTCATGCCTTGTTTTCCCTGGATCTTATTCCCCTTTAAACTTTCCTGGTCTGTGAGAGCACACAAACATTTATGGGGCTCTTCAGAAGCTTACAAGCCTCCCACAAGTACCCAGAATAAACTAATCTCTAGCAATTAGAGGGAGGCATTTTGCTGCTTTCAGTTGGTTGCAGAAGGAAGCAGAGGAGTGGTTCTGCTTTCTCTCTATATTCATATCACAGAAACAGCAATTATCAGCAGAGGACTTGGCACAATAGATCAAAAGAGGAGCCTGAGTAGCCTCTACCCAGATAGACTTTTCAGTGGAGCAAATCAAAGTAAAGGGAAAGATCCTGGAGAAGTCATTTGCTTTAGCAGCCCAGTCTTGATCTGTCAACAGCTCCCCTCCAAGGCACAGGAGAGAATACAGCCAGGAGAAGCTGGGACCCTCCCGGAGTGTGCTCTCCCCCCAGCAGGGCACAGAAGGTCGCAGTCCCCTGTGCGCTCAGAGCTGAGCACAGTGCAAGGAGCTGAGAGCACGTCCCCGGCACGACATGGCAGCGGGAGCAGCCTCTGACCCAGACAGGCAGGGGAAGAGCAGCTGCTGCACAGGAGGCGGCTCTTTTCTCTCCCAGCACGCAGCCCGTCCTCGCCATCCCTCCCCTGCCATGATCGCGGCACTCAGGCTCCCCGTGATGAGCCCTGCCTCATCTTTAATACCGAAAGGAGCACCACAGGCACTGACCCTGCTGGAGCAGCGGGATCAGCATTTGCCCTGAGCCTGCAGAAAGGCAGATCTGCCATGGCATCAGTCCCCTCTGCTTGTGCACGGTGTAACCAGAGGGGGGAAAAGGCTGGAGCACGTGGGGACAGCACAAGTTATGCCTGAGTGTCTCTCCTGCTGCAGCCCTGGGTTTCAGGGTGCTCCTTCCCTGAACCATTCTTCACGATGTGTCCTCTCCACAGCAGCCACAGCAAGGGACTGAGCATCTCCTGTGTGGAAACCTTTTTACCATGAGCAAAGGAGGATTCTCTGCCTTGGCTGCAGTGACCTGTTCACCCAGCCTGTGCACAGCACCCTCAGCATAAAGCTCATGATCTTTCTGGGCTCAGGCTGCTTTGTGTAGAAAACACTGTCCATCACCTCTATCCAAATCATGCTCCCAAGTGGACATGCAGGGCAGGACATGAGTCAGTGCAGCCCAGCTGCACCAAACCAGGAGAAGTAAAACAGAACAAGCACTGCAGGTTTTACTCCATTCTGATAGGAGCCAAATAATCCCCTTGAGCTGAATCAGACCTATGGAAAAGCTGAACAGTGATGTGCTGACACACCTTGCCACTGTTTGTTAGAGGATGGATGGAGAAGAGCTCCCCCATGGGTGGTACAAGGCTGCTCCCCACCATTTGCCCCAGTTCCTGGACATTTTCTGACTCAGGCAGGACACTGGGCAGGATATCCACCCCTGGCATTACAACACCCTCATTCTCTGCTCTTTGGCCAGCACCCTTCTGCCCTGGAGTTCACACTGCAAGTCTGCAGAGAGGAGCTGACACCAGCACCAGCATCCTGCCCTGCCTGCAGTTCCTTTGCTCTACATTTTGCACAGCCCAGACAACCCAATACAGCAACTGGAACCTGAGCTAGATAAATGGCCAAGCTATTTCTCAGGATTAATCATCCTTAGGTATGTTGCATGAGGCTGCCACAGCCTCCACGGCTACTGAGGTATTTGCTGTCTCAACTCATTGGGAGTCAGGAAAATGAAGCAGCTGCGTGAGGTATCCCATTACTTAGACAGTTTGTACTGAACCTGAAGTACCTCACAGAGAGACAGCCAAGAATTCATCCTTCTGTTTGAATCAGAGCATAGAACATACCTGCCTCTCATCACAGTGTAGGAGTCTGAAAAATTACAACAAAAATCCTCTACAAAGACAGTAAAAGTGTCCATTACTGCCCTGTGCAAGTTCACTGTTTCCAGTGGAGAAGCCCTCAATACATTCTCTTCTTTTTTTTTTTAATGTGACCTTCATCTATAAAACATTTTTTGCCCAGAGTTATGTCAGCAGCATGTCCAATTCCTTGCACAGATATTCCATTCAAGGGATGCACAGGGTTGGGGCAGGGACAGAGGAGGTTAAGTCTGCTAAATCCATCACACCAGAGAAGCTGATGGAGACAGGACTGAGACAGACAAAGCTCCAAGGATATTCAGTGCAGTGCCTGGATGTTCATCTTGGTTATGAGAGGGGAGAGCCAGCAAAGCTGTAGGATTGCAGCTCTTGGAAGAGGTCAGCTCCTTCTCTGCACTGGGGCTCTCTGGGGATGCTGGAGCAGCAGGACCCTGAGACTGGAGATGCTAAGCTGAATGCAATCATTCAGACTCTTCTGATTTACCTCAGTGCAGTTTGCCCCACTCCGAGCTATTGAGCTTGGAAGGGAAGAGCAGGCCTGCACTTTTGATTTCCAGACCAAAGAGGTTTAATGCAGACTTCAAACAGATACATCACCATCCACCACCAGTCTGCATTTCATCCACCAGTAGAAAAAAAAAAAGTAATAAAATAACTTTCAACTTGATAGAAGCTTCCAGAAACATCACAAAAACCAGCTCCAGTAGCAATGGATCTCCAAGCCCACCTCTGGCCAGGGACACCTGACACAAGGAAATCCTTAAGAGCTGGTGCACAGCCAGCTCCCAACCACAGGGCTGAGACAACCCTGCCTTGCAAGGGCCAACAAAGTTCAGCGCCTTGCAGCAGTACTCTGCAGTCACACTACAGTCTCTCCAGTCACACTACAAAGGCACAAAGCCACCTTCCTACTGCTTAAATACCTCTTCATCACATCTCCTTCCCTGCTGCTCCTCCCTGCTCTCTTGGCCCCTGCCCTCTCCTCCCCCACCTCACACCATCTCATTTTCCCTCTTCCCCTCAAACCTGCAGCTTCCACACAATACATTTCAGTGTATATTAGGGATAAAAGAACCAGAAAACAAGGGTGTTAGTCCTGCTCCAAAAGGAAGAAATAAAACCAGCCTCCCTACCCTTACAGTGAGAGCAGAGGGGTGCATGCAGCCACTGACACCAGGGCTTCCACAACAACTTTACACTACACCAAAGTACTACAATTACATTATTGTAGGCTAAAAATCTGTGTTTACTTTTAGCACAGATGATTACTGCTGCCAGCCACATTTACCTCCCCACAAATCAGATGTTAATGACAATGCAGCAGCTCAGCCCAACAAAACGTTTGTTGGGGTGGTGTCTGCATGGGAGGCAGCAGAAGGCAATAGAGGAGGAGGTGGGGGACCAAGCCCAGGGCCCCTCTGTACATGCAGAGTTGGTCCTGCAGCCCTGGCTCCTGCCACAGGCCCTGACATTCTATTTCTGCTCCTCCCTGCTCCCACAGTTCTGCCCTTCCCTTCTCTTTCATAAACCCTCCACATCTGGGCCTGAGCCACCCTTACAGCCACCCACACAGACCACTGGGATCTGTCTCAGCAGACAGGATCCAAATACTTTTGCCATCTGCTTTAAAACCGGTGCCAGGCTGAGCTTGTGTCAAGCACCTAAATCCAGGCTGGAAGATCACAAGCCCTACAGGCTGATGAAATTACCCTTGTACCCTGTATCCTCCAGGGAATCTTGGCAGCAGACAATGTGAGGCATTCTGCCTTTTAAATATGTGCTGTGCATAGGTCCATCACCAACACAATTATCTTCTAAGTATTTATGTCATTTGCTACAGTCCTCTTCAATAAATCAGACTGCAGCATCAACATCAAACCATAAGGGAAGATCATTTTATATAGTAAAGCAGTGCTTTAAAATTGCTTATGACTGCTGTATTAAAAAAATAATAAAAATGAAACCTACTCATAGTTCCAAAACAGTGATAACTTTGCCTTTAAAAATGATTTAGATATTAAAGAAAAATTATAGCCCCTGAGGGGATAATTGCAAAAATGCAACAAAATAAAATAAAAATTAGGAAGAAGATGGGAAAAGATATTTTCAGCTCTGTAAATCACAGCTTTCCCACCCTAAACACACAGCAGCTCTAAGGAGCAGCATTTTGGCATAGCTGTGCTGTTTTCCTTGTATTCTTAACACACTTTTTGTTAAATTAAGAAAAGTGACATTCAGAGTAAATGCATGTTGTGCCCCTGTCCGAGCAGTCAGGGAGGAGAAATCCTGTCAGTTGCACCATAGTGCAGTAATTTCTCACCCTAGAGTAATGTGGCCCTGGGTGCCTTAAAGTCTCCTGTTGTCATCACTGATCCTCAGTCAAGAATCAGGGAAATATGCACTCCAGAACTAGGGAAGAGCCTGCCCCAGCACAGCATCTCTCATGTGAGAGAGTTTAGGAATAAGGACAACTCAGCAAAGGGCCCTGTGGGATGGAGGTGCTGTCCACAGAAATCCTGTAATTCAGAGCCCTCAGCAGCACCTGGTGCTCTCACAGAGAAGGACAATGATCCTCTTCTCATCCAACTCTAAAAGCAGAGCCTTTAGAGCTCATCTGGGCACTTCAGACTTGCTTGAGCCCAGGGAAAGTCTGTCCTGGTGGCTCAGTCACTGCCCATGATCCTTTGTTCACTCTCCATAGCACATGCTCTCCTGAGCATCAGTTTAAATCTTTGAGATTTTGTGAGGTCCTTGCAAGTCAGGCTGCTCTTAGCTGAACATTTGTCCAGTAACTCACACATGGCATAAAACTTTGCAGCCCCACCACAAGAGAAAGATGCTCCAATGCTGCACACTGCTCTAAACCTGCTGTGCACCTCATTCCCCCTTCTCCTTCTCCCCCAACAAATTTCCTAACTTTATTTTCCCATGTGCAATGCAACCATTACACTCTTACACTGCACTATAAATAAGGAACATGTTTTTTTTACTGGAAACACTCTTCACCAATTTGTCAGGCATCTTGCACCAAATGTTTAACAAATGTCCCACAAAAGCTCTGACAAGAAAAGCAGAGTGGGGTAAGCAGTGTTGGGAAGACTCTGGCAGTACCTGAGCAGGGCTGCAGGCTCTGTGCTTGCAGGCACCAGCCCAAGACATGTGAGGCATTCCAGTGCTCCACCTGCCACCACCTGTCCCTATAACACCCTGCTGCCAGCACTGCCATCAAATTCAGCTACTGCACAGGTACAGGCATAGATCTCCCTACCCAAGGGTGGCTTGACCAAGTGAAGCTTTACATAAGCTCAGGGATAAATCAGGAGCAATCAAACTGCACCAGGTGCCCACCCAGCAATGGCAACAGCCTCCAGCAAGAAAAGGTCAGCCCTCGTGGTTCTAGCTGAGCTGCTCAGGACCTGGTGTAATGGTGACCAGGGCATCCACCTCAGGCAGAACCCTTCCAGCACCACCATAAATGGCTCCAGAAAGGAGCAGGAGCAGCCAAGAGCACCCCAGCAGATCCCATAGACCAAGGCAGAGCTGACTCTGGCTCCACACAGTTCTCACACACAGATGGATGAACAAGAGGCACTGGGCTGTGTCACAGGCACAATGCTCTCAATCCTCTCCAGCAGACCTGGACAAGCAGTAAGGAAGCAGAGCAGCAGAGCCCCTTACAAAAACCCAAAGCTGCTGCACTACAGAAGCATGGAGAGGAGGGGAGGGGAGAGGAGAGTGTTGTTACAGCAGCATTCAGAGGAAGAGTTTGTGAAGTTCCCAGAAAGGAGACCTGGGGATCTGGGACAAAGAAAGATGTTAAGATTATGCATATGTTCCTCTTGTGTCTCCCAGGAGTCCCTAGCTTTGCATCCCAAATTATTCCAGTTCTTCATTAGTCTCTCTCTATCCCCTGCTCACCAAGCAAGCCAAAATGTCATCCAGTTGTCAAAAGTTACCACATATCACAGTGCAACAGTATTTACTCCCTCATGCTCAATCTCTGTACCAGAAAGACACACTGCATCTTTCCTTCTCATTCCTTATTTTAATTTCCCCAGCTGACACTATTTAGAGTGGGGATTGTTGCTTCTGCACACCTGGCTCCATGCATTCCCTCTGCCTCTCAACACCTGGAAACACACTGGGCCTTTAGAAAAACTCCCCACCAAACCCTAGAAACTTCTCCCACATGGTGCTCACCATCCAAGGAAACAGGCATGGTTTGGAGAACAACATCCTAAACTCACCAAGAAATAGTTCAGTACAGAGGTTTGGCCCTGGGTCAGCACAAACCCATGAGTTGTGTTTTTAGGGCTTCTGTGGAGCAAGACATGACCAACATGCACCCACCCACCCTAGAGATCTTCCCATCACACAGGAGGAGGGCACCCATTGCACCCAGGGACATCCTTCCCCAACATTCCCAGTTAGCAGAGCTCACTTGGCCCTAGAGGAAGCCCCATCTACCACGGAAGGAGCAGCAGAGTTGCTAAAAGCTGTCATAGGACAGCCAGCCCAGAGCCCTCTGGCAGACACACCAGCCTGGGAACAAGTCCTTGCAGAGGAGAAGAGCTTCTGCCACCCCTAAACTCTGCAAGCAAAGCAGGAAAGCCTGGGAAGGTAGGGGCAAAGGGGCTTTGGCAACTGATCTGCACAGCCCTAAATTAGGTTTAAAGGAGGGGGATGGCATTAAAGGGCCATAAATGCAGCACAGTGATTGATGCACAGCCCTGAGCTGTGGTTACAGTCCCGTGATCCAGACAGCTCCATTAATCACCACCACACCCACTAAACTCTGCTCAAATTCTGGGGGCAGTTTCCCTGGAAAACGGCTCATGTTTCTGGGATTGCCAGGTCTTTTGCTTTTTGGTTTCTTCTCTCTCTCTTTCCCTTTTTTTTTTTCTTTAAATAAGCAATAAGCTTATCAAAGTCCTGATGTTTTCTTATGGCCCCAGCCCTTCTCACCTTCCATAATGCCCTTCTCCCCAAGGGGCTTTCAGTCTGTCCCACTCTAAAAATAATTCTAGAGATTTTACAGAGGAGTTGTACTCCATCGGTCTCTAAAAATGGGGTTTGTGCTCATATTGTTTGTCAGTGACACTCCATTGCCACAATTACCACTGCTATTTTATCTCTCTCTGCCTGTAATGCTGATGAGAGAGCAGCAAACTGTGCTGGCTTTTAAGCTGAATAAGTCACTTAAATACATTTATACCCCCAGATCACAACATAAAGCATAAATCTAACCATCTATCATGCACTCACTTGATATGAATGCTCACCATGATATCAGGAAAAGCAATCACAAGAAAAGCTCATGATGATTTGAGCTGCAGCTGCCTGCAAGTATTTGACAAGGATATTAGATGAAAAAAAATTCAAAAAAGAGATGAAGCATCTCACCTAGACATGGCTTATGCTGGGCTGATTCCAGAGGGAAAGCAGGGCCTTGAAAAACTTCTTGGTAGATCTGCAGCTACGCTTGTAATATTCTAATCCAGCAAGGGATTGCTCAAGGCTCAGCATTGAAACTGGGTTCTTTTCATGACAAATCAAAGAGAAAAAATGCCTGGAGCCAGGATGCTTGGTATGGGGGACCTAGCTCAGGTTCTGCCTGCAAAGCATCTCCCAGCTGCCCTCCCCAGCTTCACTCCACTGCCCTGTCTATGCATCAGGACTGGGGAGCTTGTCCTCATCACTGCTGGGCCAGAAGATGGGAGATAATTGGGATGATGATTGGATCCTGCACACTTGAAACACTTCTCTGAGGGACTCTGCCATAGGGAAGAAATACCTTGTACTTCCAGCTGCCTGTCCAAGGTGTGATGCAGTGTCTGAGTAGGGTTGTTTTGATGTGGTTGGTGTTGGCCCCTCTCCTTGTAGTCTTCATCTGGAATGTGCTAGAGAAAGGTGATTACTGTTACAGATCTCACCATGTCTGATCCTAGGCAAGAGCCTTCCTCCCAGCAGGCAATTAAAACAACATCTTTATTCCAAATTCCCTTCTCCCTCAGCTTGAGGCCAACTCATAAACAGGGATGATGTGAATGCCATGGTGTGAAAGCCTTGTTGCCTTTCTCTTCCTTTCAGGTGCTCAGAGAGGAGAGGGATGAAGGTACTACACAGTCAAGTTGGAGACAACACATCAGCCTCTCATCCTGAGGATCTCTGCTCCCAGCTCTCATCTGTTCCCTGAGCAACATTCTGCCTGCAGCACATCACTGTATGAACTGTGCTTTGAATGTGGGCATTTCCTCATGGAAGCATTGTTCAGCAATTCCTGTTTTCCCCAGACTCAAATAAAAGCCACCAAAAGGTGGATGTTTTCCCCCCTAGGATTGCTGACTGCTGGCTGTCACATCGGGCATCTGCCAAAGGTGGTTTCCCAAAACTGCCCTGCACTATCCCAGCCCTAGGGGAAGACTTTCCCCACACTCCACTTCATGGTAGGTTTAAGCAAACTCCACTGGCTTCTCAGCAAGCCTGGCCTGTCCTGGTGAGCAGGGGAGGAGGGCAGGAGAGGGGCACTCTGTAAATTTGTCCAGCAGCCCTGCCCAGTTCACATACATGGAGAATTTGTCCATGTATGCACCAGGCTGGGGACAGAGGTGACAGAAGGGAACTGGGCAGGTTACAGTCACCAGAGCAGAAGAAAGCTGTTTTATCTGATATCAGGAGGCAGGATTGTATCACAGACCCCAATGCTCCTTCGTGCTGTGCTCAGGTGAATTTTAGCTGAATATAT
Source organism: Argya squamiceps (assembly GCA_037834095.1). Lineage (NCBI taxonomy): Eukaryota > Metazoa > Chordata > Aves > Passeriformes > Leiothrichidae > Argya > Argya squamiceps. The sequence goes on from JBBMKD010000001.1 coordinate 21,320,964, forward strand.
GACATAAAAAGTCTCAAGTTCCCATCCTCAACTCCAGAAAAACAAAAAAGAGAAAAATCTCAGTGACCTGTCTTGTCTATGGTGCTCACAGAGCACCAAAGATGGTCACTGCATTATGCTTTGCTTCTCTAAAATTCATCTCCAACCCAGGCAGGGCAGATGCCTGGATAAAGGCAGAGGCCAGTCTGGGGTACAGCAGTGAACGCTGTCTCTCTTCCCCCAGGCAGACCCCAGGCTGTTTGGATGCATCAGCTCAGGGACTAGAGGCAGCCAGGGGCAAAGCAGGAGCAGCCCAGGGACACAGGATGCTGCTGGGGAAAGCAGAACTGGCAGCACATGGAATAAAAGAAAGTGAAGAAAGGAAGGTCCCAGCTGCAAAACTTGATCAAAGCCCAGCAGAAATCTGCAGGCTGCCAGCAAAGGGAACAGGCAGGGGAGAGGCAGTGGGGGGCAGAGGGCTCTGGAGTTGGCTGCCAGCTTGCACTAAAGAAGATAGGAAAGAAAAAAAAACAGTTATCCCTCAGCCTGAAGTAAATTACAAGACACATCCCTCAAGAGTACAAGGTGATGCTCTTGATCAGACAAGCGATGCTGGCGTGTAATTCCCCTTGATATCAGCTGATTTGAATTTTAGTGCTTATGAAGGGTGTGTGACTGACAGCTCTGGAAAGTGCAGGCATCTGTTCCCCTGCAGGAGCAGAGCACACAGCCCTGGACACGAGCACCCCCAGGCCAGCTCTGCTGCTGGCTGGAGCTGCAGGGAAAGGTGGCACAGCTGGGGAAGGAGGACAGAGATCATCCCTTGCTCCATCCAGCCCTTGCCCACCCCACCAGAGCTGGATACTGGGGCCTGTTGGTGCTTTGTGAAGACAGGCATTTGCCTCATATTATGCAAAATTTCAAGTTAGTCACTGAAAGGATAAGATCTCCCAGGGTTATGAATCCCACTCTTCTGACACCCATCCACATCATGAGAGCTGAGTGAAAGCTGCAGAAGTAGAGGGGAGAGTATATTCCAACACCAAACCAGTACCAAAGTAGTCTTTTGGACATTCATTCTCCCCTCACACATCCCAATAGCAGGGTCAACCATGGGGTCTACCAACAGCAAAACCCACCACAAATGCCAGCACCAAGAGAGCCCCCACAGAAACACCTCACTGCCGAGGATGACACTCAGTGTATCCATCCAGAGTATCAGGCTGCTTATCCTGATTACTGACCATGGGACAGCTGTTCACAGAATCATAGAATTCACTGAGTTGGAAGGGACCCATCAGGATCATCGACCCCAGCTCCTGGCCCTGCACAGGACACCTCAAGAGTCACACCACATGCCTTGAGAGCATTGTCCAAACACTTCTCAAACCCTGTCAGGCTGGTGCTGTAACCACTTCCTTGGTCAGCCTGTTCCGGTGCCCAAACAGCCTCTAGGTGAAAAGCCTTTTTCTAAACATTCCCTGGCTCAGCTTCATCCCATTTCCTTGAGCCCTGTCACTGCTCATGAGAAAGAGATCAGTCTGCCCCTGCTCTTCCCCTCACGAGGAAGATGTGGGGTGTTATGAGCTCTCCCCTCAGTCTCCTCTTCTCCAGGTGATCTCAGCCACTCCTGACATGGCTTCCCCTCCAGACCTTTCATCATCCTTGTGGCCCTCCTTTGGATGTTCTCTAATAGTTTAATGTCTTTTCTATATTGTGTTCACCTAAAACTGCCCCTCACCCAGGAGTGAGGCTGCCCCAGCTCAGAGCAGAGCAGGACAATCCCATCCCCTGATGTCCCTCAGGACAGGGTTGGCCCTCCTGCCTGCCAGGGCACTGCTGGCTCGTGTTCAACTTGCCATGGACCAGGATCCCCAGGTCCCTTTCCACAGTGCTGCTGCCCAAATTTTCATTCCCCCATCTATACACACAACCCCATCCCAGGTGCAGAATCTGGCACTTGGCCTTGTTAAAAATCATAGAGTTATTGATTGCCCATCTCTTTAATTTATCAGGGTCTCTCTGGCCTAGGAATGGTTTGCACACCATCAACATTCAATATCAATGGTGAAATTCAGAAAACAAGCAAAATAAAATGAGACTTAGATTTAATAAGCCCACACCATTTTAAAGGCAAAGTAGAAATTGCATCTGTTTAGATGCAAATGGAATAGGCTAAACCCTCACTCATGTTCCCAAGCAGAAATCTGTTGAGTTCTGTAACCAAAGTTCACTTAATTGCTCACTTCTTCCAGTTAATGCACATCACTCTTCTGTGCTGCATACCAATTGAAACAGCTTTTCTGCAACAAGGACAACAGAATCTACTCTAAAACCAAGCCACAACAGAGTTGCTCTAAGGAATTTTGAAGGTAACTTTGGCAAGAGAAGCTGACTTGCAAACCTGCTGCAAATTCAGGAGTGCTGCAAGCATCAGGAGTTAGCAAATAGCTTACCACTGAGCAAATAAATCAATGCGGGGCTGTTAAAGAGCTCTGGTCCAAGACATTTCAGGTCTGCTTGTCTTCTTCCTCTACAGCACCTGAATCAGCAAGGGACTTGGCAATTTCTGAAGACTTGTGTACACTCAGTTAAAATAAAACTCCAGTGATGAGTCTTCCTAACTGGCCAAGAGGGAATAACAATAACTGCTCTGAACAATAGCACAGAAATTACACAGGAGGAGGCAGCTCAACTGGGGGCTCAGAAGCAAGAATATTTATTTCCCAGGCAACTCCCAGAGTTTGCCCTGTCACTCAACCACATCACGAGGCTCTGAACATCCTTCATCAAAAGGGGCTGCAGAGAGGCACAGTTTCACAGAGCAAAACTGAACCCTGGCAAGGATTTTACCAAATTTGTGTTACCACAAATTTGGGCAACACTCCTCAGGTGTTTGCTTATGGCCTGCCCTGACTGCAAAGTAAAACAAGTTTACTTAAACTGCTGCTTTGGGCACCTTTTCATTTGAAGTGACAAAGATGGTTTAGGCAAACACATTTTACTCTTCAGTTGGGGACAGCTAAGTGCCTGTGGTCAGTTTCTGCAGCTCAGCTGCCACAGAATAGCTTTGGGCATGATCACATGAATGTCAAAGCAATCCTAGAAAATGGTGCTTTTGGCAGAAAATGGGCACAGCATTCTAATTTTTTTTTTTTTTTTGACAAAACATGCATCTTTCCTCCAGAAACACTCTGTTCTTCGCATAGAATTTCAGGGTGTTCATGGGGAGGGAAGATAGGGGGTCCCATTGATCAGTGTCTTTATATTTTTTGTAGGAAAGAATGGTTAATAAGCTACATCCCAGGGCTGATGCCAAATATACCACTCCCTAAGTACTTCTGCTTTTATCATCCTATGGCTCTCAGTAAGTCTGAGCTATCACTGCATTTTGCCACTATACAAACATGCTTTGTTTCTACAGGGACACTTGGAAAATTAAGAGGGATCAACAAAAGTTGCAAATACATACTTCACTTGAAGTGCATTCAAGCCCCATGTAGAGATTCTCATTTCAGATTAAAATGGCTTTAAATTACTGCTTAGTCTTCTGCCAAGAAAGAGCCCCGAGAAATGGCTCTTGCTGTGAAGCACTGTGAAGTTTAAATCAGTTTAGACTGGCTGAAATCGTAGTTTTTATATCCACTTCACACCTGGGCATATTAAAGTGCCCACCATCAGAAAGGGAGGCTCCTTGGCCACCTTGGAAGGAAACTCAGATCTGTCAAGATCCATCTTGCAAATATAACATCCTTCAAAACAACTTTTGCACTTTTTTTTTTTCTTTCTGGGTCTTGGGTAAGCTAAAGAGCTTACCACAAAAATGAAACAAAAAACAAACCAAACAACAACAACAAACCACAAAACAAAACCACCACCATCAAGAATAGTAAAAATTCCAATTTATCTAAGTAACTCCATACAGCTATGATGACGTTTATAAACCTACTGAGGTCTGCAGAAGGACTTAAAGTTTCACTAAACCTTCCTAGCTGTTCCACTTCAGGGAGGAAGCAAGCTGAAGGGTGAGGCTGAGAGAGGCAGGCAGCTGCTTTGACCTCAGCCACTTCCAGCATGTCTTGCAGGTCCTGCCCTGCTCCCTCACACCCACAGATGTTACAGGCAGAGTTTCAGCTCCCCTTTGGAAAACAGGGCTCTCAAACAAGCCCAGGGGATGAGATCCTGACATCTCTCTGCATGCTGAATAACATAAGTTACTGATCTGCGTGGGGTTGCTTACAAAGCACCAAAGCAGGGAAGAGAAAGAGCATCAAAATTAAGTGTCTGCTTTTAGAAACGCACTAAACACACTAAAAATACACTCTGCTAGAGGAGATGGCACAACAGCTAAACCACCAGCTAGGAAAATAATACTCAATTGCTAAAGTGACTAAATACAAATATGCATGATTTAGAGACTCTAATTTGGGTAAAGATAGTTGGGATGGGCCAATTTTCAGGAAGAGTCACTAATATTTCAGAGATGGCAGGCACTGCTTTTGCTGCCCAACTTCTCTTTTTGACTCCCCTGCTACCTCTGCCCTCTGTTAACCTCACATGGGCAATGGGGCATGAGGCAAGGGGATCACTCTCTCTGCTCTATCCTGCAACTTTTTTAGGACACAACAGTGTCACACTAAACAAAGATATAAAACAGCAGCCTGAGACCTGGCACTGTGGACTCACACCATAATTGACAACACACCTGCTGGCAGTGCTCTGGGCCATGCTGCAGAGCCTCTGGAGCAGTTCCTTGGTTCCTTGTTGGAAGGGTCTGGGAGAAAAACCTTTCACCTTGTTCACCTGAGCTTTCTACATTCACAGCCCCCTTTTCTGGCAGTGCAATCCATCCCTCTTCATCCTGTGGGCAGCTTGGTCTTGGACAATACACAGGAGACAGCAGTGAAGTTGCTCTGTCAGGGAACACCAGGCACCAGTGGCTCCCTAAAGGACAGGACAGCATGAGGAGCTCAGCTGCAGGGCTGAGCTCATTAAATGTGCCCAGGGGGAGCTGAGCACGGCCCTCAAGACCCATCAGTGCCCCAGCACCTGCTGCTCCCCTCACAGCAAAGCCTCTGCTCTGTGCCACTGGTAAAAATCTGCATGTGCCAAGTTCTCAGCCCTTCTCTCTGCCTCCCCAGCCTGTCCTGGGGTTTGTAGAGCTCAGCACAACAGGGTCTGAGCTGTGTCCTGGTTTTCACTGCGGTTGACTCAAATCTGTTCCCAGATTTACAGCAGCGGGACATGTTACTGGGTCTGTAGCATGTGCTCCTGCTGCTCTGGATTCACAAAGCAAGGGTAAATTAAGGACTGGATTCTTGTGCTCTGTCTCTCATAGCTGGCAGGTGATCCCAGAAGGGTCAAGGTCCCACATTTGAATTTGATAGTTCAGTGTACGGTGTCTATTTTGTGTCCTGCTCATGCAATACACTGAACACAGACCTGCCAAACAAGGTCAGACAGAGATTAAGTTTGAGGTGAAAATTCTTAAAATGCTATCTACGTACTTCAAGAGCTCTGAAAATGAACAATATTACATACTTTCCTCACTGAAAAAGGATCCAGGATAGATTTACTGTGCAAGCTCCAATCCAAAGCAATTAAAGTGAAGAAAGGTTTCCTCTAACTTAAGTGCCATGGATCATAGCCCTTCACCTCCATCTTTTCACGTATCTTTACAGGAATAAGAAGTTAAAGATACACTTGCTACATCTTGCACAGACTGGAATTCAATTAACATTTTTCTGCAACAAAACTGAGAGCAGCACTCCAGAGCTGCTGCTCACAATGCAGAAGCGACTGAACAAATGATATTCTCATTAGTGCTCTGCCTTTCCCTGCTGCGCAAGCCAAATCCTTGAACACTAAAAGCACCTCAGCATCAGCTGGGCTCACAGACATCCACAGCAATTTTTCAAGCTCCCTGACTTTTATAGACTGGGGGGGAAGGGATTTGGTGTGCTTTAATCCGTTCTATTATATGAACTCAGAAATGGTTTTCACTCTCCAGCACTATAAATTAAGCTGGCTGCAGTTATTCTATTCCTGATTATGCTGAAAGTTACTGGCAATAATTTGATGACTATATTTTCTTGCCTTTTTTTTTCTTCTTTTCTGAATTAACCTGAATTTAGTTTCCATAGTAAGTAAATAGTGCAATAAAACTGAAGATAGTAGCCAACATATTCACATCTTGATGCCTGAAATTGTGGATGAACAAGTAAAAGCTTCTTTACTTTGTAGGTGAAATTTACTGTATTCAATTCCCAGCTCTTTAGGCTGGAAGAACATGTTGTATGAGAAAAGCACATTATTTTGCAGGCCTCTACATTTTTTTTTTAATCTAGAAACTAGCCACCTTTTCAATGTAAGTGAATTTACCTTTGCAACTCCTTAGACAAATACTATCCCAACCATTTTAAAGACTGGAGAAACTTAGGTCAAGAATAATTTACAGAAAAGCCTCTTACTTGTGCGATACAAACTACTATTAAATACAGCTAAAGACAGGAAAGTATCCGTTTTATGACTGTACTCATAAAATATATGAAAGTAGGGAACAAATTCCATCTGCTTGGCTTCCCCTCCTTTCCTCTGACCACTGAGACAATTTGTCTCCTAAACTAAACCCTGATAACAAACAGAGAGAAAGTGAGGCCACACTGGTGAGGCCACACCTCAAATTCTGTGCCCAGTTCTGGGTCCCTCACCACAAGAAAGACACTGAAGGGCTGGAGTGTTCAGAGAAGGGTAATGGAGCTGGGGAAGGGTCTAGAGAGTCCTATAATGAGTTGCTGAAGGAGCTGGGGGGGTCAGCCTGGAGAAAAGACATCTCAGGAATGACCCTATCATTCTACAACTACCCTAAAGGAGTTGTATCTGACAGAAGCTGGGGCTCAGCCTCTTCTCCCAGGTAACAAGTGACAGGACAAGAGGACATGGCCTCAAGATTCTGCCAGGTACAACTCCCTTAAGGTAGTTGGTAGTTGGACACCAGGAAGAATTTCTTCACTGAAAGGATGGTTAAGCACTGGAACGAGCTGCCCAGGGAGGTGGTGGAGCCACCATCTGCTCAGGAGTTGTTCAAGAAACCACTGGACATTGCACTTAGTGCCCTGGTTTAGTTGACATGCTGGTGTTCAGCCAAAGGGGGGACTGGATGATCTTGGAGGACTTTTCAACCTAAAATCCTGTGATTCTGTGGGAGATGTACACAGACTTGGATTATCTCTGGGTGAGTTAGGGGGCACACTGCACATTTTAGAGCATAATACATCAGTGGCTTCTCTACAGAAGGGACGATGTTCCTGGAGTCTAACTGTGCCTCTACTTCATGTGAATTAATAAATGAGTCTTTGATGATTTATTTCAATACAAATTACTTGCAAGTGTAAGCACAGCAGAATTCAGCTCCAGGCTGGATACTCTGGGCCTTAGCAAATACCAGCTTCTAAAAGCTTCAGTAAAACCTACTTGGGATTCCATCAGACTCAAGTGCCCATGTCAGTTATTGTCAATTATTCTGTCTATAAGGACATATCAGACACACAAAAGACAGTATTCTGACAGCATGACTGCCCTAAAATGATAACTTTAGCATAATGCACTTGACAATGAAAAAAGCAATAATAGCCATTTTAGGGACAAAAGAAAAATGGAATGGATCTGATGACTAAGTGTTCTGGTCCCCAGTGTAAAAGCAAAGTCGATCCCTGTCGTATTTAACTTGATTCCTTTGTATTAAACACTTCCATTAAAGCTTCCCACAGTAGCTTTAATATTTAATTATGTATTCCACCAAAGAAAAGAACAAAATCTTTGCCAAGGGTTTTTTTGGGCGTTTTTTTCTGGATGTGAAATATTTATCAGCATATCTCTTTGGACAAGTATTTTTATCCCCCAGGCAGGGAAAAAAACTTCCACTTTCAAATCGGTTTCAAAACATTTTATTTTACAGCTTGAAAGTTTTCTATACTTCAGCACCTCATGCCGTGACTTTGTTATTTCACTTGTTAATGAATGGTAATTAAATCTCTTTTGGCTGAAAAGGTTGGAGGGCTCCTGCTGTATCACAAAAACAATTTCTGAAAGTTACAAAAATGCCCAAGTGTCTAGAAATTAAAGCATAAAGTTTGCCGTGTTTTGAGTCCAAGTTTTAATCGCTTGGAAGGATTTGTGTGGGAGAACAGCATGTCCCACTGAGTGTGCACAGTCCCCCCAATTGAACAGACATAATTATGTCACGTTGTATCTACCAGAGTAAACACAATCCTGCTCTTAATAATGTACATTGTGGCCACAAACTTCCTTGATCTTCCTAACAACTGTAACAAACACTGCATAAACCCTATTATACACTACCTACACAGAGAACTGCTACATATGTACATCTAAGTAAAGACTTGTTAATTTTGCATTTGCTCAGCAGGGCTTAAAACATCAGCCTATTAATTTTTCCTCTTTTCTGTATTCTCATTTCTTTTAGGTGCTTTGACTCAGAAGATAAATGGAGTGCGTGCTTACAACTGAGGTAGATAAAAGAGAAATAACTACACATTAAGGCATTTTGTGGTGTTACAGTGCTAAATAGAGACACAATATTGAAGAAGGAATATCTCCACTATCCATTTACATCCGTGCAGGCATCTGCTGGTATCAAATACACCAATTTGGTACACAGTTTGTAAAAATTGTTGTTAATTCCAATATTAAATGTACAAAATATAAATGCAATATAAAATGCAATATTAATTGTAATTCCAGTGTAAAAATGTGCTTTATTATAGACAAAATACAAAATTTTGCTGAAGGTGATACAGTGATTTCAGTAGATTCTGAATCTCTTAAAATTACAGTTTCTCAAACAAGAAACTAGGAACAGGAATGTAACTAGATGAGTGCATTTCTAGACTGCAATTTTGGGAATGGGATTGCTTAAAGGAAAGCCCCCCGTGTTGAAGTGAGGTACAGCAGTCTTGAGGGGTGGTAATTTCGTCCCCATATCAATGCTGGATCGCTCCTTCTCCCTTTAAATAGAAACAAAGAAACAGAAAATTCATATTTCATTCTGTAGAAATGCTTACAAACTAAGGAAATCTGTGTCCTCCAGAGTTTCTTTGATGCAACCACATATTAAGAGATCATTTAATAAGTGTTGATTAAAGCCTGTTGGGGTAAACCTCCAAGACTAGGTGTCTGTTTGGATCTAATTACAAAACTACTGATGAGGTTTGGAATTATTAAAAATTAGAAATAAATGAGCTTTCTTTGTGCTACTTCCCAAAATGGTCAGAGCACCTCATTAGAGCAAGGATGTACATGAGCTCCATGACTTCAGATTTCTAATCACCATCCTGTTCTAGCTGGAATATGCCTGTTTTCAAACAAACAGCTACATTCATCAAAGGCCCAATGGGGAAGTTTTTTTCCTTTGTTGAGTTTTAATGAATATATAGTGCTATCTGTCTTCACATTTTAACAAAGTTCCAGTGATAATTGCCCTGTCTGTGACATTTGCAGAAAACTAACTGTGTGCTGTAGGTGCATTGACAGCCCTGGCGAGTTGCTCCATCTGAGAATCCAGGAGGTCTTGAATTTGATGGCCTTAAGAGGAGAGAAGGAGGGTTAGCTGGTTCCACTCTTACAAAGCTGGGGAGGTAAGCAGAGCACTACAAATATTCCAGACTCACTGTGATATACCTGAATGCTTCAGAGAGAGGTCCTGAGATACTTAGGATTAACCAAGTGGGGATTTATGAAGTTCTAGCTTATCCTAGCAGCAGAAGTCTCAAGGCTTTACAAAGAAGGTCAGTACCATTATTTTATTTCACAGGTGAGATTGAGACACAAATGTGAGTGCAACCACACTTCTACAAAATCTAGCCTTGTCACAAGAGTATCTTTGCTCAGTCCCCAGTAAGGGAAAAGAAAACACTTCTGGAATTATTACTTTTCTATTTGTCCCTAAATAACTGTCAGGATAGGAAGAAGTTCAGAGAAACCATGTCAGATGTCTAGTTATGCATCCTTTTCCAAATTTGACTCATACAGAGGTAGGAAAAAAGCCAAAAGATGGAACAGATGAACTTAACAGTGAAAACCATTTATAACTGGTTTTTAATTGTATCAATGTAGCCCTAATGGATAAGCCAGCTGACAGCACTAAAAACAAACATTCTGTATTTAGATGGCTTATCCCATCTCCCTATTGGGCTTCCAAATCTGGGGACAGAGAAAATGATCCAGAATCCATGCTCATTTTTTCCTCATGCTCCCATGGGGACAGCAGATGTGCTCATCAGTATGGAAAATTCTATGCAACTGAATACTATAATATATTATGCAGAATTAATGTGCAACCAGCCACGTGCAAAAGCTCCCAGTCACTACTGGCATCCCTCAGTGCAGTTATTTACATATATAGGACTGCTGGATTAGGTCTCTGGTGTGGATTTAAGCTTCATATTTTCTTACAAATCCTTACCAAGATCAAAATGGGATCCTGGTGCTAGAAGCAACTAGGAAAATAGTAATGCAGAAAGGGTTCAAGAAGCTGAAGTTAAAAATAGGAAGAGATAGAAAAAGAACGGCTAAGACAACTGGGAAAAGCAACATTCAGAATCAGAGAGCTGAAAAAGAGGATTTCAAATTCACAACCAAAATTTTAAACAGTGAATTTTCATTTTTAACACAAAACAAAGCTAAATTCCCACTGTCACTATATTCCTTCAGCATCACATGCAGAGCTGCATTTATTCAGTACAAAGACGTTAAATCACAACTCAAAGCTATCTTGTGCAAATCAATAAAAGCTTTAGATGATAACTTTGTGTAAGGTTATCTGGGAGTATTAATTCTCTTTCATACCAGGGTAGTCAATAATGTTGTTAATGCTATTGTCCTGACAGGAGCCTCTTTTTATTAGCAAAACCAGCTACACTTATTTCAGACATGATGTTAACATTAGCCAGCAAGACAGCGAATCAAGTCAGTGGTTTTCTGTCAGCTGGGATTTAGAGAAATCTGAGGTTGTATGAATCAAATGGCCCTGGCTCAGTGGCCAGCATCCACACAGCAGGCACTGCTGTCCAGCCCTGCCTGAGGCAGCAGTGGTGTGGGATGGCAGGGAAGAGGCTCCTTGGGGAAGAACCTGACTGCACAACAGGTTCTCTTTATTGCAGAAAGCCAGCAATGGGTCTTGCACCACTGGCAGGCTGGAGAAGGAGGACTGCACAAGGTTGTTTCCCTTGCCAACACAAAGCACAGCCTAGAGACAGCAGAAATTGCATTTATCCAGGACTGGTATGCCCAGTATATGCCTCTGTGCTCTTTAAAGCAGGATGCAGCCCAACAGGCTTGACTGGGGTACAAAGCCATGAGGGACAGAGGAGAGCAAAGCCCAGCACACCCCTCAGCTGCCTCAGGAGAGGTGCAAGCCAGGGTTGGCAGCACAGTGCTGGTGCCTTCTGAGGCTGTGGTGGGGGCCACAAGATGATGCCAGCCTGCAGAAGCACCACTAACAGCCTCTAAATGTGCTTCCAAAACAAAGATGTCACAAAGACACCAGGGCCCATCAGACTACAGACATGCTTGCCCAAAAGAACAACACGACAAGCTGCCCCATGGCAGGTATCTATCCTGAACCTATAAACAGTGTATCCAGCACTAAATGACTTTCAATATGAAATTCCTTTCACTGTATAACATTCCCCAGTTCAGCCACCATCAACTCACACAGTATTTTTTGTTTTATTTTAAAGCAATTATGTCCTTAACAAGTGGAGATTTTTTATGACAGGAATTAATTCTAGGTGAGATACAACAACAAAATGTGGGTGAATTTCTCCTCACTTTATGAACAGAAAGAGACATGATGCCAAAACGAAAACATCAAATCTACTGTGAAGGAGACATTTAGCTGCTGGAAATGGATTACCAGGCATTATGGTAGCCTCACATATTGATCCTAAAGCTCCAGAAAGGCCATTAGCACTGCACAATTGCTGCTAATTCCAAATATTAAGGTAACATTATGCAATTTGCAGATGGACAAAAGTCACTGTTTATCGCTGGTTATTTTGCTAATTTAGTCATCAAATCGTTTGCTGTCTGAAACAGGATTAAGGAAGAAGTGATAAAGGCAACTTGGAATTATATTCAGAAACTGTAGAGAATTGTGTGTGGAGAGCTTCCTCTTCAGTGCGTGCGGGAGACACTGGCTGAGGATGGAAATGAATGGAGAGACAAAACACTTTCTGTACATACAGAAAAACTTGGTAACAGATCACATCATCTGACTGTAGAAATCTAAGAAATCTCTCATTAAAAGTAATGTCCACCCTCAGCAGCCTCAGCAAGTTTTCAGATGACAACAAGCTGAATGGGGCAGTTGACTCACCTGAGGGATGGGATGCCATCCAGAGGGACCTGGATAAGCTCAAGAAGTGGGCCCATGGGAATCTCTTGAGGTTCCACAAGACCAAGTGCTGGGTGCTGCACCTGAGTCAGGGCAACCCCTGGCATCAATCCAGGCTGGGGGATGAGCAGATGGAGAGCAGCCCAGCCCAGAAGGACTTGGGGGTGCTGGTGGGAGAGAGGCTGGACATGAGCCAGCCACGTGCACTCACTGCCCAGAAATCCTGTTGCAATAGGACAAGGGATAAGGGTTTTTAACTAAAGGAGGGCAGATTTAGACTAAATATAAGAAGGAAATTTTCTGTTATGTGGGTTGTGAAAGAGTGGCCCAAGTTTCCCGGAGAGGTGGGAGATGCCCCATCCCAGAAACATTCAAGGTCAGGTTGGGGCTCTGAGCGCCTCATCTGGTTGGAGATGTCCCTGCTCATTGCAGGGGGGTTGGACTAAATGGCCTTTAAATGTCCCTTCCAACCCAAACTGTTCTATAATTTTATGCTTTGATGTCAGAGACGAGACACTAATCTGTGTTCTCTGGGCACCATCTCATTGGTATGAATAATTTAACTGGACTGCAGAACATGTTCAGCAACATCTCTGATGGATGTTCTTGTCCTGGCCATAGATCATGGTAAATCCAGACCAGACTGAAGTAACATGGAGGATAACATTCAGGAAAATTAGCCAACAAAACTGTATCAACTCAGTCAAATTTGGCCACATTCTGATCAAAAGGGTCTAAAACAAAAATCTAGCTTATGCAGAAAGTTGTGTAGACAAAACTGTTTTCCCATACTTCTTCTGTTGCTCCTTGCGTTTCTGAGACAGATATTTCTTTTTCACTTCCAGGAGCTCGTTGTTAAGCCTTTCAATTTCTTGTTTGTATTCTTTGCTCTGAGTTTCACACATACTCAGTTCTGAGGACAAAGCCTAATAAACAAAACACAAACAGCAGAAACAAGAGATGTTTCTTCATTTACACATAAGAAAGAAAGCACTTTCTCCTTTTATATTTGATAATGTAAGATATGATCATTTTCTACCACAACTCTTTTTCTATCCTGATGTTCCATTTGATCTCACCTCTGTTCACCTAAAAACATCTTTAACAATAATATAACATGTAAAATACACTCCAAGCTTTATGGGAATGGCATTAATAGATACATCAGCTCTTAATTTCTGGGACATAAAGCTGGGCAAAGATCCAAAATTAAGGTCTTAATAAATCAGGGAATTATCTGATAATAATGGGGTTTATACACAGGGATGCACTGCTAAGTGGAGAAATTCAATCCACACAGGCAAAGTAGTACCAGGCACTGTAAATATGAATACAAAGCCACTTTCATGTGAATCAGTACAATTTTTAAAAGGGAGAAGCATGCATAGTGCATGTTCTTTCTTTTCAAAAGGGTAATAGCTTGACCTGGCACCCCAAAATGGCACGGATGCCATCATGCTACTGCATGCTGTGCCTGAAATACAAAGCAGCAATTGACTGCATTAAGGACAAATAAGGACCCTATGGAGAACTTCAAATCACGTTCAGTTTAGCTAAACTTTGGCTTCTATTGTACATTTTCTACATTGTTGTTCTTCTCCATGGAAAGCTAAGATTTGCATAACAGCCTCTTTGTTTCCTAAGGGCCCATCTGCTCCTGCATTTTTTTCCTCATGGTTAGTATAGACGTGATTATGATGCAGTGAACAGGAGACGATGACTTCAACAGAGAGAGGAGCTGCAGAAGTAGATGAACTCCTGGGGAGACTGATCTCTCATGCAGGCAAGGTTAAGAGAAGATCAGCTTATTCATAGAATATCATAGAATTCTATCAAAGAACCGTTTTTTAATATTACACTTTTAAAATTTGCTACAAGATTCTTTTGGAAGCAGGAACTCCTCCCTCCTACTGACAGGGGGTTAGACCAGGTTCCTCCTGTCATCCCCACAAAATCTGCAAATCTAAATATACATGTGCACATGACAAGAGAAACAACAGTAACTTAAGACTGGATTCTCAGTATATTCCCACTAGTTTGTTAAAGAGAAAACAAAATGGCTTTGATTTGCTTCTTAAAGATGTTAACAGTTTAAGAGAAAGGAAAGGAGAATAAGCTGAATGAAAAGCTGGTAGTATCCCAGAATGCCCGTGCAAAAAACATATTTACAGCATTGTGCTGCTAACTCATATTGGAATAAGACCTTTCCTCTATTTTAATGAAATAAAGTAGCACAATGTGCAAAAAAAAGTTTGTCTGCTGCTCTGTGTCACGCCTTGAGGAGATGCAGTGATAACCTTGCTTTCCTGGTCTAGGAAAGGCACACTGTTCACTGCACACCTCCCTGCAGCCCCTCCCCAGGCTCACTGGGCACCTCTTACTTTGATCTGCCTCGTCTTCTCCCGGAGAACATTCCGGAACTGCTGCAGCTGCTCCGCGGCTTCGGGCCCAGGCTGCCGGGCCAGCACGTGCCTCAGCTCCACATACAGCTTCTCCTTTTCCTAAGGAACAGACAAGAGGAAGAGCCCTTATTAAACTACTACAGCAGCAGCACAGCCTGAGAGGAAATCAACCTCACTGAAAATTGCAACTCAGTCAGGAAGGTATTTGGAGAAACAAATCTGCCTGTGTGTCACTAGCCATAAGGTATTTAAAGTTGTTGTGATAGCAATGGGAGAGCTCATTAAGATAAACATCCAGCTACTTCAAACCATGAATGAAATGCTCTTAAACACCATCACCAGCAAGCACTCTCTACCTCAGCAGTTACTAGAAGAGTATCCAGGGCTGGGAAATTAATGACGAGAAACTGTGCTTATTGCAATCTTTCTTCTTACAAGTCACACTGCCTTACATTAAGGATCACAGCTTCACCCAACAGGATGTGAGCTGGCTATAGAAATGTCACCAAAGGACTGTACAAAAGAGTTACTTCTTCCAAAGAAGAGCCTGCAAAGCACATGTACACACACACAGAGAGATTTATATATATATAACCTTTCAGTTTAACTGCAGGGGCTCTGGGCAAGGGAAAGAAATTATAAACAGTAACAATTATGACTAGCACAATTACCAAATAATTTTTCTTTGTCATGTGTCTCCCCTTCCTTTATGTTGGAACAGTAATACTTGTGGGAGCTGGATATTGCCATGCCTGAAAAGAAACCACACCATGGACACTTAGAGCTTTCTGTACTGAAATGCTGCTTTCAGCATTTTTTCAGTGTTTTGAGAATGCACTTGTTTTTAGTCTGAGGAATAAAGCTCTGAAAAAAAGCCGCCTTCATAGTTTTGCACATTATAATAGTTTTACTATCTACCCTGAAAAAATAAGATCATTAAATAGTATTATTTAGTAATATCATTAAATAATATTATTTAGTAAGATCATATCTTTTTCTGGTACATTGAAAACTGGAATTAAAAAGGAGACTAGCAGACAAAAGATTTAACTGATGAAGACAAAAATGCCAAAGAGGAGGTAGGATGGATGATTATTTACACTGGATTTGACAAAGCCCCTTTTAGCTGTCTTTTTAATAAGCTCTCTCTACAACTCTTAGCACAGAATTCGTCTGTTGATGTGGGAAATGGTGCCATCACATCATCTAGAATTGCTACATTTGGTCTTTCTCAGTGGTTGAGCCAGGGTTTTCAGAAGTAGTTTGCTATTTTGAAGGTGTAAAATCTTAGGTGTCCAGCTTCAAGAGCAAAAGGAGTCTGGAGTTTTTAGACCTCTGCATTTTCTGAAAACTATGCACTACAACGGTACAAGCTGGGACCCCAGAAAAGAATCACTTCAAATCACGCCTTACTTTTGCAAGCATTGTCCATAAACTCTGCAGATTACTGAGGAAGAATTCCTTATAAATGAAAATTTTCACAGTTTATCTCTGGGAGAATCAAAACCTCCTGAGACTCAGACTGAGGTTTGCATAGCAGCAAACACTAAATTGATAATTCATTCTGAGTAGAGAGTTATTATGCCACTTCATAGTTGTATTTCCACTACCAGCTTTTCTGAGGAAATAAGATTTTACTGCAAGGTAAAAACAACAGCAAAACAAAAATCTACCTTGTCAAAATTTGGCCGGTCAATATTAACATTTCAACCCTGAATGTATCATGTATTTGTATTTTGTAATAGTGTAATGGTAATTTGGATGAATATGAGGCAACTGATAGATTGAAGGTCTTAAGTGCAATTGTTTTCCAATCTTTTTCTCTCCCTACCCTCTACAATGGCTAACCAAGCTCTTCAAACACTGTGCAATGGTGTGTATAATAACCTCATTTAGAGAGAAAGCATACAATTCTATTGTAAGGAGAATCTATTTTATGCAGCAGAGGCTCATTAGGTGTCCAATGTATATTGTATCCATAATCCAACAGAGGCAGAACCAGATGTCTTATAAAGCATATCCTGTCCTTCCTTGCTAAGTACTGTCCATCTCTTTCACCCCTAGTCAATTAATTTCTCACTGGGTTAGAAGAACCATATGTCAGCAAAACATTAAAAGAAAACCCCGGATACTTATTTCCTCCTCAGCAGAAGCTTGTATTCACAGGTTGGCATTTCTATAATTTCTGAAATTTTACTGCAGAATCCAAAAAGTAAATTAAAAAGAAATTAATTCATTTCAATAATTTAAAAACAGTAACCACAAGAGTAAATCTGTGAGTCACAAGGTGCATGTCCAGGTGATTCCATCTCTACACATAAGAAATCAGAAATAACCAAGAAAAATATATCAGCACAAATCCATAAAGAAAAACTTTGTTTTCTGTAATATATTAAGTCAATCCATTATTACTGTATTCCTTGGCTCATCCCAAACTGCCTCCCCTCACATTCCCCTCCATCCTCATGCCAGGCTGCCATCATAACACACATCTTTCCACAGTTCTGAGGTTTTGAGATCAAGGAACTTAGAGTTGCAAACACACTGCAAGGCACAGCTCTTCTTCCTGAGGTGAAGGATGATCCATCAAATCTCTATAAATCCATGCTGTTAAGTCTTCACTGGCAAGAGTAATGTACCTGTGTTCAGATCAGGTCTAGGCCAGTAACAAAGCTTTCTACAATATCCTTCCACCACGAAATTCCCATGGAATTCAGCAGATGTGTCACTGTAGGACTGAGCCCGTAACATCAACAACTTTCACTGGTTTATTACACAAACTAAGCCAAGATGATGGTGGAGAGACGATGGCACATTCATTTTGTGTATGTAGGGCACGCTGGGACACTCAGGCAGAGGATTACAGTTAAATTTCAGGCATTCCAAAGAGAATTTCAGCACCTCTGTGAATACCTGCTGTAAAAATTCTGCAAATAAAATTGCACATTATTGTTAGAACAGACCTTCCTGTCATAGATTTGTTTCCCAGGGGATCTCCAAGGAGCTCACAGATCTGTCTGTAGACCCAGCCATGACAGTAATTTTCTCCATCCCTAAGTCTCTCACCCATTAATTTGGAGAGGGAGGGTGGGGAAGTAAGCAGTGCTTTCCCCTAAATTTAACTAGGTGCTGTCTCAGCCATTTTTTGTAGTTCTGGCCTGCTTGCTCTACAGCAAATTGAGAAAAAATAACTTTCTTCTGCAGAAGACTGGCTAGCATTTGGCAAATTTCAGTTGATTGTCCAGGATTAGGTGGTCACAAGTTGGCTCCATCTTCAGCAAGAAGAATCACTTTTGTCAGCAAAATCCTACTTCAAAAGAAGTTATTGCTGCTGACCAGCACAGCCCCATTTGCCTTTGCACGTGAGAAGAACCATCAGTACCATCAGACACATTCCCAAAGTGACAGGAAGGCATTCACAGCCATTGACAGGGAATGGGAAGCATTCCCCACTCCCAGGCTGGAATAGAGTTCTAAAGATGTGACCCCATTTTGTGTCATCCTGTCCCTCACCATGTACCAAGAAATGGCACATCTTTTTAGTTAGCCCAGAGTTCTATTCTGAACCAGAGATGATGGATGACCATACATTTAATGAAGATGTATTCACAACAGAAATAAGCCCCACAGTCCCAGCTTCCTCATTTTTATCAGCTTCTTTCCAAATAGATAATTCAACAAATTTATCTGTCATAACAGCACCCCAAGAGCCTTTTCCACCAGACCCACAAACATCGTATTACACACCAAAAGCTTTCTATCACATGAATTACTTAAAAAAAAAAATCCAAAATACTTTGCATCAGAGTAAATTTAATTTATGTCAGCTCCTGTCTCCAGCAACTGAGCTAAAGGAAAAAACTCAACAAGATAAAGATGTAGTGCAAAAGTGTGTGTACTGTATGGCAGCAGTCCTTAAAAAATTCAACCTAAATAAAAATTCCTATTTTAATTAGTAAGGTGGAGAAAGCAACATAGAACTGTGCAAGCACTCTACAGTTCCTCATGGCTTTGGTGGGGATAACAAGTCAGTCAACGTGCCACGGGGGGTTTCTTGTTTATTGGCACTATAACCAAAATGTCAGAGCTGTGCTGAACTCCAGAGATATTTTGTTTACGATGTCATGCAGCAGCAGAACATCCTTAGGGGTGGTGATTCCTCTTCATAAGTGTTAAACAGGACACGGAAATCTGGATTAAATATATACATAGACATACATATCTAGTCATAGCCATTTTAGCTGTACAAGCCCTACATTTATTTGTTATTGTGTATACCTAGCAGTAGCTGTTGGCATAGGACATCTATCTTTAGAATTTTTATGAGGTAAAGAAAAGAAATTAGCATATGGTGACCTTCACAAATTTTATAATAACAAAAGAAAGTTGCTTGCAGCACTATGAGAAAAGTGCAGTGTAAACTTTCTCTGTAAACACTTTCCAAAAGCTCCTGCTCTTTCCTGTCTATTCCACATCCATCAGTAAACATCCTTGCAAGGATGCAGTTCCCTAGAACAGCTCCTGTTTCCATTATCACCTAGACACTTCTTTAACTGTCCAATGTGAGATTTTTTTATTGGGTAAATTAATCATGTTTGAAAGAGGACACTGATGCCTCTTCACAGTGCAGCAACATTAACACTACATTAAAAGTTTTGGTTTTTCCTGTGAAAACCACCAGCTTGAAGGAGGCTGGGATAATCTCATCTTTGGTGAAATTTGCACCACTCAAACTTGCCTTGTAACTTATTTCTCCAGTTGATAATAATACTTCTCAAGAACGAATCTGTTTCCTTTGGCACAGAGCAAACTGCACAAAATTGACTGGCATTTTCAAAACAGCTTAATGAGAGAGGAAAAAAAGCATCTTGGAGCACCTTGTAAGGTCTTCACCCTTGACTGTTTTTTGCAACAGCAAGAGCTGAATGCTGCAGTATCACCATCTTCCAGGAACAACAAAATATGAGCATTTCCACCTGGAGTGCAACTGCAACTTATTTTTATTATTATTGCTAGGAACTGCTACTATCAGATCTTCCCTAATAAGAGTGTAGGAAAACAATTTTTTTTTTCCAATGAACAAGCAAATAACTTACATATACTCCTCTCCTTTCAACTTCTGAACTCTGAAGAACAAGTTTAACAATCTATCCAAGAAATAGGCCTGGATGTGTCTTGCTGAAATAACAGCTGCAGTAACCTTTTTACTATTGACATCACACAAGAGTTTACAAAATCATTAATCAGAGTAGATCATTTAATCACAGTGTTTCTACTTTACACTGCAGAAGATTATCAATTAATTATCTCCTATATGTGTGAGCAGAAATACACACACATACAGACATGAAAGTGAGCTGTTCCTTGAAGGTGAGAATTACCCCTGACATGACACAGACTGATGGAAATATTCCAACTATTTTCACAGTTTCTGCTGCTGGACAGATGGGTTGAAGAGAGCTCTAAACAAACCTTTGCTTTGCATTCTAGTAGCAGATTGTCTTAAAGTGACCTGGAGGAGATCAGAGGTTGATACAAATCTTACCAATAAGGTTTCTAAATATTCTAAGTAAATAAGTCTACAAAGCAAATGATGGGGAACCTTTTACTGTGCAATAATTACTTTATACAGGATTCTAAGGAAAAAAAATTAAATATCTTATTATCACAGCTCTGTTGATAATGATTAGCTGTTCCTGCAGGTGATAGCTTGGGATGAGGATTCCCAGTAGACCCAGCTTCTGTTCTCACTTCAGACTGATATGACAGATGACCTTGAAGGGTCAGAGAGATTACAGAGCTCCTTCTAGAAACATCTATTTTTAAGTTAGGCACTTACATCTCTTTAGTCACCTGCTTGACTTTGATCTTAAGATTTCCCTGAAAGATGAGAGCCCTTTGTTTCAAGTCCTTTGGTGTTCTTGAATTGCTACCTCTGAACAGCTGTCTCAAAGTCAAGCCACCACTTAAATCCACAATACCTGTCTAACAAGGCAATAAAGCCTACATGCATCTTTTTGACAGGACAGCAAAATTCCCCTGCATACCTCAAGTATCTCAGGGAAGAAAGACTAGTCTCCTGTTACACTGTGGAACCTATTAAGAAATAACAGTACATCTAAGAAACACACACAGCAATTCTGAAATCATGAATGTTTTAATGCACGGCTTCCTTCAGACTCACTGTAATTAGAGCTGAGCCTCTGCTATTCTTCAAGTTCTCTTTCAGTTCCCCTTGCCTGATTCTTAAAATTCAAAGAAAGAAACAGGACTAAAGGAAGTGGAAAGACAGTGAATCCTAATGTCTATGTAAAGACAACTGCTGTGCTCAAGTGTCCTATGCCCTCTTTAAGACTACAGCTTAAAGATTAGACAGGCATGGGAAGCCTTGAGCTCTGAGAGGTGCTCCAAGAGGTGCAGCAAGTGGCTGACTGATGAACCCTACTTGGCAGAGACTCTCCCTACCTATGTTCATGGCTCCTGTGCACTCAGCAGCACGTTTCTGGATGTGTCAAGAGAAGACTGGAGAAATGGGGTTCTTTCTTCATTTGTTTGTGTCCTCCTATTTTAAGTCAGCCTTCTAAAAAACCCAACCAGCCACAGTGACTCTGCCTGCCTTCCTCTAACAGCTGCAAAACAGCCTTAGCTGCAGCATCTTTCTGCATGTGTTTCCTCAACAACAGCACCATTCACTAAGAATGAGAAGAAGAGAACTGGAATAGAACAAATCTAGTCTGTCCTTTGGAATTAAATTTTTGGTGGGATTTTGCTGTTACAACTGTCATACAAGATAATAATCCATCACTGACTGGGATGCTGTAGATTGTCCATATCTTGCTGCTGAGGGAAGAGCAGAACACTCCTTTATCTTAACAAAAGAACACCTGCCAAACGGTGAATACTAAAGATGTGCCTCTAGCTCTGGGCCACCCTATAGAATACAGGCTTGTGAATGTATTCTTACACTGCTGCTGCACTCCCCCAGTATTTCAGTTTCTCTAGCAGATCCCTGGATGGCTGACAGTCAGTATGGGATCGCTGCAGCACTGCAAAGTCTGTGCACTGCAATGTATTCAGTCAGCACAGCGAGTCATTTATTTTCCCTTAACAAGATAACTGGTTGATTAATATACTTTACCCTGGGGTGCACAGCAGATTTATTTCCTTCTCAGATACATGCTGAACACAGGAATGAGGAGTAAACAAGGTTGTTTTCAGTTATTTGTTAGTTACTGGAACAATTCCTGAACTTTTTTATCCAAGCTTTATTCTAGCAAACTAATGTTGAAGTTAAGGGCAATTCTGACTAAGAACTTTAGGATTGGGTCATTTTACAAAATATTTTCAGTCTAATGATACAAGGTATCCATGCTCAGGATTCTAGGTTCAAACCAAACACAATGCATTTGAAAAAAACACTTTTGTGATCACTGTTTCTATTTTGCTGATGCAGCTTACAGATGACAGTGCTGTGTCTTAGGTTATTGTATGGCATCCTTGTTTCAGTATCTGAATGGTATTAAATCTTCATTGTACACATCCTGAAGAACTGCTTCCAGGCAGTGATCCTCTTCTCATTGTACAAGAGTTCTGGACAAAGAGTTCTTACATGAATTGCCAAAGTTCACTAAAACTCCTTGAAGACACACAGGAATGAAACTCAGTCTCCCAGGACCACCATGCTGGTGGCTGTGTCAATACAACCTGATCCTTGCTTTTCAGAAATAGCAGGCCTGGACTACAGCAGGAGGTTACAAATTTGGGAGAAAACTACAACAAACCACAGTGTACTTGAAGAAAACATCTTCAGGCATATTAAACTTCATGGACTGGGAGTGCATGTATTAGAATGCAGGACGCAAAACTATGCTTGACACTCATCTATGAAGGATAGTATTTGTGTGAATAAAACAATCTTGTATGATGAGGAGGGATGACATCTGATGACCCATTAGAGTTCTCTTTCAAGCTCAAACTCAAGTAATCAATTCTTTAAAACAACTTGTAAAACAGATTCAGCATTCATGTATATTTGCCACCTAAAAACCCTAAGGGATTTTTACTCTGCCTTCAACTTCCTCAGCTTTGTAAATGACATCTGAATATTTCTGACCAAAGCATCATTAGATGAGCTAAAAATGGTGCAAATCCTCAGAAGTTATTTTCTCAAATACACTTGCATCTTCCTTCTGTCCAAATCCATTTATCATGGGAAATCTGTTTTGTTTATGAGGGCAGGGTAGTTTCACAAAGAGTCAGTAAAGATTCTCTCTTCCACTAAGAAAACTGTTCACCAAAAGTATTTTGTTTGATCACTAGGTAATCTGCTTTGCTTCCTATTTCTCAGTGCCAGAAATATTTGGACTATTTTTACTGGAAAATTATTTTCTCACCCTAAAGAGCAACCAATTATCTTCCCCTGGTGACATTAAAGTGATCAGCATACTTCCTACCCATTTTTTCAAAATCCTGTTTAAACAAACATACCAGAAAAAAAAAAAGCTATTTTTCTGGGAAGACTTTATTCTCTTCCACTTGAATTGCAACATATGTGGGAGGAGGGAAAGAATCTAAATGTCAGTGTGTTTTTAAGAGCAGTTTATCATGCTGTAAATTTCTATAGCATGTAACATCTTCTAATTCTAGATGGACTGAGATTAGAAGGTCTAAAATAAACTAATGCGCCAAGAAGTGTACTGGAAAGTTGCAGAAATAGAAATCAACTCCTTTCTGAAGAGAGCTAGAGCAAGAACTGAACATTCCTCAGATATTTATTGACTTATTAAAGCTTACACAAAACTTTCAGGTAGCTATGTAGACCCTCAAGAGGCCTTCACACAGGTGACTCATACCTTTCATGTTTTTGAGATATGATTCCTTACTAAACCAACACAGGATTGCATATGAGCCCTGGTGAATTGCACAAAGATTTAACACAATTATCCTACAATTGGCTCAGTGTGAGTGGTTCTGCCCTATTCACAGAACCCTACTGGCTACACAATGAATTTTTAAAAAAATAAATAATTAAGTTAATTGGGAAAAAATTACCAGTGTCCGAACGAAGGACACTAGAGATATTCTAATTCCATGGAAAAATCATCATGCCAGGCATAGAACCACTGAAAGACATTAAGCCTTCAATTTAAAACCAATATTAAATACAAAACATCTCCACTTAGAGTCAAAGCTAAAATCCTCATTCAAAGTCCTAGTTTAGTAATGAACCTTTCAAACACAAAATAAAGAAAAATAAAAGAGTGGCACAAGAAGGAAAGAACCTAAGAGTAGTCCTAAAGGATGACTTGATGCATTAGGTACCTCCATATGTCACTTCATACTGCATTGGAGATTCCAGTTCAAATAAGTTTCAAGGTATTGGACTGAAATTATTTTGATGGCACTAATTAAGTGGACTTTTATGCATCATAATATTGAGCTCATAATGAGGTATTTTTTATCCATCACAAGTTACAATTGGGTTGCAGCCAGCGTTCATGGGCACACATTATTTTTTCACTTGAAAAAAGAACAGAGCTTGTCTTTGGAGTCTAAATCAAGGCTATTCTTACAGTGCGCTTTTGACACATCTGCCTAATTCTTCATGACACTGGGGAAGTAAACTTTTTCTTTATGATTCATATCCAGCTGAAAGCCAAAAAGTAAATGTTAGGCCTGAGCCCTTATGGTATTTCCCATTTCTATACTTCAGTGCAAATCCCTTGAAATTCTGGTCACCAACCTAGAACTGGAGTCATAACCTTAAACCTCACAGTCCACCAGGTACTGTTTTCTCTTTTGTTTTTCCCTAAGGTACATAGCAACACCTAAGTTTTTTATAAGGACAGAAGAGCATTTTTCTGCCTTTCCCTCTCCTCCCCTTCCCCTACACCAGGAACCATTTGATCAATGACTAGATGTTTTGGCAGCTTAGCTTTCTCAGAACCATAGAATATTATGTTGGAAGTAAACCTCAAGATTCATGTGGTCCAATATTTCTTTCATTCCCATTTGCTTATATTGGTGACCAATATACATCTATGAGAGCAAACAGTAAATTTGTTGTCCCTTTAATGGGACAACTCATGCAAGGGCTTGGGGTTTAGATCTTAAACTGACACCTTTTAAATCTCGGAATCATAGATTAGAAGGTTGTAAGGGGACCTCAAGGATCAACTGGTTCAGCCTTTCTCAGCAAAAGCATTATCTAGACAAGATGGCCCAGTAGCCTGTCCAGATGGATCTTAAAAGTGTCCAGTGTTAGGAAATGCACCACTTCCCTGGGGAGAATATTGCCGTGCCTTCCAATTGTTCTCATTGTTAATGACTTTCTTCTTGTGTGCAATCAGAATTCCACAGGAGTAACCTGTACCTGTCACCCCCATCTTTGCCATGTGATTCCTTGTAAAAAGAAAATCTCCATCTTCTTTTTAACCACCCTTTAAATACTGGAACATAGTTATAAGGTTTCCCCTCAGCCTTGTTTTCCCAAAGCCAAAAAAATCAAGTAGTTTTAGACTTTCCTTCAATGGCAAGCTTCCCAATCCTTTAATCATCTTTGTGGCCCTCCTTTGGACCCACTCCAGCCTGTCCATCTTTTTTATATAGCAAGGACCAAAACTGAATACAGTATTCCACATGTGGCCTGACAAGTGCTGAGTAGAGTGGAATAACCTCTGCCCTTGTTATTCCATCAGGAATAACCTGATGACCTTGTTGACATAACCCAGCATCCTGCTGACCTTCTTTGCTTCACAGCAAAATGTTCACTCATATTGAGATTGTTGTCCACCAGAATGGCCAGGTCCCCTTCCAGAGAGCTGCTCCCCAGCCAGGTAGATCCCAGCCTGTCCCTGCACTCCTGGATTGAAGTTCCCAGCTGTAAGACCTTACACTTGCCCTTGTCGAACTCCACTCTTTTTAGCACTTGTTATTTCACTTCTCCTATCTAACAGTGGGCCAACATTTTCCATGTTTCTGCTTGTTGTTTACATACCTGAAGAGCTCTTTCTTGTGGTTTTTGACAACTCTGGCCAATTTCAGTTCAGTTAGTGGTGCAATTCCTTTGTGCTGATATGTTTTTGCCAACTACTGTCTATGTAATTTTACCGACAGGAAAGTCTTCTGCCATTCAAGAGCTGGTATAAGCTAAATCAGAAAAGTGACTTTTTTACTGGTAGAAACGGGGCTTTTAAGCATAGAAAAGGTCTAGAGCTCAATATAGTCACCCCTTTAATTGAGGGCTGAGAGAACTGCTAGCTTGAGCTGCAAGATAGGGTATTAATCCAGTGCTTCCAGAGGAAGTCAAATCCTCCAGGAAACAGAGATAGAAAAGCACCAAGTCCTACTACACTATAAAAAGCTAAAAAGAAAATTTCCCTTTTCATTTTTGGATGGAAAATCCCTTCAAAAGGCTGACTTCATATATAAATGATAAAGGAGCAGTAAAGAAAAGATTGCATTTTGGCAGGGGATTTTGCAGTTCACCTGTAAGTTTCAGTGCATACAAAGCACTCTCCCAAGCTACCTCTGCTGAAATCTGTCTAAAGACAAGATGACAGAGGAACAATAATGGGCAGGTCAATAGAGACTTTTAGGGATTCTACAGTCATTAGTTTCCTGAAGCGAATTGCAGTTTGTTGCAGTGCATGTACCGAGCTTGTTAGTGCTTAGCCTGTTCCTTCCCAAACCCCTCCCCTGGCCCACCTTGTCAA
>JBBMKD010000001.1:21347573-21450904 GCA_037834095.1 Argya squamiceps
GGGGGGGCTGGGGACGGGGCGTCCCCGCGGGACGAGGGGAGGCAGGGCTGGGGTCCCCCTGCCCTCTCCCCTCGGTGTCCGCTGGGGACCCGCGGGGGTCGGCGAGCGCTGCCCCCCGAGTGCGGCTCCAGGTGGGTCCGGGGGTGAGGCGGGGTCGGGCCGACCTTGTCGAGGGCGCCTCGTCCTTGGGTCTCCTTCCTTTCCCGGTGGCTGGCCCGGCCCGGGAGCATCGCCGTCGGGGGACCCTGACCTCCTAGCTCTCATCTGCCTTAGACCTTACAGAGGCTTTTTCTTTTTTTCTGTTTTCTCTGGATAAATGAAACTAAGCGAGTTTTACTTCGCTGAGAAAGAGCAAATGACTTTTAATATCTCCGCAAGAAGGAAATGGCTCTAAGTGCATTCCTCATAAATGCTTATGATATATTCGTTGGGTGCTGTATTCACAGCATTTAGCTTAAAGAGGCTTTTAATTTCTTTATGCAAATAGACAGCCTTCCAGTTGCTGCCAACCACAGCTGGTGTTGCCACCCTTGCGATGTTGAATTCAGCTCCTATTGTAACGGATCTGCCAGAGGTGCCACATCCAGAGCCGGCAGCTCTGGCAGGCGGACTAGACCAGGCTTCTGCCGTATCTTTACGTGAGCAGAATGGGGTTGTGGGTGCGCATGGAGAGGTATTTTCTGCTCCTGAGGCACCAGGCAACTGCGCAGTGCTTCAAACGCGGAGGCTGAACCAGGTCCTTCTCCCAGAGTGCCCGTACCTACCCGCCTAGGACTGATTTCCATTTGCTGAGTCGATCTGCAGGCTGATGATCAGATTCTTCTGTTATAAGCCTACCTGTTGCAAGAAGCTTTTTCCTTCAACCCTGTGGTGCTCGATTTCTAGACCCACTGCGTATTTTCCGAGACCTTGGAGTGGTTTTGACCTTTAAGGTGTCTTTGGCGTTTAGAGCATCCTGGCTGGGAACCTGATTAAATAAGCCACCTCCCAGCGTTTGCCTTTTGATGTTACAAAGCTCAAGGCATTACGCTGCAGACAACAGCATTAGTGTTTGGTTTGTTACAACAGCACCTCCTATGACCGTGCTCTGGAAAAAATTTCCACACGTCCCTGACGTCACGGCCATTTGCTTTACGCTGCCTGGATACCAAAGAGTGCTTTAACTCCTGGAGCACCACGTTACTGCACCCAGCTCTGCCCTCCAGCCCTGGCTACCTCCGGTGCACACAAGGAAGACAAGAGGATGGAGTGCCTTTGTGACAGTGTCCCTCAGCCTCTGTTTCTCTGGGTGGCCCTCCTGTTTGCCTGTCTTTCATAGACTTAGAACAACCAGAACTGCCAGCTTGCATTGTGAGGCTTCTCTAATGATGTAGGAGGTTTTTTTTATGATGGAGCTGGGGAGTGAGGAGGAATATTTCCACCCACTACTTACTCCCCTTCTCTGGTAGCTCATCACTTCAAGTCCTTCAAATAAACTACATCTGTTTTGTTTGTGATTAGGTGAGGACAGTATGAGATCAAGCAGGCTTGCTCTCCAGTTGTTTTTGGCTTCTCCCTGTCCCTGCAGCTTGATGAGCAATGCAGTTGCTTGGCACGGGCTGGCCTACCCTTGTAGGTGGCCTGGTGGTGTGTAGTGCAGCATGTTACCCTGCAGTTAATCAGTTCAGATAATCCTTGTAAACTGGGTAACTGATAGTCAGAGCTGAGCTGTATCTCCAGACTCTTCTCCATTCTTCCCACTCCCCCCACAAGATTATTCTAGACCGCTCCCTTTAGACTCAAACTACATTCAATCTTTCATTGTTATGTAATTCACTCTTTAATTTGTATGAGCAGTGCCAGAGTGCCTTTGTAGGCACACAAGGCTGGTAAATGTACAGTATTTTGACACTTTAAGAGTACTTCCCTGCATTTGAGATAGAGTACTGAAGTTAACTGGGCCTGAACTCTTTTCCCGTTGTCTTTTTTTGGAGGTGAAGGCCTGAATTACTAGAAGAGATCAGGCTTTACAATGCCTTGTAAATGTGAATGGAACATTTACTGTTACTGCTCCTGGAAATAACTTTGAGCCCCAGAGCTGTGTGGAATGAGTAACTTTCAAGCACACCCATCCTTGCTGTGGGGCACTTGGATCACTGACAGTGTCAAGTGCAAGGGCCTGTGCTGGTAGTGCTGGGTCAGCCAAGGGATCCTTGAAGGTGTGGGGGAACGTGGTTTAGCCTCTATATTTTATAAGCCCAAACCCTGATTCACGGATTTCTAAGTTTTCAGGGGCTCCTGTTTCCCCACCACCAAACAACGGGAGTGCCTTACATTTCCTGCCTGCATCAGGGCATAATCTCACTGTTAAATAGATGTCTCTGCAACATCTGAATTTTGTGTGCTGGGCTCTTCCTTGCAAGTGGTAAAGGTTGGAAGCCTTGTCCTGAAACATAACTGCCATGAGGGCTCGATTTGATTCCTCTTTGTTTGTTTTCTCTTGCAGTTAAGATCCTCCTCTTCTATGTCATCTTCTACGGTTGCCTGGCAGGTATATTCATCGGGACCATCCAAGTGATGTTGCTCACTGTCAGTGAATTTGAGCCCAAATACCAGGATCGAGTGGCACCTCCAGGTAACTAAACAGGAGAACTGTGTTTGACTTCGTGCAAGCTGTTCTGGGAAGGCGGGGTTGGTTACTCACCTCAAGAAGGAGGCTGAAATAAGCGTGTCATTGCTGCAACACATATTTGTAGGGGGTGGGTATGTTCTCAGCCTTCTGTGTTAACAGTACTGGGGCTTGAAGACTGCTAGAATTAAAGGTTGCATCACATGAAAAATGTCTCTTCTCTGAGAGGAACTTGAACCTGGTTTGGTTTTCCCTTCCCCTAAGCTGTGTGATGGGGTGAGGCTAAAAGGCTTCATTTTTGGGAATGGGCTGTATGAGGAAGCTGGGTTCAGTTTTTTTTTCTTCAGAAGCACTCTGTTCACATGGGTAAGTGAAGGGATAAAGACAAAATGTTGGCTCTATCTGTGGAAGTGGTGTGCACGAGGAGAAAAAGGAGACAGTGCCAGTTCTGGGGGTACTCACGGAATTGCTTTATCCAACACCAAAGTACCCCGTGCTCTAGAGAGGCTGTGGCACTCACTAGTGGGAATTTCAACCGACTGGCGTGGGAGGTGAAGGGAGGGTGGGTCTGGTAGTTGCTGATGTGTGGCCCGTCCTCAGAGACAGCAGAAATCTCTGCTCAAAGTGCTGCCTGAGCAGTGCCTGAGGCCGGGCAGCCTGGGGCAGGGCAGAGGGGTGAGCGGCCCTTGCCGCAGGTCCGCGCTCCGCCCGCCCAGGCCGCGCTATCCGACTCCCACCGCAGCCGGGCCGGAGCGCGGGGGGAGCTGCGCAACCGCTGCTTTCCCACATTGCAGATGACCTTGAGGCTGCCTGGCACTGGGCATCCTAACGATCCGTCTCCAGTTGCTCTGTAAAACAGTTCAGAAGCTTTTAATAACAGCGGTATTTAAGTGACAATTGTGAGGCAGATGGCTCGTAGCTACACAAGTTGGCCCTGCTGCTGCACCGTGTCTTGCAGCCCCGCTGTAATGCTGTGCTGTGAATCCCTGCCCTAAGCACAGGGAATGTCACTGTCACCAAATGGTGTTAGAGCTCAGCTAAGTCATCTTTTCCAGATAACTGCTTTTCTACCAGCATGCTTTAAACACAGAACAGAGGCTGGAACTGCTGTGTTAGTGTGTTACACTTGTTCATGTACCACCACCGTGGCTGGGGCAAATGCTGTCTTAAGCTCTGAAAGCAGCTCTTTTAGTCTCTGCAGTGGACCCCCTGATATTTGCAGGAAAGACTGTCACTGATACTGCCCAGAGCCATTGGCTGCATCTGAAAAGCCAACATGGCTAATGCTGGGGTAGTTGTTACTCAGTAATGTGTTTTTCCCCTTCGTGAAATAATTAGCAAAGGCGCCCATGGATCTGAGGTCTCACCCAGATAGCCCTGCTGTTCAGCCAGATGTCACATAATTACCCCTTCTAGGTAAACTGTTTGCTTTCTGTGAAACAGCAGTTCACAATTCCGATTTCAAAGCAACTCTGGTAAAAACTCTGTGAAAGATTTCAGCCTGCAGAGGATTTTTATTAATATCTTAATTGCATACTGCACCAGTTTTTCTGGGACTTCTTTTTTTTAATCAAGGAAAATGAATTGAATTTCAAGACACTCTTGTAGTGCGTACTGCAGAAATCAAAATGGAGGAACAATGAAAAGGTTGTCAGGAATCTTTTGTAATGAGCTTTCAGGATGGGTACTGAAATCAAGGGGAACAAAATCCACTTCCTCGAATGTGTGACAGTGGGGAGCCAGTAAAAAAGGGTTTTGAACCAAGCTGCAATGGCACATGCATAAAATTTCAAAGAAATAATTAGTAAATAGCACAGGGTCCTTAGGAGAGCATCACTTGACAGCTCTTCCTGCAGATGGGGACAAGCTGGTGTAGGGCTTGGCAGAGGCTGGCACTTAATATCCAGTACATTCCATGTCCTGTAGCACAGCAGCCGTGAAACTCAGAGTCCAAAACAGCCCTTTAATGCAGGCTTTTAGAGACACTGACAGTGAGTGAGTGGCTGCACTGCTGTTTGGGGGGTCAGCAATCCCTGTATTCCCTGGCTGTGCAGGATTCTCCCCAGTGCTGCAAGCACAGCTTCTGTTCTGCCAAGGAACATGCATATGGTGAGCATCAAACTTGAACTTTCTGTGATCTGAGACACCTGCAGAAAATGAACTATATAATATAGGATGTTGTGCAGTACTAATTCCTGGTTCTTGTGGGAATATTTGTGAGCCCAGTAAGTATACTGGCAGCTTGATAAAGCCCTGGATTTTCTAGGGAGCCAGAAAAGTTGGTTTTATTCTTGTTCCAGTGCTCTGTCCTTCTTGGGCAAGTCACTGTTTTGCCGGCCCAAAATGTTTTGAGAAAGGGAAAACTAGACTTGCCTTTAGGACTTGCAGGAGAAAATGCTGTAGGGGCTGCTATAATATCGTTCTTGTTCTGAAATACAACAGATTTCATAATAGCAACAGAACCTACAGGGTGTTGTATTGAGTTATTGACATGGGTATAACATTGAAAGCCATAAAGTGCTATTTTTGTAGCCAAGTGTCATTAATATGGTAATTGGTTTCTGCATTGAACACAACAGGAATGTTATACAGGGCTTCAGGGCAAGCTGAGTATTGTACCTTTCCATTACACTATTTTTTTTTTCTTTTGTCTTGTGGTGGGGGAAGGGACAGTGCAGTTCACCTGCCCGTCCAGCCCTGCCATTGTGACAGCCCCAGCTCCACGTGTGCTGCAGGCTCAGACTCTGCTTTGAACACAGAGGACTTACCCTGCTAGTAGTGAAGGATGAGGATATTGCCTTGTAAGAAGCATCCCTAAAAAATAATGTTTCATTCTCCCCCTCCCCACCCCAATACAAATTGGGCTGTGTATCCTGCCATCTTGTGGTGTGCATCCCATGGAACAGCATTCCCTGACGGGCAGGATGAGGGGACAGCTCACTGCAGCCTGAGGCAAAGCCTTGTAAGGGGTGTCTGGAAGGAAGAATCCCTGCTCCAGCCAGGGGATTTCAGGTGTCCCTGCTTCAAGCACTGCGGGGCAGTGAGTGCATCATGGAAAAGGCTGCTTTGGTGTGTGTTCCCCACTTGGCTTATTTAGCTTGGAAAGCAGCAGCAAGGTTGCAGGGAGGCTTCAAAGGAGTGTGTGCTGCCTCCTGTGAAGTTGCATTTCTTTGCTTCTCTCATCTCAGCAGCACCTGTGCTTGGTAAAATCTCAGGCTCAGGATGTTACAGCCAAGCAGGTTTTGCTGCGTTTGCAGAAGACTCGCACCTGCTTTTTGTACTTCGGGGATGAGGTTGACTGGAAGCTTGGAAGGACATTGTTTGATATGGTGGCTTTTAAAATCCATCCTCACACAGTGAGCTGGGGGAGGGTGTAGTGATCACTGTGTGTCATCTCAGGAGTGTTCATGCTCATTTGGAACAAAGATTACATGGTACTTGGAAATGAGCATGGTGTGATGGAGCAAGAGTGGTTACTATGGCCTTATACAACCGTTCCTAATAACAGGCCTGACTTCCCACTTTTAGTTTCTTCCTCTTTACCCTCAGGACACTTCTCCTGAAGTCTTGCTATTGCAGCTTAGAATGATAAAATCTATGTGAAAAATAGTTTTTTAAATGAACTCGAATAAACAGGATTTTAATCTGCAGCGGCATTTTGGAAGTGGAACTGTAGCTGAAACACCCCCCCCAAATGACTTTATGGGGTTTTTTTGGTGTTTGATGTCCTTGTATAGTCACAGCCAACAGAAGGTGGTGTCCATTACCAATCATTGCTCATCATTTATATGGACAATGTCAGCCAAGTGAAGATGAGAGTCGTATTTCCTAACAAGGCACTTTGCAGTGCCGGTTGCAGCAATTTTCTAATTCGTCAGTATTTTAGCAATGAGTTACTTGATTCTTTTCTGTGGAAAGAACAGCTTTACCATGTGACACCATGGTGCATCTCTGTTGTAATAGCCTGAGATGCAGAGCTGTGTCATACAGATTATAGTCTGAGGATGGGGAGAGGGTTCTTAGACTCCTGACTATGAAAGCATCTGTGGGTTTGTTTCTTTTCCCCCATAGGACTTGCTCATGAATGGCTTCCTCATGTGCCCCTAAAAGCGTCATTCATGCCAGGCACACACTTTCTTGGGTGTCTAACAATACATGCCAGGTAGAAGTGCAAGGGTTCAGCTTTTAAATGTTCTTTCTTGTGCCTGCTTGCTTAAGTTCCCAAGTGGGGGTGAGAGAATGTTCCAGAAAGGTTAGTGTTCTGCAGAGGTTACCTTCTGCCATCGTACAACATGCTTGGTTTTCCACACAAGATTGCTTAAGGCTTCACAGTGCTGCTCTGCTAACAGCACTGCAGCTTTTAGTTTGGCTATGGGATGTACAGAAGGAAATGATACGTCAGGGCTTAGGGCTTTGCATCCAGTCAGTTGCAGGCAAGTGAGAATGGAGGTTGTGGTAGAAACCAGTAACACATTTTTTAAATTAGGATAAAGCTAATTTTCATGACAAGTCTTTTATATTCATAAAGATTTTCTTTCTTGCTTTTTAAGTGGGAAGATTGATCTCTACTTTGCTCCTAATCCAAACAAAGCAACCACTCGTGTGCCAAAGCCTGGTCTAGTCTGGTTCATCCAACCACCTGGAAATGCTCCCAATTAGGCATAAAACAGCCCAGCTTTGGCCACAGGCTACCTGTCAGGAACAGTGGTTCCTTTGTGCTGGCTGCTGGGACAGCTGCTTGGTGGTACTGCCTGGGCTTCACAGCAGTTCTGTGGAGATGTGCAAGACAGGGATGCTTTGGGATGGGAGTCTGTTCTCCAGCCAAGTCACTCCTCTGATGGGCAGAGGGATGGCTTTGGACTGTACCCATCAGTGGCCAGGCTCTCTTAAAGAAAGAACAGGGATCTTCTACTGGGTGACTTCTACAAACCACAGGGTTTATTGCTGACCTTCATGTCACCTTTGCCAGGCCTCTGTGTGACCTATGTGTTACCTTGGCCAAGACAAGATACAGAGATGGGGAGGTCCTGAGCAAAACTGACAGCTTCCCTTGCCTGACTGGAACTTAACAAGCCCGGCCACATTTTCTTGATTTATTTTTTTATATTTATACACTTGAATGGCACACCTGTAACTTGAACTCTGGAAAAGGCAGACCCAGGAGAGGACCCAAGGCCTGGCCTGCCTCTGCTGCAATTCCAGACAGCCACTTCAGGTGACTGAGTCTGCTGCTTCCCAGCTGAGTGGTAACATGAGAAGGGCTTGACAGGATGGGATTGAAGTCCCTTACTAAAATGGAAACTGGTGTATTTATTCTATATATAACTGTTTGTGAAGCAAGAAGATGAGTAATTGCTCAAAAAGGGGTTGAAAGCCACTGACTTGGGAGGGTAGGATGTCATTCTGCTATAGGAATAGTAAATTGCTGCTAAACTTGTAAACTCAACCTGGTTCATTTGTACCAGAGGAATTTTTGAGCTGTTAAAGCTGCTTCAGGAATAAAACTCCTTGCTGGACTTCTCACAATCTTTGGCGACCAGGAGCTGTGTTTAGGGGAACAAAGCTAATCTTTGTCCTAGGTTACAAATTCCAAGTTAGTGGGTAGTGGCAGGGGGGTGGGGGGAGTGGTGACTTGGTCTGAGGAGGGACGCAGCAGAAGCACTCAAGTGGCTTTGGAAAAATTGCTGGAGTCACAAGCTCCTGTGGGTTGGGGCCAGCCAGCTAAGCTGCCTGAGTTTTGCACCAGAGGAGCTTCTTGGCAACAGGCCTGTTCTGAAAGCTGTCAAAGCAAATGCTGCTCCCCTGCTCCTTTTCTTGATCTTGCTAAAATGAAGATGACAAACTGAACTGAAGTCAAGACCTCAATAATTACTGTGGCTGCCACAAAAGCAGCATGAACTCAGTTCCCATTACTTAAATTAAAGTGTTAGCCATGCATCAATACTTCCAATTAAAATGCGACCTAAACATTGCATAGGAGCAACTATTTCCAAGTTCCACACTGAAGAGCAAAGGAGTTGGTGCTTTTTATTATCTGTAGACATTTCTTGTTTATAACCTCTTCTCCATGCATTATTATTATAGTCTAAATCTGAGCTGGTTAGCACAGCCCAGAATCTGGAGTCTTTTAAACAACTGTGTGGTGGCATTTCCTACTCGCCTCCTTGGTGATGAGCTGCTGATAAGAGAGCTCAGAAGATGAGTTTTACAGTCAGAAATACCCAATTAGGCAATGAAAAGAGAGGAGGCAGTGCTTAGGCAGCTGGATTTTACTGAGGGAGAAAATGTCTCCTGCCCTGCATCCCACAGGAGACACACAAAGGCCATGTGGATCCCAGCTGGCAGAGCATGACCAGACTGGGGAAAGCTCTCTTGTCTTTTATTGCAGGAGTTTACAAGTGGACAGCTGGGCTGTATCCTAAACACAGTGTTTGCAGACACTGAAGGCAGCCTGTTAGGGATGCTTGTGTTATGTGTGATGGGTCTCACACACAGCTTCCCTTCTGTCCTCAAGGAGGAGGCAGAAGTGCACAGTGGGCCTGTGGTTGGCTGTTTTTCTTGAAGGAAGCCTTGACTTGTAGCCTCACTTCTCCATTTTGTGATTTTTGTCTTTTTACTGGACATAAACACTGTGATAAATATCTAAGACTGTTGTTGGAAAGAGAACCTCTCCTCTAGTGAGCTTAAGCTGTTTGGTCAAAGTTCTTAAGTCTGAAAAACAGAGATTATTATTATTAGGAGTTATGTTCATGGCACCGCCTGGAGGCTGTGCAGCTCTGAGGTGTACTTAATGCTTTCTTCCTGATTTTGCTTTTCTTAGGACTGACTCAAGTCCCCCAGGTTCAGAAGACAGAAATTACCTTTACTGCCTCTGAACCCAGAACTTATGAACCCTATGTGAGGAACCTTGATAATTTCTTAAGGGACTACAGTGCTGAGCAGCAAACTGAAAACATCGTGTTTCAGGACTGTGGAGGTAAGTCTTGATTGTTTCCTACAGCTGAGGGCTCTGAATGATGCCTCTGTCAGGTCCACCAGAAGCTGAGGTTGAGCAGTGGTAGTCTTGGTCTTCAGCTGTTCCAGCAGCACGTTGATTAATTGGCTGCTCATTAATTTCCTTTGGGCAGACCATGCTGGGCCATAGTTAGCAGCTTACTGTAGGGTTGGGAACCCCCACATTTCACTTGGAGAACATTGCAGCTGGCTCTGAAGGTCATGGCACTGCCCTTATTCTCTCTGAAAGTCACAGGGGTTTTACTGATGACTTTGCTAAAGCCAGTGTTGGTCCTCTTCATGCCATGCAGTCAAACATCTGGGAGGTGTTAACCTGTAATAGGTTATTTGTAATCATGTGAATGAGACTCTCACCTCATAATACACTTGTATCAAATTTGAAGGGAACCCACTTGTAAAAGCTGCCTGGAAAAAAATTAGTCCCTGAGCCAGGTGACTCTGGAAGAAATCTGTTATAAAACAAAACTCCATAAAACTTGCTGGTCTGGGAGCAGCCCCATGTAGCAGGGGGGGCTGGGCATAGGTCTGTGGAGTGCCTTAACTGCCCTGGGGAAATCAACTGCCCAGGGAAGTGTAAGTGACATGCAAAAGATCCCATTGCATATGTTGTCTTTTCCTTCCCCTCCCATGACAGACACACCTGCTGAGTACAAAGAGAGAGGACCATATAATGATGCCCAGGGCCAGAAGAAGGTCTGCAAATTCAAGCGTGAATGGCTGGAAAACTGTTCTGGATTAACTGATCCCACCTATGGGTACAAGGATGGCAAACCATGCATCCTTGTCAAGCTCAACAGAATTATTGGCTTCAAACCTCAGGCAAGTATCGCTCTTCCCTTTCTAGCAGAAGCTACAGATCAAGAGGAGGGGTTGGCTGCAGATTTGCTGTGCCTGCTTTTTGGTGTCTGGACAGAGATCAGTATTAAACCCTTTCTGCAGAGAATAAATTATGAGACCATTTGAGTAACATGCTTTAAAAATGCCTTTAATTGAAAAGCAGTGAAAGTCGTGCACTGCAAGTTGGTGACAAGTAGTGAACTTCACAGTGCAACTCCTGGTTATTTGTCTGGTAACTTCTGAGCCTGCTGCTGGAGTCGCTGTAAAGGGGTGTTTTCTTAAAATGATAAATTCCATTTTAAATTCCTGAATGCTTCCATAGGACCAACCCAGACCAACCCTGTCTCTAGTAACATCAGTACATTTTGTCATGCCCTGACCCACTCCATTCCTTTCCTCAGGCTGTGTAGACTTCTCTGCCTTGCTAAAACTGCTTAATTAAGTTATGAAATGCTAATATTAAATACCAGAGTGAAACACAGGTTCTAAGAGCAAGCTACATTTGAAAATCAGGCACAGCTGCAAGAAAAGCGAGGAGGTCTTTAGTTAATTTAATGTAGTTTTCCAGAGGCTGTAGCATATCTCTGCCAGCTGGTGCTCTGTCCTTCACCCAAAGGCAAGTTTGCAGTAATGCTGAAGGGTGTAAATCTGGACATTCATGGTTTTTCCTTCTGTTTTTTTTCCCCCAACACATTAAAATGCTAAAAACTTCTTTTAAGAGTTCTTAAACTCTTAAGAGTTTAAGAGTGGCAAAACGTGTGCTGTTGAACAAGGTGGTGTGCAAAACCTGCACACCGTCTTTTGGATGGAGAACAGTGCAAATGTTTATACACCACCTTCATTCCCATCTGTCAGGGCACTTGAGGATGGGAAATGGTGCTGTCTAATGAGTCCCAAGGAATGTTTTCCTTCAAAGGAGCTTGTCCTGTGCTAAAAGAAATGAGCAAACTTTTGGTTTATCTGATGCGTGGTGGAAACATTTTAGCAGAATGCACGGTGGTGGCTTGGTATGTGGTGGCTGTGGGGTGACATGAGATGTGCATGGGAAAAAGAAGGGTTTGGTGTGTTCTTTTTTTTTTTGTCATGGAGCACTGGAGACCTCCAAGACTGCATTAGACAGCAGGGTCTAGTCACAGAATGACCTTGCAAGTTTCATTTAGAAACAACATATCCAAGGCAGTATTTATTTTTTTGGTTCCACACTCCTGCAGAGAGCCGGTAGTTCTTGGATTCGGAAAAGTGTTTGTAAAGCAGATCTGAAACTGCAGTGCTGTCAAGCAATACTGCTGCACCTTAAAAGACCAAAGACCAACTGGGTTAATGGTTGGACTATGAGAGTTGGCACTCACACCTTTCTCTGATATACCCAGAGCTTTTGTCCTTCCTTATTGGTGGTGCTGAAGTTCAGCAGTGTCAGGGTGAGACTTGCCACCCTTTGTTCTTTCCTGTGCATTTCCAGTCCTGATTGCACACACCTGGCAGGCAGGTGGCAAATCCTGCCACTGCCTGAGCTTACATAAACAAGCCCCACTAGCTATAGAT
This sequence comes from Argya squamiceps, assembly GCA_037834095.1. NCBI lineage: Eukaryota > Metazoa > Chordata > Aves > Passeriformes > Leiothrichidae > Argya > Argya squamiceps. The sequence goes on from JBBMKD010000001.1 coordinate 21,359,575, forward strand.
ACTGTGCCATGAAATGCTTTCCTCAGGGACACCATGGAACCAAACCCAGCCTGACCTGCTTGTATCCACAGCAAGTGAAGCTATAAGAACAGCCAGCAGTTCTGCTTGGGTCAAGTTCCCCTGTTTCCAGTTGTGTTACACTACTTGTCTGTCCCAAGCACCACTGAGAGCTGTTGCCTCTCAACTGTGCTTAGAAGGGTTCCAGTTAATGGTGTGTGTTCCGTACTGCTGGTCTTTGTTGCTGCAAAGGTGCTCCAGTCTGCAGAGGAGTGTCCAGTGTGTAACTTCCCCTTGTTCTGGATTTCTTCTAGGCTCCAGTCAATGAATCCCTCCCTCCTGAAGTTGCGGCAAAATACAACCCAAATCTCATCCCTGTCCACTGCGTTGCCAAGGTAAATTGAAATTCAACAGAGCAGAGTTGGGAAGCTGCAGGGGATGACTAAGCCTTTGTCCAAGTGTAGTTACCCCCCTGCCTGCCTTTCCATAGACAAATGGGGTGGTTCTTGGGATATCTCCTCCTCAGGAACAGAAGTTTCTCAAAGCCCTGCTGATGGATGAGTTAGTGCTGCCCTCACAGTGTTGGGTAAAAGCAGGGCAAGATAGTTAAAGGTATCTCCAAAAGTAGCCATTTGGCTTCCAAGTGCTGTGCTGTAGCCAAAAAAAAGGCCTCCAGGGAAGGTATTTCATACTTGGCATGTGTAAGGCAACTCAGAAACAGCAAAGTTTTTGTGGCCAAAGCCTGTGCAGTTGTACCACAGGAGGCTCAGGTGATTTCAAACAGTGTGACGTGGCTGAGGCTTTACATTAAGCCAAGCCCTTTTCCTGGCTGATGTGTGCTGGGAGGTGCTGCTGTGTGTGTGCTGACCAGGCAGTGCTGTCATGGTGGGGACCAGCGCTGACCAAAGGGGAGGTCTCGGTCTCGGGTCTCGCTGAGAATCAGCTGCTGATCCAGCCGAGGGCTGCCAAAGGCGGAGTTGTCATTGGTTGTGCCTCCTGTTCCCCCCGCAGCGAGAGGAGGACGCGGACAAGATCGGCGTGGTGGAGTACTACGGGATGGGCGGCAACGCCGGCTTCGGGCTGCAGTACTACCCCTACTACGGGAAGCTGCTGCAGCCGCGGTACCTGCAGCCGCTGGTGGCCGTGCAGTTCACCAACCTGACCTACGACGTGGAGGTGCGCGTGGAGTGCAGGGCCTACGGGCAGAACATCGTCTACAGCGACAAGGACCGCTTCCAGGGACGCTTTGATATTAAATTCGACATAAAAAGCAGCTGATCGTAAGCACAACTCTCTTCCTCCTCCTCCTCCTCCCCCCTCCTCCTCCTCCTAGCCATTTAAAAAGGTTAAAAAAAAAAAAAAGAACAAAAAAGAGAACCTACTAGTCTTGAACAAACTGTCATACGTATGGGACCTACACGTAATCTATATGCTTTACACTAGCTTTCTGCATTTACTAGGTTAGAATGTAAACAAAGTGTAGCAATAGCGACAAATATTTATTCTACTGTAAATGACAAAAGAAAACAAAATTGAGCCTTGGGACATGCCCATTTTTACTGTAAATTATGATTCCATAACTGACTTGTAGTAAGCAGTGTTTCTGGCCCCTAAGTATTGCTGCCTTGTGTATTTTATTTAGTGTACAGTACTATAGGTGCATACTCTGGTCATTTTTCAAGCCATGTATTGTATCTGTTTTCTACTTCTTGTGAGCAAAGACTTTGCTGTCCAAGGTGTAAATACTCAATGGGACTAGAACTGGCATGAAACTTCTCATTATTTTGTTCCTTTTCAAAGAAAGGCCCACCTGTGAGACGATATTTAACAGCACTCCATAAGGCTTCTGGCTTTTCTGTGGTGTTAGGGTATTTTATTTGGAGGGGTGGCAGGGAAACTAACTTAAGTGAAGTTAAAGAGAATAGGTGATTGTGTACTGTGCTTTGTAGCGAATGCTGTCTCTCTCTCCACCTCTTCCCTTATCCTCCAGTATGTTGTGTGAGAGACTGGGTCAGACTATCACTCTCAGTGATAGGCATAACTCTTTGCTTTGTATATTTTCTTTTCTTTTTTCTTTTTTTTTTCCTGCTGAAGGCATCGCACACTGTGGTGCTAATGTCTTTATTGAATGTTTTAGCCATTTTCATGGTGGAAGAATTTTATATTTATGCAGTTGTACAATTTTATTTTTTCTGCAAGAAAGTGTAATGTATGAAATAAACCAAAGTCACATGTTTGAAAATAAATCTTTATTTTAAACTTTATAAAAGCAATGCAGTACCCCATAGAATGGTGTTAAATGTTGTCTAAAGTGCAAAACTCTATGTTCTAACATGTAATAATAGCCAGGAGTACAGTGCTCTTGTTGATCTTGTATTTCAGTCAGGTTGAAACATTGGACAAATAAATGAATGAACACACAGTTCTGTGTGCGTGTCTGTTGCACTGGGTGAGGATGGAGCCTGTTATTCTTCCAGAATCTTGAAGAAGTACTGCACCTATTTCAAACAGAAAAATGCATCTTTATTATTCCCAGACAGTCTCAGCACAAGGGAGTTGACACGTTTGAAACAATTGAAGCATTGAGCTGTTACACCTCAGTGCTGGTGTCTGGTAGTTACTTCTTTTCCCCTCTCCCCACCCCAGATGAGAGGCTGCTGTGGCACAAGTGCCTGTGCCCATCAGGATCCCAAAAAGTCTCTTCCCCATTACTGCACATGCTCTGCCTCTGGAGGCACTTTGTGTTCCAGACACAACACAACAGGCACAACTGTTGATCCTCAGCGCTGGCTGGAGCTTCCAGCAGCCAGAAGGGAGGCTGCACAGTGAAGCCACAAGAGCTTTGGGGCAGCCACTTGCTCTGCGTTGCTGCTGGGCCGGTGGCCAGGGCTGAGGACAGGCTGTACCTGCTGGGGCTGCTCAGATGTGACAAAACGTGGCAGCTGGCTTCATGCAGGAGTCAGGCTCACTTTGTGCTGCATGACGCAGATTACCAGGGAGAATGTCTCCCTGTAAAGTGACAAAACAGGACTATCCTAGAGCAAGTGGCTTGATAAAGACTTCTTAATTGGAACACACAATCCTGGAAAAGCAAGATGCTAAACTCTTTGCCATCTGCTAGAGGGAAAAGCGTGGTTATGTTATGCTGTGCTGCTTAGTGCACCCTTTTAGCTGTTCTGTGTTGTTCTCAAAGAGCAGGTGCCAGCAGCAATCACACCTTCAGCTCTTGCTTTTGCTGCTGTATGTTTATAGCAAGGATTTAAAAAGCTGTGATGAAAGCCCTGAAATACTCCCTTAATGAAAGCTCTACCTGCAAAAAGAACTGCAGGAAAGCTCAGCCATTTTGACTCCCAGCACCTGCTGGGTTCCTACTGTTACCATGTTGGGTGAGGAGTGGGGATGTTGTTGCATAGCTCAAGGTTTGGTAGGATCAACTGCCCCTACAATTCGGCTCCTGGGTGAACAGTCTGTGACAATTAAAAAAAAAATCAACAACAAAAATACCTCCAACCAACAAACCAAAAAAAAATTCCCAATTTTTATTTGTATAAGACCCAATTCATGGTTGGGTACTTTACTGCCTTTTAATTCTCTATATGAGTGCAAAGTCCAAGCATGAACCATTAATAAAGCTTCTGGCTTATTCCAGGGGCTGGGATGATCATTGTGGAAAACCTAAGGTGCTTGTGTTCGCTTCAGTGAGCAAATGTCAAAAAGGGCTGGTGTAACATACTCTGAGGAATTGCATATGAAATTAGGCAAAAACAAACCTTTACCCAACATCCCCGCCCCAATCACTTTCTCGTCCCACATCAGTGAGAGCAGAATGGCTGCTCAGATCACTAATTAACCAGGCAGGAAGGGCAGTAGCTATCCCAGCCACATGCCCTGCAGCCACCCACTGAAATGACCCACCTGGTCCCAGGCTTCAGGATAACTCTGCTACCAAAGGACCACACCCCCCACGCCCGCAAAAGAAACACCCTCCTCAGAGCATCTGCTCAGACATGTCCCCTTCCCCCCTCAGAAATGCTGCTGTAATTTGTCAGACCTACTAATGATACGGCACTAGAAGACTGCAGGATAGTTTAAAAAGTTCCCCAACAACCAAAGTCCAAGAAAAGCTCACCCCACCCCACCCCAAGCAGGTGTAGATTCTTAGCTGGGCACCCCACTCGCCCAGAGGCACCAGTGCTTTGGATACACAACAGTCTTGGTATCAAAGTGACCTTTCACAAATGGCACTGACAGCCTCACTTGGGGGCTCAACAGCCCTGGGGGCAGAGGGGCTGCAAGGCAGGGCAAGGGCCTCAAGATGTGACATCTCACCAACCCAAACTAAAATGTGCATTGCTTTTGAGATCCTTTGTTTTAATCTGTGCTCTATCAACTCTCCTCAGGAAGGCATTGCTTTCCTTACTGCCTAATAGGACATCACATTATAAACTGCCAGTCTGAACATTTTGTTCTTTCTGCCAGATTGACTCAGCGTAGTTAAGTATAATTGTAGCCATTAAAGTGAATTTTATCTCCCTTCTTGTTATATGGGACACCTGCATTTCATAAGAGAGACACACAAAAGCACTAGTAAAATAAAAAGCAGAGACAGACACACACATATATTTAACAACACAAGCCTTTCAGGCTGTGTCTGCACAAACACTTGCACTAACACACACCAGCTGTGGATTTTACAGCTCTGAGCACTGGCACTTCTGGACTTCTGTTCCCAGCCTGGACAAGGGCAGGTGTCCAGCACAGGCCAGGCACAACCCTTGGCGTGGGTGGGGAGCTGTGCCAAGAGCAAAGATAAAGGCCAAGTGCAGTGGAATCTGCTTCTTCCTAGGTAACAACTCCGTGTCCAGCCCCAGCCTGGGGTGCTGATACAACTGCTGCCATTACAGGCCCATTTCCCTGCCATGGAGCAGGTTTAATAGAGCTGAATCAACTCCCACCCCTGCCTGGACTGCCTCAGCTGGAGTTGAGTGGAATTTAGGTACTGATCCAACCCCTGCAGCACACACTAACACTGGTGAATGCTGGCCATGCCCAATGCCTGCTCTCTTGCCACTAGCTACAAAAGGATTTGTGCTATTTCAGTCTCCAAAAGCCCCTTGATTATGTGCAACCAGTTTTCTCAGGCTGGGCTGTACAACCTCAGTTTACTTACAACCTGTACAAAACCTCTTCGTCCTCAATTAGCTTTTATTGAATTGTTCAAGATCCACAGAGACTGTTCTGGCAAGGCTCAGACATCAGAACAAGCAACACTGCATTTCATACATTGCACAAAACCAGGTGCCAGTATGTTCTCTTTATTTATAATTACCTTTATGTGGGTCAGCTGCCACCCAGCTCCCAGCAATACCAGTTAAGAGCTGGCATATCTGTGGTATGCAGGAAGGATCCTTCTCTCGAAGAACCTCACCCTCAGGAGCACAGCAGTGCTGGACAAAAACCACCAGAACTTAGTTACCCATCCCATGACCACAGGAATGGTGGTATGAGAAGAATCAAGACTTCAGAAGAGCCAAGATTTCAGCACTACCAAGAGATTTGGGGTGCCCCCATCTTATGGGGCCCCAGCTGGAGACACCTTGAAGAGCCCCCATTCTAAAAGCACCAGGTCCTTTTCCAAGGGGATGCAGGATTTGGTGATATCTTGCATCAAGCATCTGGATGGAGGTTAGATACTCCAAAATATCCTGTATTCTAGGAAATACAATTACTCTCTTTCCCAAGGTCTGAGCATAGTCCAAACCACAGAAAAGGGAACCGTGCCAGCACAGAACATCTGAACAAGCCTCACATTTGACCAAGGGCAAGGTCAGCCTCCCTGAGCCAAGCACACCTCTAATCTTTACAGGATCCAAGGGTGACAGAGCACAAATCCACACCAGGAGCTGATCTGAAACCAACCAAACACATTTCACAGATGCCACCCAAATGCCTTTCCAATGATGCCAACATTCAGGTGTGGCCATTGTTTCCCAGGGATGAGACAGGATCTAATTTAACATCAGTACTCCCCTTGCAGATGCCAGGAACCATTCACCTGCTTTGCAGCATGCAGCTATGCCCTCTCTAGCTCCTGTTCAGGGACAAATAGCATTAATGCTCAGGAAATAACAATGGGTGAATAATCCTGACCTTCTGGCTCTGACCCCATAAACTGCTTCACTGAGGAGCTGAGAGATGCTTCAGTTCCATGAAGTTTTGCTTCAGTCACACTTACCCCCAGCAAAACTCATGTTAATGAAGTTGGCTGCTCTCTCTGAGCACTTCCATGTGTTACCAGAGAATTTCAGGAGCTAATACAGCAGGCAGTAACAAAATCCAGTCTAATGCCCTGGCTGAGCACAAGCAAGTACCCTCTGAACGATGTGTGACCCAAGTGCACAGAAAGACCAGGAAAAATTGTAAAGATGGAAGCAAATCAAGTGAGACAGCCAGTTTTCCAAGGGAGAGCAGAAGATCTTGTTATTAACACAGGGCCCTGCACAGGCACAAAGTGTGCTGAGGATTCCAAGTGTAAGAATTACAGGCACTTACAATTTAACTCTCCTTCTGTCCAGAAAACAACACAAACAGCAGTGCTGATGAGAGGTGCCTGCTGAGCAGCTTTGGAGTCAGAGCTTTTGTCTACAGGCCAGACCCAGGACAGCTTGGGGTGTAGCAGCACTCCACACAGGTGGAACTGCAGCCTCAAAGCTGGCACTGAAAGGGTACCTCAACTCTTGTTCCCCTGGGCTGGCAGTTTTTGGTAAGAGATCCTGTGAGTCTCCTTCACGGAAGAAGCCAGGGGGCTGACAGGGTGACACACTAGCAAGAAAAGAGTTGAGTTCACAGATTCACTTCTCATCCATCACCAGGAAGGTGACAGTAATTTTCAGTCCTTCCTCATCTCTGCAGAACCAAAACTGGCAGCTGGGAGATGGAAGCCTTTTCCATCCCTGGATCCATTTAGAGCCTGTCAGGAATCTTGGTTCCTTCCATATAGCAAGACAGACAGTCACCAGCACCCTCTCCCCAAAACCACCACAACACTGTCTCCTTGGTCAGTGTAGGTATCCAGGCACATGATGCAGAGTCCTTGCTGACCCAAAGTTTTGGCATCAGTACACTCTCCCTAAACATTTAGGTCTGATAAATTTTTACACGTTGTCTCAGTCTGAGGTCACAAGTAGGAAACAAAAGGCTTGTTTTGCCCATTAACATTGGTTTGTACATCTGCACAAACTCACCCATGCTGTTAACAAGCACACTTGCTAACACCCAACACCTAAAACACTTCAGCTACAGCTGATGCACACAACTATATCATTAGAGTCACACACCAAAATCCCCATGGATTAATACCATCCTTTCAGCCACAAGCACTCCAGAAAGAAAACTGGTTGTCAAAGAAGATAGTCTACTTACTTACTATTGTATGTGTTCTGAAAAGAAAGAGTTTTTTCCTGCACAAATCTGAAGAGGGTTTAGTTTGTTCAAAAAAAGAGGCAAGTTTATCACTCCTGCCTCTCTCCCAAGTGTCACACAATGTAAGAAATAAAGCCAGCCAGGCTGCCCAAGACAGCAAAATTTGTACTTCGTGCACTTCAACTAGCCACATTAATTTCTTAAGTAGAGCTGGGATAAAAACCCCTATGCACCAAAAAAACCAACCTTGCAACAGAAGGTTTTATTACATAAACACTACAGGATAACACAGAGTACACTGTGCTTTTATGTTGTGTGCTGTTAACACAGTCACCTCAAAAACTGTGTATGGTTATGTTCAACTCCAAAAACACAGTGGAAGAGAAGGGCAAGGGAAGCTATTTGGAAATTGTAACAATAAAAGATTAGAAAAATATGAATTCCAAACAGGATGGAAATGAGAGGACAAGACAGCAGTTCATTATACCACAATCACAAATACCAAGAATGTGAGTTTAATGCTATTTACCCTAAGAAAAATAAGTGAACTCCGAAACTACTTTAAAATAACAAGATGTTGTTTTTATATCATGTGTAACTACTGTGCTGAATCAGATCACTGATTTCTGAAGCACAGATACTTGCAGATTTAACAAGAAGGTACAGGTTCATTGAATCTTCTCAGTGCCCATCATAAGCCAACTGCTCTGTAGCTGGAGCTGAACATACTAGTTCAGAACTCTCCCAGCTGGAGTTCTACTTCTTATTGAGTAACACCTTTGGTCACCATTGGAACACATCAATGGCTTGGTGGAGCCACTGGAATGAAATGAAGTGCAAGATCCCATCTCCCATCAGATGTGACAAACTCTAACAGGACAGCAAGTACTGCTTTCCTGAGGATCCCAAGCAGCTCCCTGAGTGATCAGGGTCACTGCATCTGCACTTCACACTTATCTTGAGGGACACTTGCTTGCCTGCCTCAGTCAGGAGTTACTGTGGAGGTCTCGTAAGATGCCCTTGAAGCAGTGAGTTGAGGTGAGACAAGACACCATAACTGCACCACAGGGGTCAGTGCAAGCTGCAAACACATGCCAAGCACTGGATAAAAACACTGGAAAGGGCCCCTGGTGCTCCTACCTGCAGTATCTAAGTAAAGCCAGAGGCATTGCCAATGCTGAGCAAAGTCTCTCCAGCCTGCTTACGGAGCACTGACAGTCATGGTCCTCACGAGCTACTGGGTTATGGCCAAGAGAGGAGGAAATGATCACACAGAGACAAGAACATGCTTTCCAACCACATCACAGATTCAAGCAAGGATGGAAACAGCAAACAAATAAATAACGTAGAAGGCACCCAACATTTAAAGCCCTTCCTGGGCAACCGTGATGTTCAGCAGATTATTATTTGTGCTGGAGACCCAATAGGGTCCCATTGCTACACATGGCAAGAGTGTTAAAATCTCAGAGATGAGACAGCAACAAAATATCCTGAAAGAAACTACCAAACAAAGGCACCACCAGGAGGGGCCTTGCAGGCACTACCACAAGCTCCTGCACTGACTGCGGCTCACTGTGCTGACAGGAAACATCCCATCAAACTAATGGCATAAATTGCCCAAGGATAGTGCTCAAATTACCTTCTGAGAGATGTCACTGAATCTAGAAAGTTCCATTTCCCTGTGGAATGGGTCAGTATTAAAAGGCCGAGAGTTTATTTTGAGTCTCATCAGCTTTCAGTGATTTCAACACTGCTGCTGAGTGTTGAACCACGTACTGCCATGGCAGAACTGGACTCAACACCTCAGCAATCAAGTTACTATTCAATGGCTGGACTAAGGCAGCTACCTGAGGAAGCCCATAGTTCCCAGTTTGTGGCTGGATAGTCTTGGGCAGAGTGTCTCTCCCCAGCAGAACAGCAGTAACTGGCACCAATGCAGAAGGAAACCTGCCCACTTGGCAGCTCAGAATACTTCAGAGAGAATTGCCTCTTGCTCAGGGACTTGGTAACATATATCAGTGTATCTCAGGAATAGTTGTGGATGCATCACTCCTGCCTATCTGCCAGTGCACTTAGGGGTAAAGACGAAGAAGAAGAACGCAGCTCTTAATGAAACCAGAAGATGCTGGGTGACTTCAAGGAGCCCAGACTACAGCCAACATCCTTTCAGGTGACCACTGCCATCCTGGTTTTTTTTTGTTTGCACAGTTGCTAGCACAGGACCAACACAACGTCTAAGCCCCCAGGACTATGACAGCACAAAACCAGTGGTGGCATGGGACTATGCTTTGAATCATTAGCTATTATTAACTATGAAAGAAGAACTAGTTTCTAGAGCTTGACAAACTCTAAACTCAATATATCCCATGGTATTACCATCTGTGACAGACAGGAAACCTTATTCACAGTTTTCTATCCATACTAACACATTAGGCTTTGGGTTTTCCCTCCCATGTTTCACAAATATTGCAAGACATGTATGAAAATAGATGACTTAAATTCTCCTCTTAATTACTGCTGGTTGATGGCAGTCAGTGAAGGAAAATGCACTGAAAAGCGAAGGGGTACACCCTACCCAGGAAGCACCAGCAGAGCTAATCATTTGTCTATCTGACCTCTGGGAGAGAGGTGGGAGGTGCAGCTGGCTGAGGTTACTAACAGGAAACCACATAAGAATTTATGTGCATCTCACAACATGTGTATTATAGAACAACAGTGTTTCTCTTACCCCCCAAATTAAGGTGCAGGGCCCCTTGCTCCAGAAATGAAGGATATTCTGAGCTTCTAAATGGCTGTACAACCACAGCATGCCCTTACTACTCTTGCTGTATAAGCTGCTTCCCTGGGCTTTTTTTAATTTTCTTTGCTGTAGCTTGCCCATGGTGCAGCTGAGTTGCAGCCCAACTGTCGCTCTGCTTCAGCTGGAGGAAAAGGAGAAATGGAAAGGGAACCTGGGCTTTTTGGTTAAAAATGAGAACATGCTGAGGGAAAGAAAGAAGGCAGCAGCCTCAAAGACACAAACTGGGCCTCAGACGAGTTATCAAGAAGTGTCACGCCTTCCCTCCACCTTGACCTCCCCTCCACAAAATCACTTTGCTCAGCGCAACACAAACACGTGCCAAGAGCCAAGCCCTGTTTATCACAGAGGTTACCTTCAGGATCAGGTGAAACTTAAAGAGCTTTGGCAGTGCTTGGTTCACACTCATTAACTTCTTCTCTCTGGCACTTATAAACCTCAGACTTGGCAGAACAAGGGGTAACTGGACCTCGGATTTTACCCAGAAGTGGAAGCACAAGAGGTGAACTATTTCACAACTCTGTTTAAACAGGTTCCTCGTTTAGTTTGCCTGTCTAGCCCACAAGTATAATAATTATACAACCTATGCTCAAAACGAGGCTGCACGTGACCCAATAATACAATAATCTGTAAAAGAGGAATCACCAACATCTCCAATATCCATCCATCTATTACTGCTATTTTTAATTCTTCATTTCCTTCAGATAGGCCTCAGCAGAATGATTACTTAATTCTCTGTACAATTATATATACAACATCAGGAAACACTGCGAGACAGCATTCCAGTGCTGGCTAACATGCTCTGATATGCAAAAACACCACCAAGTAAGATTAAGTTTTCTTACACTCCAGATTCTTTCCAACCTGTTCCCACAGCTGTTGGATAAAAAGTCTCAGAAAGTTTAAATGGAGAAGCACTTGAATCATAATAACCATTATCTGATAGACCTCCCTAGAAATCATCTTGTACCAGGAGAGACTGAAATTTCCAGCTGACAGACAAAAATAGCAACTGCTTGGATGAAAACTTGGGAGAAAAAGGTGCTAAAGCCAACCTCACCCAAACCACTCAATCTTTATTACTTTTCACTGGGAACGGTGAAAAGCATTTTACCCTGGATTATGCAGCTCAGTATGGGCCTCTAATAAAAGCCCTCATTGCAAAATTGCTGTATGACTGAGTGAAACAATGGCTCCTTTATAATAATATTTTAAAGACTCCTGAGGGAAATGCGGACGGCTGAAATGCCCTCAGTGAAAGGTTCATTGCCATGCTATGCACTTCTGCTGTGTAATGTTTTACAAGCTGGGCTGCTCTGTGAATGGGGAGAGCTAGTTCTCGGCTGGCAGAGGCAGCTTGCATAATACCAGACAAGTTAATCGGTAACAAGCAATGCAGGAGACCTTTGTTCCAAGTGTGACACACACAAATTCCACACTAAGCACATTGACGCTTCTGAGAGTTACTCATTGACATGCTTCATTAAATTGCTTGGACTATACCTCAGTGCACGGAAAGGGACTAGTTTAACAGAGCTACATCCTTCTGATGCCTTCCATCCTAAACTGTTGCATTCAACCTCAGTCCACAGATCAGCTCATTACTGGTACGGAAGCATTTCCAGGGTGGATGACAGCGAGCACCTTGCAGCACACCCACATGTCCAGACAATGGCAGTGGGCAGCCAAGGAGGCAGCACACAGCAAAGGGCAAGTTGGCAGCCAGCAGAGTGCTTCTGTAACAGGAAGTGGTTATGGAAGCATGTGTTGTGTTCCTCCCTCCAAAGCCAATGCTCCCCTGTCCACTCTGAACAGCTTGCTGAAATACCACCCTGCCCTCAGCCTCCCTGAATAAATGGAAAGGGAAAGGAGAAATAAGACACGCTTCTCCTGGCATAGTCTGGAATGCCAGACCAAGGACAGCTGGCCTCTAGCAGGTGGAATACACATTGCACCAAAAGCTTAGGAGCAGCACAGCTCTTAACACTCAGTAGAGCATTCAGTTTATACCAAGTCTGAGGAAAAGTATTACAGTTTCCATTGTCTACAGCACCAGATGGACAAAACACTTGTGCTGAACTGAACCGTCCAGTCAGTGCTTGCTGTACAGTGTCACCTCCCATCTCCCCAAGACTGGATTCAGGCAGCTGAACTTCCAGTGCCAGAGCTGTGTGAGCCTCTGTCCAGCAGACCACTATAGCTGATCTGTCCCTAGGTGATACTATTTGTTTGCTTTAATGCCCTAGGAGCAGTAAGCCAGTCTCACTGGTGCAAGGCTGAGCAAAGGAACAAAGAGCCTCCAGCAGTTTGTTGCACAGTCTGCCAGTCCCCAGCCTTACACTTGACTACACTTAACACCACAGCACAGCTGAAATTCAAAGAAGTGATAGGGAAAAACCCAACCATCATGACAGCTCTCTCAGAAGACAGATGAAACCCACTCTGCTTTGATAACAGCAAAGTCATCCCCCTTTGATAGGTTATTTTCATGTCTGTGAGTGCCACAAATAGCTCTGAGACAAGGGAGAAGGCCAGCAAACGATACTCGAGGAGGTCCTCGCTCCTGCCTGTCTGGAACGCTGCCCACGACACTGAAAACTGACACGTCTCTCCACGGTGCCGATGCCCAAGGAGGAGCCTGACGCACCCGGCAGCCATGCGGTGACACACGCAGCGCCAGCGCCGAGAGCGCCCGTGGGGACACAAGACTGGGAAGGCAGTGGGCACATCCCCCACTCCCACGGAAAGTGGCTTCAGAGATCACCCCCTCTGCAGCTCCACTCGCAGCCCAGCAGGCACACAAAGGCACCGGTAAGCACGCACCCGCAGCAATTGTCACGATATTGTCCAAGGATTAGTCACCTAATAACAGCGTCGCCCTCGGCAACAGGGAGAAGAGAAGGCTGTTTCACCCAGAACTCAAGTTTTATCCATCCCACAGCAAATCCTTTTTCATGCTTATCTCTCTGAGGGCAGCATCCTCTCCTTCTGTGTCTAAATACACACACACGAACACATGTATGACTATTAAGGACCTGGTAATTATGCAAAGAAGCCCCATGAGACTGACTGATTGCCCCTACCCCATGGCACAGGAACACAAAGCCAGCGAGGGTGGCTCAGCAGGCTGCACTGCAATGGAGAGACCTTTCTGTCATCCCCAGAGCATTTTTCTGCACTGCAAATGCCTTCATGAAACTGCTCACACATACAAAAAACCAAAACCTTGAACTGCACAGTATGAGCAACAAGTTACAGGCAGAACGTGCCAAATCCCAGAAATTCTGGTTTTATCATAACTGTAGTTCTAGGCTACCAGATTTTAAATTATGTGGTTTCCTGCATAATCTGAAAGGTACTGAGCCACTTGAGACCCAGGGAACTGAGGTGTGTGTACAGCACCACCTCCTGTGGGAAGTTTTACTCACTGTAGTTTCAGTGATGTGAATAATGCCTTTATAACTCATTTTTCATTTGCCTTCACTTCTTTAAAGAGGGACACAAACTGTGAGGTCTGGCAGCCACAATACCTTGTGTCACTACTTTGATTAAGAACTATTCTGGGAATGACCAATTTTAAGGAAATTTCTTTTGTCTAGAGAAAGATGATTCATCAGATCAAATGGTTTGCAAGCTTCTATTTCAACAAGATATTTATCAGAAATGTTCCTCAGGTCAAAGACAGTGAGTTGAGAAACAGAATCACCTACAATCACATGTAGATGACACATCTCTAGCCTGCTAAACAGAGCAGTTCCTTTGCATATAAAATATGCATGTTCCAGCCCTGGCTCTACCTGACTCAGAAGGAACATGAAAGCAGGTGAGTACTGCAACTGCTTTCTCCAAATAGTACCTGCTTTCTACAAAACAAGAAAAAAAACTTGACAATAGGTACAGTTGTACCTGATTTGGATGTGGGAAACAAATGCAACCACCTGCTCTGAATGAATGTCCTATATAATATCAGCTGCTGGTTGAACCTTCGATCATGAACTGCATCATCTCACAAATACTCCATTGCTATCAGTCTCCCTTCTCTACTCTTCCTCCTTTCTTTCCTCTTCTCATTAAAATGGGAAACTGATGACAAGGCTAAGAAAACAAACTGTTCTGAGCTATTTGTGTCTATCCATTGTCACTTGTAAAAAAACATTTTGTACTGATAAGAGGACACACAAGTCTATGAAATGAATAAATAAGTGCCTGACCCAGTTAGTCAAACAACTCATCTAAGAGATTTCAGGGTAATATTCCCATTCCTGTATCACTAAACTAGGAATAAAAAGAGCACTTACAGCTCTATAAATGAAAACACACTGATTTTTCTACTGTGACCAGTCACATTTAAGGCTCAACTGCATCTCCCCTCCTTTCTTGAGCTAAAGTGAGTTATTCATTAATTCTGATATTCTTTAGTCACTGCCTAAAATGTGAAGTAGTTTGTAGAACAAAGACAGGAGTTAAGGGTCATACTGGTGGGAGCAAGTGCTTGTATTTGCTTTTGGGGTTGGTTTATTTGTTTGAGGGGGTTTTAAGATTAAAAGTGAACTTTCCTTTTTTCAGATCCACGGAAAAGAGATCTAAGAGAAAAACAAAGAAAAACTGCTGTACTACATTATTTAAGTACAGTGTTTTAAACTAAGTGCACAAGCTGACCTGTATTTAGTTTATTAGTCCTTGTTGTTCCCAAGACAGTGTTGTTCTGTCTGCTTTCACCGAGTACTCCTTAGTCATGATTTTTGGGAGAAAGGTCACAACCTTGCCCTTCCTAGTGACAGTCAATTAAGCACAAAACACCAAAGCCACCTAGAGTTTGGCTATTAACTTCAGGAAGCATTTCATCTAATCCCCAAATCAATCCTCATCTCCTCTAAGAAGTCTCCTTTGTGGACAATGAGACATGGCTGCCATTGCAAATTCTTTAAATTTCAGCTAGATCTGAAACTGGGTGATGAAAACTGCAGAGAAGGGTGGAAAAATCTTAAGATAAACAGTGTCTGGCACTAAAAATACTAGAGTTCTCAGGAAGGCATCAGTGTGTTCCCTTCTACAAAGGAACAAGCTTCTGTTGTGCTTCCATAAACACTATGCATTTAAGGCCCATCATAGAATACTTGGTCAGCCAGGGATCTCCCTTTTCCATCTCCATTTGGTTCTGAAAGTTCAAAAGTCACAAGACCAATTAACACACAAACCAACCTATTCAGCTTTCCCTATGCAGTGTCAACAGCAGCAGTTCCTCCAGGTTTCCTCCAGGATCCCTTGCACACTGCAGGCCCTGCACTCACCCTGTGGTAGGGACAGCTAATAAGCTGCTTTAACATTGACAGTGTAAATACTCCACACATCAACCAACAGGTACAGCCAAGGCTTTCTCTGTACAAACCCACTGTACTCAACTCAAAACATACACTGCTTTATTTACTCACTAAACAACACTGAGCAATGTCCTTTACAACTGCTGGCTTAACCTGGGCTGTTACAGAAGGAACTACACATTGATGAACAGCCATATTCTGCACACAATTATGCCTATGGTAAAAAAATATCTTAGATCCCTTTCCCAAAAAAAATACAATCAATAAATGACTGTTAAAACGATCAGACTGCAGTAGGAACTGCAAGGTTTGCAGTCAGAGTAATACGAGATCAACAACTTTGGTTATGACTGAGCTGTGGGATTCAAAGGACAAACACACCCTAATGGAGACCCTTCAGAAAGAATGCCAGCCTCAGTTTTTGTTTTGGAGAAGCAATTCTTGTCTCACTTATAGTAGCTCTAAACTCAATTTAAACAACCAGCAAAATCTGCTTTGCACCAATGGCAACTTTTTTGTTGACTGTGTTCTTGAATCTTGAATTTTGTTTCCTGACTGTGGAAAATTCTGATGGAGTATTAAAATGTTCTTTGAGTGTTGGCCTGTTTAATTTTTCCCTTACAGGCTATGCCTTTTGCTCTGCTGGCACTGGAAAGCCATAGCTGAGGAACTTCAGGCATGTGGTGAAAAATACCTGTTTGCTTGTACAAACCCTAAGGGAAAAAACTAAAACTTGTCAATTTTTAGGGACATCTTGAAAACAGTCATAAATCTGCAACTTTGTTTATACTGGTTTCCATTTTCAGTGTTGAATTTCACTAGTCTGTGCCTTAAACTAGATGGGATTTCCTAGCAAAAGTACTTTAACCCACAGGTTATTTAATGGAGGAAGATGGTGATGAAGTTAGCTCTTCCTCACTCCCCCATAAAACCACCATTTTGGCAATGTAAAATTATCTAAGTAGGACAACACTTGCTGCTCCATGATTCTGCTATACCTGACAGCACTTGCAAGTACATCAAGATAGCAAAAAATAAGCTGTGCATGCACTGGAAAAGCATCTCCATTGACACAGAGATCCATCCAAAATTACACACCACCTCAACCCACTGCTATGGACCTTAGTTTTGAGGCACAGAATTAAGTGAATGAGCTTGTTCTGGTTTTCATAGCGACTATTTCTGTCTTTACAAATTCCTTTTTTTAACATTTTCTCATTTTATTGGACTTTAATGAAGGCATACAAAGGAAAATCAGTTAATAATTAGTAATTTAATATAAAACACAGGAAATATCAACTGACGTGCGCAAGTATGACTGTCTACAAATAAACCTGGGTGGTATCTGGAGGATTTGAATCCCTAGGGCCTGTAATATTCTAAGCTCAGTGCAGAGATAATTTACATCAGGAGTCAGGGTGGTCATCCAAGAAAGGGCTATGAAAGTGTCCCTGCAGAAGCACTGTTAGGTACTGATACTCAGACCCAAGGACACATTCAGATGAAGAGAAAATTCTTGAGTTTCATTACATTGAATACTGCATTGTACTACAATCATTCAAGGAAACTGCATGGATGAATTTTTTTACAGTATCAGAGTTAACTGAGTCAAAAGCCCTTACTAAACTCTTTTTTTGTGTCTAGTCTGGTCTACAACACAGCTACTCCACATAGAAAACACTTACTGGCTTAAAAGAGTGTCAAGAGAAGCATTTCACTTTACAACTTCCTGTGATGTATGAGAACATGTTTGTCTAGCAAGCCTTACCTCTAAAAGCCCATCTTCAGGCAGGTCTGTGCAGTGAACAGCATTGTGAATCTTGTCCTTCCCAAAGACAGCACGCAGAGTTCCAGGTCGGAGGTGATGGGCCAGTGCCTGTTGAACACAAGCAAACCAGAAGACCTTTGTGAACCACACTGTCCATTTGTATCAGGGATGCAAGAGAACCTTATAAAGTAAAATACAACTATGCTATTGAAATTATGTGTAGTATATTAAAATGTGTGTAGTACACTATAAAAGAAAACGTAGATTGAAAGCAGCCCCCAGGAGGAGGACTTGGGGGTGTTGGTGGACAAGAAGGTTGACATGAGCCAGCAACATGCCAATTGTATCCTGGGCTGCATCAAAAGGAGCATGGCCAGCAGGGTGAGGGAGGAATTTCCCCCGCTGCTCCACTCTGATGAGACTCCCACCTGGAGTGCTGCTTCCAGCTCTGGGGCCCCCAACATAAGAAGAGTGTGGACCTGCTGGAGTGAGCCCAGAGGAGGGCCATGAATGAAACATCTCTCCTGTGATGACAGCCTGAGAGAGCTGGGGTTGTTCAGCCTGGAAGTCTCCAGGAAAACCTTAGAGCAGCCTTCTGGTACCTAAAGGGGGCTACAACAGAGCTGGAGAGTGACCTTACTAGGACAGGTAATGATAGGGCAAGGGTGAATGGCTTTAAATTGAAAGAGAGCAGGTTTAGAAAAATATTAGCAAGAGATTTTTCACTTCGAGATTGGCAAGACACTGAGACAGGTTGCCCAGAGAAGTAGTGGATGCCCCATCCTCAGAGGTGTTCAAGGACAGAATAGATGGGGCTCTGCACAACTGTGGAAGGTGTCCCTGGCTATGGCAGGACGGTTTGGAACTACTTGATCCTGAAGATCCCTTCCAACCCAAACCATTCTATGATTCTGTAAAGAGAGAAATTCCAACCTGTACTACACATGTTAAAAAAAAAAACAAACAAAAACCTGCTGAAAAAACATGACCAGGACTATGAATATTTGCTTAAAATTGGGCCAATCAAGCCTTGTTGGGCAGCATACAGGACCCTTCATATTGCAGACACACCTTACACAGCTCACGTTGAAACCTTTGCAGGTCTCAAGCACAGGATGTGCTGTCTGTGAGCAGACACAAATGTGCTGCCTTGCAGATTGCTTCCCTTAACACAGAGCTCCTTGCTTCAGAACCTGACATTTGTGAAGTCCAGCTGCTGAACAGCCTCTCAGTCCTCTCCTTTGACACCCTGACTAAGTGCCAACATCTGATCCCCTCTGAGGATCAATCCACACTCTACATCTTTCTTTTTTCTTTGAAATTAACATTTAAATACTCTTCTTCATCTACAATGCCAAATACCTCTTAGGCATTTCAGAGGCCTTTTTACTACAGCAGATATTCAGGTCCTGAGATAACAGCATTCCTCCCCTACATCTTTACTGTGGTATTTCTCTTCATACCCTGGAGGACTGCCTTCACTGGCTCTCCCCTCCATCATACTCTTTATTTCAAGCCACAATTAAGTCCTGCTGTACTTCTCTGCACTATCACCTTGCACTGTTGTCTTTTAACCCCTTTCCTATGCCATGTATGCACTTGGCCTCTCTTCTCAACACCTTGGAGGCTCTTCTCCAAGATCTATCTCATGCACAGTGAAATTAACCCAGTTTTCCCTCCTTAACTTTGGATGTTCTCCCACGAGTGCCTGTGAGGGGACAGGTGGATGACAAGCTCACACTACAGCTACTGAACAAAGAAAAGAACTCTTTCTTTATAACAAAGCCTTCATCAGCCCCTTTCTGAATAGGCACCCTAGGGTACATTAGGGTGTAATCCCTTTGGAAGTGGCCAGTGCAGTTTCACTGTGCCACTCCCGGGTGTTTGTTTCAGTGTCACAGCTGGAGGTTACTGTTCCCACAACTGAGTCATCAAACTGGATTGTCCAAGCATTTCCTAACTTTCAGTGTCAAATGGGTTCGAATTGACCTCATCAGTAGCTCTTAGCTGACCTGGAAAACCTTGCACAAGTACAAATGAGAACCAGTCCATGATGCAGTCTCTTCTGGGATGGCAGTGAATATTTTAAACTAATCCCAAACGACCTCACATGAGCATTATCTGACATCAACACCCTTTGTCCACTTTCCAGCTTCACCCATTGTTTACATCTCATTACCAAACTAAGACAATTGGATTTTAAGGGCAAGAACTTCTTATAGCTCAGCAAGTCCTAGATATTTTCCTGTCATAACAATTAACAATTAACGATTATTATAACCTGTTACCCACCCGGAAGACAATTAAACTGCTTTAATGCTTGGAGTGTGTATGACCCATGTTTCATATCAAAGCATGATATGAAGAGAAGTTTCAGTTCCTCATTGTTACTGTGTGTACATCACAGGTTATACAAGATCTTTTGATATGAATGTCAAGGATATTTGAATAAGACACACTCAACATCAAACGAATTTTGCTTCAGAGGAAAGTTTAAGAGTTTTACTTAAAAAAAAAAAAGCCCCAAGGAGAAAAAAAACCCCTCTTCTACACGGTCCTCATTAAAGGCTTGAGATAAGGAAGTCTGCTGGAGAAACAAAAGTCACATGCCAGTTAACTACAACTATGTGACACCTTAATCAAGCCTTCCTTCAAGCTACTGTTGATTGCAGTAATAACTAGCTGTCAGGAAGCCGGCAATAGCACTGGAGCTTTCAATCATTTTAACGAAAGTTTGGGAATACTAGAAAAAATGATCATGGCTATGAAACCTTTGGAAATAATTTAGAAACAGCTCAAGTCTAAAAAGCAAGAGCTTGGTGTTTTATATTCTGTTTACTTTCTATTCATCAAAAACTCTTTTGCTCAAACTGTTCTGTCCTCCAATAGGTCCAGAAATGCTGCTTCTTATGAAAATCCCACAAGATTTTCCTTGACTCATCTTCTTCATCAAACCCACTTTTCTTTTCTTTTTTTTTTCCTCTTTGTTTTTTAAGAACAGCTATAGTCTCCTGACTTGTCATTTATCCTAAGCCATCATTTCTACTTCACAACTTCATGACAAAAGACATGTTTCTTCCTGTGGACTCACTCCCTCTCACTAACATGGGCAAAAGCTCATGCTCTTGCACTGTGCAATCTCCTGTTCTTCCTTCTATTTTTCAACACAGGGTGCCACACATTCTAGTGCCCTCCTGGAACTCTTGCACAAAGAAGGATGCATTCTGTTCTGCCCAGGATTGCAAAGGATCAGAAACGCTCAAAGGTAGGTCCTTCAGCGCTTTACACTGTTGATTAATAAAAATCTAAATAAGCCTTTCTTGCCATTAGTTAAGTAACACTATGTAACAGTCTCTGCTTACATTTATATAGCCAAAAACAGTACAGGAACTGTCAATTCCAGTTTTATTATTCCACTGCTTTCTCATTCCACCACCGAGGAATCATGAGGAAATAAGGCACGTGTAAATGATGGAGATACAAAGAGCTGTACAGCTCATATATTGTGTCCTTGTGTATGTATGGCTGGAAATCTTGGGAATGTTTCAGGGAAGAAGAGAGTTCATTATGGAACTTATTGCTCATAGCAAGTATTAATACACACTCTTCTGGTCCATGACAGGAATCATACCAACCATTTTATTTATGGATCCTCATTTGTCACAACAGGGAGATACAAACAGTGGGCTTTGGGCTGGTTTCCCCGTGCCCTACCATCCCCATTTTAACCTTTTTCCTAAACTTTTGGTTGAATCTAGTTTCTGGAGTATGTGCTTTGTGCAATAGTTTCCAGAATTTTTTTGAAAGGAGTTGAGAGTGGGATGTTGAAGGAGTTAAGAGCAGCTGCAGCTCTACCATATGCATGAGAGGAGACTGATGTGTGTGTGCTGGAGCTTCGTGTGCATGTGTAAATGGGGATGAAACAAAACTGGCACCTCACATAAGACGACACTGCCCATGGCAAAACAAACTAGGGCTGCTGTATCAAAAAGCTTCACCCTCTTTGGTCTTACTCAGCAGGTTATTTGATCACCCCTTACAGCTGGGCTTTGATCTACATTCAGCCCCTTAAAGATCCTTACCCCGTGCAGAGATACAGATGCATGTATTTCATGTTTCTCTTTAACATGTAACTGATCCAATGTAACGCTGCCTGCTTAGCGCATTTCTAAAATTCTTCTATTTCTACACAAGTGAAAGGAAACAAAAATGTCACCAATGCCAGTAATATGTCAAAATCAAGCTGAAAAATTCATAAACACATTCATATGCAAAGCTCATTAACTGCTTTTCCTCCAAAAGGCTGGAGTTTTTCATGGGCTGGAAGTTATATAGAATAGTAACATGTATTCCAGCCAAAACTGCAGATTTCAAGAAAATTTAGCCCAAACTGCAAATTTCAAGAAAATCTGGCCAGCTTTTTTTTAAGCACTGCTCTGAATATTTAATTGGGTATCTAGAAAGGCCACTGAATGGATCAAAACTATACAAAGGAACCTTTACAGCCTAAAATTTTGTTCTTCTTAAACATGAACTAGAACCAAGGAACCTTGAAAATTTGCCAGCCCTCTTGAATGAAGCAGAATACAAATAAGAGTTTGATCAAACCCTCTCTAGCCACAGTGTGCTCACCAGGCAGGTTCCTTCTTTTAGTTTTGCTTTCACATCAGCAGCATTCAGAGGATCTCTTGGGCTGCAACAGACTGCACAGATCCCTCTACACTCACAGTAAAACAGTTTTCCTTTTCTAGCTGAGCCCTGGCTGTGTGCCTGCTCCTTGCTCTTCTTGGCGTTCCTCATTCATCACTTTCTGAAGGTTTTGTGTTGACTTGGTGTCACCACCTCTGCCCACCCCACCCTGCACTCATGAAGCTTTTTCCTTCTGCAGTTCCCCATGCTCTGCTGCTGCCAAGAATGAGACGGTCCCTCTCTCCCCTTGAGGGTGACACCTAATCCAGAAGGCAGAGCCAGCCTCAGGCAAACAAGCAAGTGCCTTTCTCCTTCTAAGGACCAGCTATGCCCTTGTCAAGAGAACAGAACACACATTAACTGTGAACAAATAAAATAATGTAAATTCCACCACTCACCTTGGAATTTGTCTTTAGGCATTGGAAAGCCTACTGCCTCATCCAAGCAAGACACCTGAGCTTCTCTGCAGTGCATAAAAACGATCTAAAACATTTGCAGCACAGCAATTATGGAAGCTAAGGAAGGATAAGTGCCTCTCCCTCTTTGCATCATCACAGCTCTTCAGGTGACTTTTATTTCCAGGGCATTTTAGCACCAGTCATATCAAACACTGATGGTTGCAGTAGGGAGCCAGACAAAATACTCATTCCTACAAGCCATCAGCAAGAGGCAACACAATAAAAGCAGTACAGTCTTTGTCATACAAACCAGGATACTAGACAAGCACCTCCTGCAATGCTGATCTAAGCTACAAACATAAACACTACTGTTACAGTGAGAACAACCTCAGGTCAGTCCAAGAGATTCTTCACAAAAGTTCTCATTTGAAGACAAATGTTTAAGTGTCAAAATGAAATCTGTGGTCACAGGTGACCTTGTGCATGATACCAAAAGGCCTGGCTTGCCTTAGCTTGCTTCACATGTTTTCTTTGCAGCTCACACTCCCCCCAAATTCTAGCCAACCACTTGTGATGTGTGTGCTTCTCGATTTGTTACCTCAGCTCTGCCTGGTTTACGTCACTCAGTTCCACGCAATAGGCTGCTTGGAAATCAACATCAGCTGCTGCAGAACAACAGTTTTCTACTCCTGCAGCAATTCAAGGTCCAGTTCATCACCCCTCAATGCAGTACTAACCTTTCTGTTTCTATTACAGAGAAAAATTACATAAGATTGTGGTGCTGTTGCCACTGTAAAAACTAACTGGGGAAGGGTTTTGCCTTGATACCTGGGGTCTGCCTGTAGAAAAGTACTTTACAAAGCTTCTAAATACAAAACCAGGTCAGTGTTAAAGAGAATGCAAGAGGCTTCCTTCAGCTTACATTTCCTACATCAAGCCAGAACAGAAGTCACTTGTTGACAGTGACACGTTTTCTCTTCATTTTTCACATGAGCTGCAGCAACGTCATGTACAAATACAGAGTCAGTATCAAAGGTCTTAAACAGACTTCAAGGGAGTCAGTGTTACCTGAAAGTGCTTTTGTACTTTCCACCTATCACAAAAACATAATCAAGCCAAAACAACCTCCTTTAAACACACACACTGAACTCCCCATACTTTTAATCTTTATCACAAGACAAACTCAAGAAGCTGGAAAAGTTGCATTCAAAGTCTTTATAACACTTAGCCTAACCGTCTCTCCCTTAGCACTGTGCACTCCACCTAGACTTCCAGGCTGTCCTCTCCTGGCTGATGGCAGAATGGATCACTTATTGTCCATTCTGACAAGGTTCTCATACTTTTAAGTGAGTCAAGTCTGTAGCTCTGTACGCGAAAGAGCACGGCTGTAAAGGTTTGTTCAGCAAATGAATTGATCTGATCCAGGCAACAGCAGTCAAATTTTCAATTGCAAGGTCTATAAAAAGTGCATCTAAAGCACAACTCCTTCTAAAATCAAACAGTTTTGCAACAGTAGCAGCAACTTCTCAAACCATAATTTATTTTATTATGCAAGCTTACTCTTGTCTGAGTAAAAAAAAAAAATCCCTATACTTTTCTTTTTTATTATAAAGTCAGCCAACCTCTGAAGTACCAGTCTGAAGCCCTGTATCTTTGGAAGTTTTGTTAATGCACCTAAAATTATATTCCACACTCCAGTCTTGGCAGTTTTCCGGAAGCCCACAAGTCTGTACAAGTTGTTACACTGTCTCCTCCTCACCCTCCATCCCCTCAGGCACTTTGATTCTCTGTCTCACTCCCACACCTTCCCTACCACTCCTCCTCCCTGGCAGCCCAAGGGTTCTGCACCAGCTCTCTGTGGGTTCTCTGCTGTGGGCAGCTCTCGTGGCACATTTGCCAGCCTGAGATAGTATTTTCACTGGTCTTAGTGCTTCTGTGGATGTTTAAGTGATTCTAATGAAAAGTGCCCTGCTCAGAAAGTTTGTGTGCCTGTCTGCCATTGGCAGTGTGCAGAACTTGGGTAGCCACACGTCTGAGTTAAATGTAAATTAGACTGGATGGTGAAGCCTTGAAGATAACTGAGATACCAAATACAAGCTGGTCACAAAATAGGAATAAATAATGGGACAAGCTGAATAAAATATCCAGCTTGTCCCATTATTTGTCCCATTATCTGGGTGCCATAAGGGATATTTATGTTATTTGACAAGCTGGAAAAAGGAAGCATTTAACAACTGAAAAGCAACTAACCCCAGAAGACATCAG
The DNA here is from genome assembly GCA_037834095.1 of Argya squamiceps. NCBI lineage: Eukaryota > Metazoa > Chordata > Aves > Passeriformes > Leiothrichidae > Argya > Argya squamiceps. The sequence goes on from JBBMKD010000001.1 coordinate 21,384,232, forward strand.
CACATGCAGTATAACTGTAGATTTCACTGTTAGATGCTTTAAGTTTTAAAGGTGAGATGGTCCTACTGATGCTTTTCCAGTACCTTCCAAGGCATACAGAATATCATCCATTTATTAATTCACCTGTAAAACAAGGACAAAACCACACTAGCCTGCAAAAGATATTTTGGGATTTTATTAATTCAGATTAGCAAGATATGTGAAGAGCCTCCAGCAAAAGTCACTATGAAGTTGCAAGACATTGTTTTTCATCTGCAGATATTTTGGCTGATTTTTCCCCAGTAACAACAAGAATAATTACAAATTATCTTTTTCTCTGATTGTTTTTGAGATTAGATTATACATTTGTGAAGCAATCCAGGTATCAGAGGTTTACACTTTGCAAAGCATAAAAAAATGCTTTGAAATTCTACTGAGACTTCTCAAGCTGAAGCAATTTTGGACCATCCACTTCAACAGAAGATGGAGATGTACTGAAAGCTAAAATCCACATGTCTGCTGTAAACCCCAGAGATCCCTCTCATTTGATTCTTAGCATAGGAGAGACCTTCCCCTTCCATCCTGTGCCCTAAAGCCTCTCCAGTGCAACCTTGGAGGCAGCAGTGCTGCCATCTTCCCACACAGCTGTGAGCAGCCCTGTTCTGATGGAAGGAATCACTCACTATTTGTGTTACAACTGCTTTTTAAAAGCCCCTGTTCTGGTCAGGAATAGCTGTATTAGCCCATGTGCCTACACCTACCAACAGATGGTTATTGGCCTGAAAAATGTATAGGAAAACTTATAGGAAGAGACACAAAGAACAGAAATAGCAGAATGGACCCCATTTTCTGGAGTGGGAAACCAAGACAGTGTGACAGTAATTTTCCAGGGGCACAAAAGAAGTACATATTTCACAAGAATCACAACTTCAATGTCTAACTTTCAGCTCAGGTATTTAAAATCTCAGATCAGTTCCTCAACTGTTCTCTCTCCTTGATGCAATGCTTTTTAATTCCTGGGAAGCACTCTGATGATAAGCCATAGTCTGCAGAACTCAAATCATATCAGGTCACCTACGGGAACTTGAGAAGTGCCATTGGAATATGAAGAACTGCTGCTCACCCATCTTCCACCCTGACCATGTTCTAGTCCTTTGATGTGGGAAGTCAATGGAAGCAGAGAAAGGAAAAATTTCTTATTAGGAGTACTCAAGGGAAGTCCCATGTGCACATCAGATGCAGTCTATCATACTGTAAGAGAAAGAAGCTGATAAAAATTCAGCTCAGGTGGCCCTGCAGCAGAACAGAGAATGTCAGCCTGAATCAAACAGACCAGCAAGCAGCACCCCAAATTTTTCAGCAAGTTCTCAGAAATTGAATTAATCATTTTATATCTAGCTTCTAAAATGCTTTTGTTTAGTTAACAGTATCCCCAGGCAATGACACCAGTGATACATACTGAAAACTATTGCTGCAGTTTTTCTCACAACTATGCTAAGGCTGTCAGCAGTTGATGAGAGGAGGAAGAATAATAACAATAATAACAACAACAATACCCATCATCACTGTAAATGTGAAACCAGACTACTTCGTTTTGTTACAGAAGGGAAGACTTAGGCCATGGTATTTGTTTTCATCCACTTTGAAGCCTTCATTAATGTAGTTGAAGCAGAAAATAACTGCAGGTACAGAATCACAGAATAAGCTGTCTTGGAAGGGAACCACAAGGATTGTCAATCCAACTCCTGACCCAGCACAGGACACTCCAAAGAGTCACATCAAGTGTCCCAAGACCATTGCCCAAATGCTTCCTGAGCTCTGTCAAGCTTGGTGCTGTGACCACTTCCCTGGGGAGCCTGTTCCAGGGCCCAGCCACCCCCTGTGTGAAGAAGCTTTTCCTAATACTCAACCAAAACCTCCCCTGACACAACTTCAGGCCATTCCCTCAGGTTCTGTCATTGATCACTGTAGAGAAGAGATCAGTGCCTGCCCCTCCTCCTCACAAGGAAGCTGTAACAGCAGTGAGGTCTGTTCCCAGTCTCCTCTTCTCCAGGCTGAACAGATCCAGTGACCTCAGCCCCTCCTCATGTGGCTTCCCCTCAAGGCCCTTCTCCATCCTGTGTTGTGGCACCCCAAAGTGCCCCCAGCACTCGAGGTGAGGCCACCCCAGCTCAGAGCAGAGCAGGACAATCCCCTCCCCTGCCCGGCTGTGAGGCTGGGCCTGATGCCCCCCAGGACAGGGTTGGCCCTCCTGGCTCCAGGGCACTGCTGGCTCAGATTCGACTTTCCACCAACCAGGGCCCCCAGGTCCCTTTCCATGGGGCTGCTTTCCAATGTCTCATTCCCCAGTCTGTCTGTGCATCCAAGGCTGCTGCATTCCAGGTGCAAAATCCAGCACTTTCCCTTGTTGAACTTCACATGGTTGATTGCCCAGCCTACGCATTACTCTAGGTCTCTTTGTGGGGTCTGTGCCTTTGAGGGAGACAACAGCTCCTCTCAGTTTTGTATTATCTGCAGACTTGCTCAGTATCCCTTCCTTTGCATCCAAATCATTTATGAAGATGTTGAAGAGCAGAGGGTCAAGGATGAAGCCCTGCAGAACCCCACAAGTGACAGATCACCAGTCTGATGTCACTCACTGTAACCCTTTGTGCCCGACCTGTGAGCCAGCTGCCCACCCATCCCATGATGTGTTCATCCAGCTGTATGCTGGACACCTTGTCCAGAAGGATCCTGTGAGAGACAGTATTGAAAACTTTACCAAAATCCAAAAAGATTACATCAACTGACTTCCCTTCATCAACACAGTGGGCCACTGTCATTAAAGGAAATCAGGTTTGATAAGCAGGACTTTCCTCTCACAAAGTCGTGCTGGCTGTGATCAATGACTGATTGTCTTTCAAGTGCTTTTCAATACCTCCCAGAATAATCTTCTCCATAGCTCCAATTTCTCTCATGAAACAAGTTAACATTAAGAGTACCTAAGACACACGGTGATCTGCAGCTCCTTTCTTGTTTGGCTGTTACTAGCTCTACTACCAATGTATTGACCAAGCAAAGCCTGAATAAGAAGTCCTCTGGGATAAGGAAAGGAGAAAAGTCACCTCTAGGAATTGACTTACCACTCAAGATCTAATGACTGAAAAATGTAAAACCTTCTGGGACAGTTACAGCCAATTTAAGGATATTCACAATCACATCATCATGGTTGTGTGGAAAAGATAACTGTTCTACTACCCTTTTTCTACATGGTTATAACTTTCTCTATTGCACAATTTCATCAGGCAGCTTCATGAGTTGCTAACTGCCATTTACAGAGCTCTAGAAAAAGCACTTGCAGCCTGTTCTACCATGTACTACCTTAATTTTATTAAAAATTCTATCTTTATTATTTTCTTAATTTTTAAAAAATGAAATATCACTCATATTACCTCATAACTTGAAGTATTTGCAACAGGACAACATGACCAATATGTTCCAACCAGAGGCTGGGACAAATTCTAGTGAAGGACAAGGCTATCTACAGTTGACAAAAACCTGAGTCAGGCATATGAGCAAACACTCTTAATCTATTCAAATCAAGGATTCTACAAACACACAAGGTCATTGTGACCCAAATGCTAAGAAACTAAAGAAGAAACAGTCGTTTAGTAGAGTAATAGTATAATTTTCGTTTTCAGACAGAGTGACCTCAGAACTTGCCATATCTTTTGGAAACACTGCTCTCTTTTTGTAAGGAAGAACTGAAGCTAAAAGTTGTTTGGCTTTTTTTCTGAATGTTTCTTTTCTGGTATTTTGTATGTTCAAAAACATTGCTGTCCAAGGTAAAAAAGTGATTTGATGTCTGCTGTAACCAAACAGAACAAAAGAGAAGCAAAGAAAACAACCACATAGACTGAAATTAACCCAGAACCATCATATTCTCAAAAAGGCTCTTACTTAGCCTTGATGGACATGAATGCATTATACATTAATTAATCTATTCCCTTTATATATTAATTAATCTATTCCCAGAAAAATCAGCAGCTACAGCAGAACCATAAATAGAACAGTCCAAAGGAAAAAGAAGGGAGAAAAAAATACTACAAAAATGAAAAGAAAGAGAATCACCAAGGAAGACAGACAATCTCTGACTGCAGGAGGACACTACAACCTAAAAGTTCTGATGACTAGCTATTTCTATTGCTGACAAAGACTGTTTTCATGAGGGGGTATATTCTTGTTTTTAAACAGTATTAAACGCCCCCCATAGGCCAAGTCAATCACATTGTAATCCAGTGCAGCTGTGAGAAAGAAGCCCTGGAGAGAACTCTGCAGACTACCTTTGATCAACCTAGCAGTGCAAAATTACACTGTGTATTTGTCTATACTAAGCTGGTATCACACGATCAGCTGCTACATTAGAAGCCTACCTCTTTTTCTACAGTAGTGGGAACCAAAACTTTTCCCTTTAATCCATCTAAGATACCTAAGCAGAGATACAACAAAGATATGATATTTTGAAATTTTGTATTATGTAGACACAAACCAAGCAAATGCCAAAATAAACAAGGCAAGACTTCTAAAACTTTGTGTGGTCACTTTTAAAATAAAATATGAGCCATCAGTATGAGAAACTAAATCTGTAACATCACCCTGAATCATGGCATTTATTCAAAGCTTGGAGAGAACATCCAAAGCTTGGAGGAAGATCCAATGCAAACAGGATGTGGAAGCACTAATTTTGCAGAACAAGACCTGCAGATGGACAGTTATTACCAAAAACTCCGTGCAGTCAGAAAAACCCCACCTCCTCAAGGCTGAATAGACAAATTTATGTAACCCACAGCATTTTTAAGAATCTTGTGTTCATCACAGTTGCTTAAAATAACCACTTCTTTAATAACACACACCTACTACTTTGGGATGTGCTCAATCTGAGTGCAAAGGGAGCCTTTATGATTTCTAAGCCAGTCTTTCAGTCTTCATTCCCACCTACCTACAGATACAATTAGTCTGTGTGATTTCAGATCAAATTAAAAGTCGTCGTGTGTCTGCAGAGCTGAACAGTACCAAGGCCTTGACCAAAAAATTGAATTTTCTTAAAAAGTAAATGTTCTAGGTGCAGCTTAAACCCTTAACAAAATGGCTAGTCCAGTGACACTTTGCAGGGAAAGGCCCAAACATCCAGTTCCAGGAAATCCTGGCAAATTAGCCATTCTGGAGAGTAACTAGGAGGTCTGCAGGGTAGCTCAGCAAGTCAAGGAAGATCAGTAACCAGTGCTGTAAATGCTTTGTGGCACTACTCTCCTCCAGCCTCTGGGCTCATGTTAAGCTTCACTCCTATTGCTAAAACAGAGCAAGTTATTCCAGCCTGGAACTGGGCGACAGGTACCCTGAAAGAAACATTTCAAAGCCAGAGACAGATTGACGGAAGGGAAACACAGGAATGCAGATGGGAACCCTGAAGCTTCTGAAGTTGATGCTACTTTCCAGGAGGACATACAGAATCTTTGACAAGATGTTGTTAACTTCCTGCAAATGTCCACAAATCACAGTTAAAAACATGTCTTGTCATCAGAGGATACTAAAATATCATAGTGTCAGGTAGCAGAGGGAACTCCAAAAAAATCCCCTACTGCATAGGCTAGAGGGGTTTTGGTAGTCAACTAATTATAAAAAAAGGCACTGCAGCAACTGGGAACGAGATGCAAATATACTCTGAGTCCTCTCCCAAAGGGCACCAGCACGTTCTCTCCGGAGGATGAAAGCAGCAGACTCTCCAGTATCATGCCTCTGTGGTGGCAGTGGGACTGGTAATACACAATGCAGTATCTTTTATTAACTATTTTACCAAATTACTGGTATTTGGGACACTGAAGTCCAGTGACCTCACATCCAGGATGTGTTTAGGCAGCAACAGCTGCACTGACAACATATTCAAGTTCAGTAGCTCTGGAGCCGCAGACAAGGAGTGGCAGATAAAAGCGTTTTTCCCCCCAACTGTAACTTTGCCAACATGCCTCAATCACACTGGATTTAAAGCAGTTAGGTCTTGAGGGCTCTGTCAATATTTAGTCTCCTGATGGAGACTGTCAGTCACCACTAATAACAGCAAATTTCAATCTAGCCATCAAGAATCAAAGTGAGCCTACAAGCTCCAGCTCCACATGACACTGAACAGCCAGCATATGACAGCAACCTTGCGGCAACAAGAGGCCACATTAAAGCAAACCACTTGCAAGCAAAAGGCTCCTCCACTACCACTGCTCTCATTTTTGTTCTAATCTCTGCACAAAGACATACTGCCCTGAGGCTGAAATCTCTCTTGCCATCAGTGGACTGACCATCACCTGCAAAGAGTGGCTTGGAGGAGAGAGTCTGCAAGAAGCACAGCTCTAAGGCTGTCACCTCAAAACTGTAAGCAGATCATGTATCCGTGCCACTACAAAGCACACACACGTGATCAAAGCAAACAGGGCAGCAGGGCTAGAGTGGGAGTCAAGGCCTGCCAGACCTCTGCAGTACATATTCAGAAGCAAAAGAGACATCAGGAGAACTTACTATGAACACTGAATTCATGCCTGTAAAAAATTACTTCTTGGATCCTTGACTCTCAGCTACCCCCAGGGCTACAAAGAGCTTTGAGAAGAACAAATAATTATCAGTTTTGTTCCTGGTGCAGCCAGTGCAGACTCCATGACTTTTAAACCAGAGAAAGCAACTTACTGCCACAGGTGTGGTGTCTAAAGGCTTGTCTCTGACAAGGAACTGTAATACTGTTGGAGGTAAATTTCAAATCATACACCAACATACTGGCATTCTAAAACAGTGGTGACAACTCCTACTGCAGCTGTGGGTCATTAGAGCACAGCTATCTTAGGACTTTCTTTCTTCTAGATCCCCTACCCGTGCACAGACAGGTGGCATGGAACAAGGCAGGAGAAGCCCTGAACCTACAGATACCTTGGGCTTTATGAATCAGCAGTGCCAGCTCAGAAAAAGGGGGCTGCACTGGAGGGAAGAACCCACCTCCGCAGACAAAAACCATCCTGTCTCCCAAGTAAGAGGCCTTAGCTCTGTCTAGAACACTTTTTAATTAGACCTCCAGAGGTTAATGTAGAAGTTAAAAACTGAAAGGACAGAATCAGATGATTGACCCTAAATAACATCTAAGCAATTCAATCATGTCTTTCCCATTGCTGGCTTAGACAGCAGGATATTGTAACTGGTATTGATTGGTCTGTTTGCTACTCTAGCTGATAACAGTCTGCATCTGAATGAAAGCTTTTATTTTTATTACATGACTCAGACTATCTGAGGAGAAAATCAATTATATTAAAATCTTCTTTGTTAAAGAATAAGATTAAAAAAATCTTATTTCTCTCGAACGACATTATGTATTTCATTGTCAACACTCCTATCAGGGCTCACTAGGCTATAGGGAGAATCCACCCTGAAATAGCTCTAAAGGTATTACCAGAAAATGAGTACTTGAAGGCTCAAAAATAGCCTTTATAGTCCTTTGCATCTTCCACTGAAGTATTCCTTATATGATGCAATATGAAAATGTCATGCTGATAATGTAGTTCTAGGAATGAACACGACCACTTTAGGCCTCACACAGGCCTATTTTTCAGTGCTAGAGATTCACAGGAGGTCTACAGAAACAAAGATCTTACAGCAACAGTGCTCTTTGGCTCATACTGTTATCCCTATTTAACTGATGTGATTAACTGAGGCAGAAAGATATTGAACTTTTTGTCCAAGGTCACACAGTGAGGTCAGGAATGGAGCTAAAGCAGACTCCAGCTCTTTCAGTTCACTGCTTTGTTTTAAACCATCTAATCTCCCTTTCAGCTCTTTCATGCAAAAGTAAGAAAGACCTGATACACTGTTACACTTAAAAGTGCAAATCCCCAGTGCAAAAAGAATGCAGGTTAGGATTTAAACCAAGTGTATGAAAATCCCCTTCCAGTCCACAGGAGGCAGAAATATTGCAGCATATCCCGTCACTTGAATAATACCTCACAACAGAAGGGACTTGAGTCACGTTTAGTGTACTGCCAATTCCAAGGAAAAGCTCTTAGGAATACTAAAAGTTAAGCAGTCAGACAGGGACATGTAACCAATGTAGACTCCTGGAATCATGTATTATAACCAACTTGCTAATGTGCACATGAACAAAGTTTAAAAAAAAACAAACAAAACCAAACAAAAAAGAAAAACCCAAGCAAACAAACAAACAAAAAACCATAAACCCCCCCCAAAACAAGAAGACAACATTGAACCAAACAAAAGAAACCCCACCCTGAACCAAACAAAAAAAACCCCACCCTAATTTCAGCTGCATTTTTCAAGTGTTTTATCAATAAGTAATCATCTTGACAACTCCATGACAAAATTTTACCAAGCAGTTATTTCAACACAGAAGCTGCACAAAGATGTGCAAACTAATGCTGTAACTTCAGACCTAAGTAGTAACAAAAAGCCTTTAACTGGTCCAGAGGCCAAAAATACACAAACATTAGTGAAATGAAATGTAAATGCCAGCAAACTCAAGCAGTGACAGGATTCCCTGGCCACCATCCCCGTGTTCCAAGGTTTTCCATTACAGATTTTACATCCTGGTCCATGTTAAAGAAATCCAAATCAAAGCAGAATAGGTTCCTTTTGTTTTGTTCCTTACTGAACTTAAACAAAACAGCTTTCTTGATAATGTACACTGTGGTGCATTTATCCCTATCCCTCCAAGCATTTTCATTTCTTTACAATGAAGGAGAAACACAACTTCATTTTGTCAGACTTTGGTTGCAGTTAGTAACTTTTATTTCCAAGTAATCATATGTACTGAAAGTTCAAAAGACTAATGTTCTGTAAGAATCAGATTTAATGAACTTTTTAAGTCCTCTTCCTAGCTTCTAGAACAGCTACCTCTTTGTCATAAGTGTAATTTTCTTCCTTCAATTTCTTTTCTTTCAATTTCTTTCTTTTCAACTGCACCAGTAGAAACAGAGTGAAATAGCATCCAGCAAAAAATGTGTAATTTAACAACCTGCATAGCAAGATTTGATAGTGTATTTTAAAAAAGGACTTAAATAATTCAGACAAACCATGAAAATCAGTGGGACCTGAAGTTATTTCAGAAACCCCATTCTTATTTGTAATTTAAATCTCCGAACAAAAGTTCTCAGCTGCTCATAGGATATCAGCATTTCAAACTTTATAGTTTTTGTGTGCATAGCAGAGCCTGAGGATGCCTCCCCTCCCTGAAAAGCTGCAGTCTTGTGTGACATTCAGAGACCTTTTTAAACAGCTCTTATTAACATTGCAAAGAAACATTTTCAAGATGAGCATCCATATGACAGCTGGCCTTTTATAGGGGTGCTGGCAAAATAAGTAAAGAGTAAACAGCTGTTTATTAGAGTAGATGTGGAGAGAACCTCCCACTTCCAAGGCTCACATACCAGCCACGGAGGCAAACCAGGACAGAGAGGAAGAGGTACAGAGGGGCATCAAGAGCAAGGCACACAAGCATTCTGGGACCTGCCTAGAGACTGCAACTGGAAGACAAGAACAAGCATCATGACTGGAGCACAGAAAGGCCTGAGGTGGGACCACCAAAGACACAAAAGAATGAGCTGCATTCCAGGAGCTGAAGTCGAGTTTTGATTAAAGAGGCTGACAGCTCAGCAAGAGTACAGTGAGCCAGCCAGACACTCAGCAGGAAAGTGCCAGTGTACAAGAGGGATGCAAGGAGCAGCAAGATCTGCAGAAGGGCATATATCCTACTGCATGTACTATCTACTGGGGGCAAGAGTTCCACTTCAATCAGACCACAGTAATTCTGGCAGTGAGCACATTCAGCTCCTTCCAGAGAAGTCTCTTTATCCCACCGCCTGCTTTCCAGATCCGATAGGGCTCTTCATACAAGACTACAAAGAGGCTCAAACCAGGTTTTTGTTTAGTTGTCTTCCCTACGACCACAGAGGAGGTTTTAATAAAGTATTTATAAGCTGGTTTATAATGATGGGTATTTTTGGCAGAGAGCTTTATTGACCTGCAGTGCTAACAAAATATTAGCCGCTTCTAGAAGATAGCCCAAACTCCGATTTCATTTTTGGCATTACACACTTGTTATAAATTATCTTATTAAAGTCTAATCCTCAAAATAGAAGAATCCTAATTCTTTCTTCAGCCCTAAACATCCTGCAAAAGAACAGACTGAAAGGGCAGCTAACAATCACATCCAGTTTAGATATCTGACGTGCCACAAAGTAATTATTATATTTGTTATGTATTTAAGGTATAATTAACAGCACAAATGATTGGGAAAGATTCATCACATAAGTCAAATTACAACACCTTTATTCACTTCAAATAGCACTTGGCCTTGAAAGCAATGGCAGTGATTTCAATGGCAGACAGGGTACTCTTTAACAGGAGCCAAAGTGACCCAAATGGGTCCATTTTTGTAGTGAACTTGGTCTTCTCCTTTGTTTATGAACAGTCTGCACACACATCAGGATCTAGCATATGTAAACAGACAAGTTATAAAGAGATCCAGATCTCTTAATGATAATGCACTATTTGCATGGCAATTAGATGTTCCTTAACCACTAGAGTATCAAGTCCAAATTATCTTCATGGTCTGCACATAACCTCTTTCAGTAATGAAACTGCCTGTTATGGTTGCTGCTACTCCTGTTTTAGACATCCCACAAAGTGCATGTGGGAGCTCCTCTGACAATTCCAGTAGGGAATGACAAAAGCCAAGATACCTTAGCCCCTTTATCCTCAAGGATAAGCTACAAACACCATCTGAAGAGACAGGTTAATTTCAGGCAATGACTAGTCTTGAGAGCAGCTGCAGTTACTGTACTTAGGCTTTATGTGCTTGGAGAATCAATTCATTTGCAATTTTTACAGAAAACAGTGCACAGAAATATAACACATAACATAAGTTGCCTGTCTTCCAAACATACCATTAGTGGAACTGCTCTGAAGTCAGTGTCCAAAACTTACAGCTTCTGCTTTCACTTGAAGCAGGCAGATACTGATTTTTCACCTTCACAAGTCAGAGAGTTAACCATTACCAGGGAAACACAAACAGCATCACTAGGTCACTGAAGAGCAAGAGATCTGGGAGACAGGAAATTAGCTCCCTCCTTTGTGGTTTTCTTCTGTTACTCAGAAAAGCCATCAGTTTATACATTCCTCAGTTCCTCAGCAGCTGCTTACACACATTGTATAGTTATGACAGCTTTTCATGGGAGTAAGGAAAACCAGTGGAAATCCCCTTATATAGGAGCAATTGCCTTTCATAAGCAAAAGCCCCTGAGATGTTTGCAAGCATAGGTTGACTCTAATGTATCAGGTATTAAACAAGCAGACACATGAAAAGGATGTAATAGGCCCAAATAAAATGGGCCTGGCATCTTTGAATGTTTTAAAGACCAGAAACCTTAAACACGGAATTTGAGACAAAACTGAAACCACTGTACTGTGTACATTACTACTGATATACTATCCTCCAGTTAAAACTAGGTCAGATAAATGGCTTATGCTCTGTTTACAAGATGCTAACACCCAATAGAGAAGTATTTGAATGCTACCAAACAGAAGAGGGAATAAAGACTTGGATAATGCCTTCAACCTGTGCTTTCTTCTATAATGGAAACTCTGTATCTGAAGAAAAATATATCCTGAATAACTTGTTCTCCCCTTCAAACATCCATCTGTGTGATTTTTTTCCATGAAGACAGGTGAATTTCCCTCAGGTCTGCAACTTAAACATTAAATCATAACAAGAAAATCATACAAACCCTGACTTCAACACCTGCATCTTGATATTTCACCTCATTGTTCTTCTGTGTAGAGCAGCCTTCACTGTTTAACAAAAATCTACAAACTTTCTGAGACAGCACTTATGCCTGTCTTCAAATTGCACACAGTATCACACATAGGTAATTATCCGCCTCAAGAAAGGAAAAACAAAAGCTAGAAGCAAACAAATATGAGAACTTTGACATCTTTTTTTGTTTGCTTTCTTCTGAAAATCAAAGGCACCTACTCTCCTTTCAGTTTCATCCTAGGAGAACGCCAGAGACTGCAGTGAGTTAACATTTGATTACACTGGCATCCACAAGCAATAACTGCTCATTCCAGGGCTCTGAAGCCTTGCATTATTATATTTGTGAATATTTAACAGAGATTTTTGCCCAGATAGCTTTCCTTTCACATAAATGTCATCACAGTATTTCATCATCTGGTTTAGGTAAGATCAGAAGGGTTGCTAAAGGATTTGCAAATTGCAAGGCTAGCGTTTGACCTCTGTAATAAGGTAATACTGACATGTTTCTAATGAATGCAGCAGGCATGTGGCCAGCCATACCACACTTAGACATTTAAATTCACTTAGCATACCAATTTTTTAAGGTTTATTTATCACTCGAAAGTACTTACAGGGTCAGAAGGACCACAGAAGTCTCTGAACACTTTTGAAGGATCGAATTGTCTGATCTCCATTGCTATGCAAGGACCTGAACACAACTCTGAAACCATTTCCTGGAAGAGAAAAAAGACAGAAAAGAAGTTGAACTCTTTGGGCTTTAGCAAGGCTTGTATTTCTCCCCAAAACGAGGCCCAAACTTACATGATGGGAACAATCAAGAAATACTGGTGCACTTAGGAGAGCGAGGACAGTAAACAGATCCCATTAGTATTCACCACAAAAGAAATGTTTTCCATTTTGCTACTTGGTTTAGAGGGTGGAAATTGAGAAAAATTGGATATTCAGCTTTAACAGGATACTGAATAGAATATAACAGCATCCATAATACTTTATATTCTTTTGTAGGTACATCCTTATTGATCTGGACCTAGACTGCATTGCAGTATCTCATAACTTGTCAAACTAGACTGAATCACTGAAATGCACTTTGCTGAGTTTTAAGCCTGAAAAATCACACTATGTTCAGCCAGTTCCATAGACAGCAATGTACTTTGCAGTGTTCCCTACCAGAAGCCCAGTACATAGCCTATATCTGTTTCCAAATATACACTCATTTGATGGCTTTAAGTCATTAAAATGCCTCCTGGGCTTTTGGTTCTCACTGTCTTTTCCTCACAGATTACTACAGAAGCTGAAACACACAAGCCAACAGAATTCGTGCCTGTGGCACAACCTGTTAGGGAAAGGGTCTGGCAACATTCTTGTGATGTACTAATACCAGGATCTCAGTTACAGTGAAATCATCTGTTTCCCTGGAGTCTCCAGGAGAGTAAAGAGACATCCTGAGTTCCGTGTGGGTGATGAAGATGGGTCATGGTTTTCATAAGCTTAAATTAACTCTGGGCATTAGTGCCAATTTGGAGTTTGTTAATTAGAGGTATAGGTTTCACAAGCAGAAAGAACCTATTTTGATGTTCTAGTCTGACTTCCTTTTTCAAATCGTGCCCCTGTAATTGCATACTTGTCTAGAAATCTGGGCAGACAAGTTTAAAACAAATCAAGACAATTAAAGGAATAAAAACCAATGAGGAAAGATGAAAGGACAAAACGTGCACAGAAAGTAAGGGAGGACAGGTAAGGACTAGCAAGGTTCTGCAATCATGCCCACCAGCCACAGGCAGATGAACCTGTATGCTCATGGCTCAAAGGTGAACCATGACAAAGCATACAGGGCAGATGAAAGAGCAGATGGAAAAGAAGAACTAAGTCTTTCCCTTCCTTCTATGAATTATGACAGAAAATAAATACACAGTGACTCTGAGTCAAACAGCACTGTTCCAAAAAGCTCCTATCCTGATGCTGGATTCCATACTGAGAACGTGTGCCTAAGCTCCCCTCTCTGAATTTTATCCAGTGCTGCTATCATCAACCAGATCCTAGGAAATTTAGGAAGAAGTATTCCTTAAGGACATGAAAGGAGTGCACACTAGTGTCATGCACTACAACATAAATAAATATTTAATCCCAAAAACTGTGTTATCGCCAACAGATCCGCTGTTCAAAAGAGGTCCAAGAGCCACATATTTCATTCTGCTAAGAAACATTGCCCTAAAGTCACTATTCTGCAGGATTTCATTAAATTCTGTCATCTAAAAAACTGTTAACAGGAAAACAGAGAAAAAATGGGCTTTTAACTTGAGTTGAATCAACTCTCTGCAATTCCTGCAAACGGTGGTTAGTCTCGTTCCTCCCTCCTTTATTGTTCCTGTCTCAGCAGGGACATCCCATCAGCAACAGTGAACAACATGACCCAAGTTACTCCTGACTCCTTCAGTACTGCACAGAGTGAGACCTGAACACATCAGGTACAGCACAGAGGCGGCTGGTTCTGTGTCAGACAAGCCTGATCTACATACATAGTCCCATCAAGCCCAGAGCTGAGTCTAAATAGCAGACAGCATTTGTCTGGGGAGGTTCCCAGTTACAGCTACATCAAATTTTCTCTACCAAATAGTTCATTTGTCAAATATCATGGTTTGTGGTCAGCCAGAACCATTCCTGGAAAGTGGAACAAGTGCAATGATTTTTGATTAACCAAATGGATTCTGAGCTGATCTAAAATAATCTCACTTCTTTTTCCCCCCGTTTTCTATTCTGGCTAGAGTAGGAAGTACAAAGCAAAACAGCACAAAAACTAAGCAACAGTATGTAAAATCCCATGTAGGGGATACTAACAAAGCTAAAATTCTGGGCAATTGTACAGCTTTCTCTTTTCAAAATACTTTATATACAATGTCAAACCTTTATCTGCCTGACAAGGAATAACTGGAAGAAATAGAAGTAGTTTTTCAGAAGGATTTCTGGATGCCAGTATCTTCTGTGCTGAGTTATTTTGGAATGATAAATAAAATTTAGATCAAAACAGATGGTTCTGAGTCACATATAGAAGAGGTCATATTCTTTCTCCAATATCCTATTTCATAACACACTTTCCTATTTGGACTGCACTGACAATATCTGCTGCTGTTGTCTTGTGTGCCTTCTCCAGAACCATTTACCATCATGATTAGCTTTTCCACATTTTCTTGTTTTTCAGATATCCTGAGTGCATGAAAACATTAATTTGATTTATTTTCAACTGAGCCAATCCAGCACATATAACTAGCAGGATGGAGCCACAGATTCTCACTCTTCTTGACATCACCTAAAACGTGTTTCATTTATTGACTTACCTTGTTTAAATGTCACCTTCCCTTCTGAGCAACTCTCCAATTACATTATATAACTAAAATTTGCAACGTGTTAGAGGGTTAGAGATTGTGCAGCCCAAGAGCTGCAGAAAATGGTAAAGAATTTCCCATGTTGTTCAAAGCAGAGACTTTTGCAGCACTATAGGTCTCCTCAGGCCCTGAAATACTGGTCAGATACTTCCATTTTTAAATTCTGCCACATACCTACAAGTATGCCTGTCTAATCTCCCTTTGGTACTTGCCAAAAATGATGTTCAGAGAAGGCCTTATGAGTATTTCCCAATCTGAGAGTGAACAAACAGTACTCCTAACCCATTTAAAGAGAAATCTATAAACCCTGTTGAAGTTAGATTGAACAATCATAAAGGCAGGAAAAAACAATAAAAAATTCATTTTCAGACTAACATTAGTAAATACGCAGAAAGCTTACAATAATGTAACCATTTAAAAATTTAGGAGAATTTGCAGCATAATAGCATGGCAGTGAAGCTAAACTCATTACTATGAGTAAATTAGATAGTAAAGTAAAAATTACTATGAGTAAAATGAACCAAAATCCTCTGAGAGAAGGTGATCCAGAAAGACAAGCTTATTTTCTTGTGTTCCTATTGTTCTATGTGCAGTCAGGAAGTTTTATGTGACAGTACAACAAAGCATAATACTATAGAGAGTCTCAGATGTCCACTGGGATTACAGCAGATCTTAAACTTCTTAAATTTTTTGAATATTTACAAAAGTCAGATGAATAAACCAAAGAATAGTTCAAGATGTCATTAGGAAAGCCTCCAATACAGCAGCCTCATTGTAAATAAAATGATAAATAAGTATTTTTGTCCAAGCCACTATTGCAATATCCAGTCAAAGACACGGGTGTGATACATTCTCATAGCTCAACATCAAAAAAAAACTTTTCTGAGGAAAGCCAGGGACGTGACTCTGTTGTATTTTACAAATTCCTTGGCTGAACAACTTTCATGACAGGCTCTCCTCTATTACAACACACATACACAATTCTCACAATGAATTAATTTATTTGAGAACAAACTAGAACTGTCCAATACCAGCTTCATAAAAGAAATCACATCACAATCCCAAGCAAGAAGAAATGTGGTGATTTCCTCACTTGAGCATATCTTATTTTTAAACAGATTCTTGTTAAACTTATGCTTACCAGGTATTCAGGGACAACGCCTTTGTAAATCTCATAAAATTCTTCCACATTTGTACGCTCCATGTTGAACTAAGAAAACCAAAATGTTAGCCAGTCTGAATTAAACAACAACAAGAATACACACACACCTCTTCTTAACCAGAAAACATTCAGAATCCTTTAAGTTTTACTAGGTAAAAGGAATGGCTTTACTACTGCAATACGAAGCCTGTCAGCAACTTAGTGATGCCACAGGCAATACAGCACACAGAATCTTTTTCCACATCAAATACAAGTACACAATGTAGTGCTGGCCAATCCCACTAAGAAAGGGGCTATTCTTCATTTGTGATGGGGATTTGAGTGATTGGAGAGTATCAGATCTTGAGACTTCCACCAGAATTGAAGGGCAGGACTCTTGGGAACAATCTCTGTGCCAAATCCCTTTAACTGCTGAGGGTGTTCAGGGTGTCAAAATCCCTTAAGTACCTTTAAAAGCATTCCCCATAATTCATACTAAATATATACTTTAAAAAATTAAGGAAGGATATTAACAATAGTTTCATTAATCTTAACTAGTACATTTTGTAAAGATATATCAAATTGTTCCAGAAGAGACAGATATAATTATCGCCCCTCCTAACTATAGGGAAACTCAGATATAGGGAAGTGAAGTGTCTTGGCTCAAGGTCACCAAGCAAACAGAAACAGATTAGCTGATCAGTCAGATACTAAAACACAAATATCACAAGGACAATGCTGATCCCAAAACATTGCTACAGTCTGCACAAGGGTTTTATTTTTTTACTACAGGAAGACACCTGTGCACTGCTATGATGTGCATACAGCACAACTCCAACTTCTGTTGATCATAAAAACACACAAAAGGAAACCTACCATCTGCAAAGCTGAGATCTCAAATCCTTCCTTGAGGATGGCTTTTATAATCTTTCCAGCAAGCCCTGAAGAAACATGGAAATACAGCATTCAATTTTAAAAAGCAGAATTTACAACCAAAAGTTATTATGCCAATATACTGCTTATTCTCCAACTGAAAAAACAATGTTTGTGTAATGCTGTGAGAGGAAGCAGAGACAAGAGCTGAGTTCACACACTCTATGTTCTATATGAGGTTATGTGTTGATGATTTCAAATAACTAAATTCCATGCAGCTGTTGAAAAGCATTTCTACCAAAAAAAGGTAATTAGTGAAGCCTTTGTTTTTCTCAGATCAACTGCAAAACACACAGTTGCTTGCAAGACCAAGATTTATATTTTTAATGAAAACCCATTGGCAATACTGATGCTTTATCAGTCATCAATTCAGAGCACCAGCTGTCTTCTTCTTTTTGCAGGTCCTACTTTAAGCCAGAAACAATGAAGGAAGATTACAAATGATGCCAATAAACTGGCACAGAAGTTCATGTCTTCTGTGGAAAAAACACATCAGTGCAAAATAACCTACTCCTTCGAAGTTTATAGCTCCCAAATATGCTATTGCTGATGAGACTGCTTGCTTATTCTCTCCAGAACACATCCTCAAAGACTGAATGATACTGTAAAACAAAACACTGAATTTCAGTAAACAAGAACCACTGATCTTCCACTGAATGTATATTTTAGATTTGCCTGTGCTTATAAGAACAGGTCGTTTTGAAGATTATGTCAGCCAAGGACAGCACTCTGTGTGAGTAAATTTCACAGAATCTTTTTTTTTTATGAACATAAATGCCTGTCCTCTAGTACAATTTGTGAGAAACTACAAATTTCTGGACATTTATTTAGGAAAGAATTAATCATAGAAGGATACTCTGTAATGAATTACTACAGCAGGATGTGACTCCTGGTCATTAGATCCTTTTATTAAGTAGTCTTTAAACTGCAGGATATTTAGCACTACATAACTTTAAGAGATGAGAATAAAACAAAGCTAGTACAGAAGTTAAAGCATGCTTGAGACACAACCTACTAATACCTATGGCATAGGACTGGGGAGTTTCCTACCACATTAAAAGGTCAATGGAAACTCTGAGTAAATGAGACTGAGAGTTGAAGACTGTCAAAAATTGTATTTACAAATGAAAATGAAAATAACATGTCCCTGAAATATTTGCTACCATATTTTCACAGTAAGATTTCTGTAGAAAAGCCCTCCCTCTACAAAACACTGCATATTTTCTCCAGAAATCTTTCAACTAGTAAAGGAAAAATCTGAGATTTCGCTGCATATTCAGTCCATGCAGCTCTTTGTGTTTAGAACATAGAAACAAACAGAGGCAAATACAATTCTTGTCCCACTATACTGTTCCACCATGTTTTGGTGAAAGTTTCCTTTTAACACTCCTGTGAACCCAGGGGAAAAAAAACAAACCTTATTTTAAGATAAATAATTGCAACAGCAAAATGAAGGGACTTGGACAGGTTCGGCCAGAAAATGCAAGACCACATCAGAGAGAGAAACCAGAGCTCTGGCTTCTTTTTGTCCACCCTGCCAGAAAGGCTGAGCAGCTCAGATGCTTCCACACAGGTTCCACTGAGGCAGTGAGTCTTCAGTCTTGTTTTCAGAGATGAATGGGCAGTTTGTAAAGAGATCAAATGACTGGCTGGGAATCATTCAGGAAATGAATAAATAAACTGAATAAATAATATAATTAATTAACAAATTAAATATGTGACACAGCATAAGCTTTTCCTCATTCTCAGTCTTCAAAGACAACACTCTGGTCAACTGCTTCACCAGAAACCAGAGATGAACAAAGGGCATTTGCAGATAAATGGTCACTGTCACTTGCAGGGAAAAAGCTATGAGAAAGGTAATGGACAGCTGCTTTGCCTGACAGATGTTCTTTTTACACATTATCAGTCAAGAATGGGCTACTTGCATAGGCACTCTCAGCCAGCAAGCATCTAATTAAAATACATCAAGTTATGGGGTATTATGGAGATCTGCTTTTTACAGAACTTCTGTCTTCAGCAGTTTTACAACTTACAAGCAAAATCCATGTTTTAGAGAAGCAAAGTGTGTCTCTACTCAGCTTTCTGGGCTGTTTCTCTACTGAAGTCACTAAGTCTTATCTCTTCTGCAGAGAGGAGATAGTCTCCTTTAATGATAGAAATTAAAGTAGGAAGGTATTTTGCATAAAGGTCTTTAATGCAAGGTTCCTTTAATAATTGTGATAAATCTGTCAAGATTTTCCTCTCCATTGTATTTCTGAGTTCACTCTCACTCATCAGAGCAGCAGAGCACTTTGTTGCTCCAGACAGATTGCCCATGTCTGCAACACTCAAAAGGCTTAGCCAAAGGATTTATTTTCATCATTCAGACAGACACCTCACCCACAAAATTCAAAGTGCCTTGAGGAGAAGAGCCATGAGATTTCACTTATGTTTGCAAAGCAGGATGTTAGCTCCACTTCCCAGGTGTGGGAATTGAGGCAGAGGAGCATAAGCAAGTTGCCAGTGGCAGTGCAGATCCACAGATCCAGTGACTTGCCCTCCCTTGTCCCAGTTTAGGCAATCCATGCATCATTTCTCCTAGGGACACTTCCTTTTCAAATTCTACCCGAACCAAAATAGAAACAAAAAGCACAAAGGCAATCCCCAAGCAACAGAAGAATGCAAGCTCAAGGCTCGGCTTGGGATCTGTTTGAGGCTTTCAGCCAGTTGCATGACTGAACTGGGACATATCCTCTTCTTTGGGGGCAGATAAGGCTCAGGAAAAGATGAACTAATTAATGAGTGCCATTTCAGCAGCTTTCAACAATTCTTTTCAACTTTTAAATCCAAATCTGTAGTGAAAAAACAACTTTCTAAGGACCCTTCAACAGGGGTCAGTGGATGTTTAAAATGTGATTACATTAAGAATCCAAATCAAAGCCACAGATTAGGCACCAGTTATGATGAATTTTCAGTCACAAAGCACAAAAGAATCCCAAGCATTACTAAGTACAACTGAGGGAATTTAACACTAATCCAAGCAAAAAGAGTGAAAGACAGGGAGCACAGGCACACATTTTATGTCTGTTGGGCAGCATTATGTTACTACATATCTAGTACATAATAAATTTCCAATATAGACAGAGATAATCTTCCAATATATTTTAATCAGGTGAAATGATAGAGTACCAAGACTTCCTCAGTTACATTAATATTATATGACTTGTTCCTTTACAACATACAGTATTTGAAAATTGTCCTTCATTAAGAAACAGAAAATAGCAGGGAAGACATCAGACTGAAAATGGTTACAACTGTTTGCAGAATTAGGCATTGGGATACAATAAAACAGTTTAATGAAAGTCACTTTTAACCTAATAGCACTTTAACCAATCAGCCATAGCAGCTGTGCTACTGGGACCTCTCAGTCCCAGTGCACTACAAACCACCAGCCCCAGGAGCAGGAATGTTACTTTCTCTTCCCTTTCTTCTTGGCCTGCTTCCTAATTTAACCATTCCTCTGTTAAAAGCTCATTAGGCAAGACAGCAGACTGCTTTCAAAGGAAGGCAAGAACTAGATTCCTCATCTCAGCCTCCATATGTCATTTTTTTAAATCCTTCCAATAAATTAAAAATAATTCCTCTTAAACAACAGGGTTTTTCTGACAGGAACACAAAAACTGCCATGACTGATCAGATGATGATCCACCTCATCCAGTAACATATTTCTAAAAGTAACCTGTACTGGATGCTTAACATATCACATGCTATAAGTAGCAATTTCATTGCATGTCTTTTCCTGACATTTTGAAATGCAATTTTATTTCATAGTATAATGAAACAATCTGATTCATTACTGCCAAGTGCTAAGGTCCTGTTTCAAAATGCCAGGGAATCACAATCAGGCTTGACTCCAAGCAAAATCCTTTTTGAACTCTAGAAGATGGAAAAGTGAGATTTAGGGTTGGGCCCTCCTGCAATGTATTTCAGTTGAAGTTCTTGCTAATCTGTGTTTGAGACAACATTGAAAAACACTGGGCAGTAAGTAAATTATAGATGTCCTCAAAAAGTTCACTTCTTCCTACCAGTTGGGCAACCTATACCCTGAAGAACAAGGTTTCTTTCTCTCTCTTCTTTTTCTCCTTAGGAAAACCACAACTCTAGGCACTTTTACTATGAAGCATAAATATACCATTTCTAGACTGCCTGGAAGTTTGGTCATGGTGATAATCTATTATTATTGGTCTCCCATCCCCACTGTGCACTGTATGAACAAGGATATGCAGTCATTTTTGCACCTGTGCCCTGGCACACCAAGGAATGAGAGGGTCTCCTGAGTGACACACTCTGGCCCAGCAAAGCAGAGGGGGACCTCAAAAGCCACCCAGGCTAGCAATGACAAGGGAAAGAAAAGACCAGTGGATACTGATGGGAGAGAGAGCAGCATGTGAGGAAATGATGAGAGAATATTGTTCACAGCCATAGAGTCCAGGATTTTCCATTATTCCTCATTTCTGTCTAGGTACTGTATTAAAGAAGAATCTCAAGAAGTTTGAAGGGCAGCTTTACAGACAGTTATGGAGAACTTTGTCAACACTGCAGCACTGGGGAAAACTTTTACAAAAAATACTCATCTGAAAATACTAAAAGTTAAAAGAATAAAGACAAAAGATATCACCACAGCCTCACTGGAAAATAGTCAGGATAGTGCTAGCACAAGAAAAATTATGCATGCAGACAGTAAATCTCAGGGGGCCTTGAAACCAAAATGACAGAGTGTGTGACACAGCTGAGAACGGGAACTGACAGCTTCAAAGGGGGTGAAAGGTACAAAGGCTTAATTCCAGCTGCAACTTTCTGAACTGCCATGAACAAGGCAAGACCACACATGTGAATGCCAAACAGGACATTATAAGATGCAGAATGATGAAAATCCACAGGGAAAAAAAGATTTTCTGGGAATTCTTGCATGGGAACAGATGGGAAGAGTCAATACTTAGCATTCGGATACAAAGGCCCACAGAAATTCAAGGCAAAAATCAGAGCCAGACTACACAAAGTATCCAGCAATTTGCCTGGGCAGTGTGAGCCACTGGAGAAGACAATTTGAAGAAAGTAATATTATGAAGTAAGGTCAGTATCTATGCAAGTTAGGCTGAACTCAAACTGATGGCTGTATATCTACAAAAAAACACCAAAACTCAGAAAAGCTTAGTTTTCTGTCTTTCTTTGTTCCTGTGTTAAGAGCAAGTTTAAAAAGAAATATCCATTTTACTTTGCCCTGTCTCTCAGGATGTTCATTGCTTTGTACTCCTTTAGCACATCCATTCACATTTTATTTTTCTTTCAACTAAAGAAGATTATGGTCAATCATTCTGGCTAGTGGAATGTTTCCATATAATGAGTTTCATTTATTTTTGCTTATTTCTTAAGTGTGAACAAAACTAAATATGATGTTTTAGCAGAGGCTGTACCACTGGATTATACGAAAGCATTCAGTATTGTAATTCAAACCATTCACAAGCTTAAAAACATTTCTTTCCTTTTTTCTGGTTATCCCTGCTGAACACTGTGCATGGGACTTCTTATGAATGGTTACATAATTCATATGGGCCCTCATTCATAATTCTTATGAATGGCTACAGAGAGGAAGAGGTTAAAATTATTCATTGGAATGTGTATTAGCCCATAATTATAAACAATAACTTTAATCTACTACTTCACTGTCAATTAAATTAATTCTAGAGGTTAAAATTTTCACGAGATCCCCTACAATCTGTAAGGTTCACCAACTCACTGTCCTAGAACAATATTAAACACACTGTAAGCTCTATAATTTATTTTCAACTTGGCAAAAGACTATCACATATTCCTACATTCCATGCCTTGGCTGTTTTCAGATCCAGTATCCTTACACTTATCCTTTCTCCTTACACTCTGATTTGAAAAGGGCAGTAAAAAAAGAGACTTCAATACATTTACCTTTTGCTCCAAGGTACAGTGAGTTAGATTAGGCATGACCACATTTTTTTCATTTTTCTAAAATGTTCTCAAAAACTTCTGGTAACTTCAGGTTCCATTACGTTACCAAATATCAGGCCAGTGATACACTACAAAGTTTTTCTTAATGATTACATTAAATCTTTAATCTAAATTAGTAAATATGCTCATATTTTGTAAATGTTCTTACAGAAAGCTGCCCATCCCCGTCCTACCCATCTCGGGTTAAATAAATTAAGCCCATCAAGTTTTCATTGGCTAAATCTCTTATTCTTTTTGCTCTCTTTTTCTGTTATTTTTGAAACAGTGTGCCCAGAAACTGGACATGACACACAAATTGGATTCTCATGAGCATTGAGCAGAACTAGTGGGTACATAGTGAACATGGACTGTGCCTGTTTCATCACTATTCCAACCATTTCTCTACAAATTTTTCACTGATACTCTGCCAGCTCTTCTCTATTTTATATCTGTGCATTTATTTTCCCTTCTCCATAGTAGTGCTATGCATTTTATATTCAGTTTAATTATCTTTGCATCGCATCACTTCTGCAATTCATCAAGAATATTCTGAATTCTAATCACATCCTTCAGAATTTCAACAGGCACTTGGTACCATGTGTGAACACTGAAAGCTCTGCCCTCACCAATCCAAGCCATTAACAACAATATTGACAAGAACTGGCCCCAGGATGCCCAACAAGACTTCATTTGAAAAGGCCTTTTAATTTGACATGCTCATGTGCAGCCCAACATTCAGGAAACATTAAAGCTATGCAGATGCCTACACTGTAAAGACCTAAACATACAAATTACTGCACTAAAGGAAAATTCTGGTTTCCTAACAGCAAAGAACTATCACAAAGGCACTGAGAACCAAGTGAATCAGCCTATCTTACACTGTTTTACCCTCCTTCAGAGAAGGCATACTTGGAGAATTCAGAGATCAACATAGCATATTTTCCTTCACAAAAGACATGCTGGTAAATGTCCATCATATGTCCATCAATCACTGAGTGATTTCAGTGAAATTATATACTCCCGATTCATCAGTTTCCTTGGTATGAAAGGAGTTTCACTATCCTGAAATTCCCTGGTCCACTCTTAGAATTGACTTTTCTCTAACCCTTTAGAAGTGAAAATCCCAAAATGCAGTAGCAAACACTCAATTCTAATGTCTCTTTTATTTTTATGTTAATACATTATGTTAATGTCCCTGCACAGAGATGATTTCCAGTAACATGAACATCACCAATATAAGGCTACTGAACACAGCAGTAAATACACTCTTTCCAGCTGGAGGATACTTATGAGTTTCAGCAAGGATTGGCTGTGCCATTTGATCTGTTTGTTTCTCTGAAGTGTATCTCCTCCTCTTCTTTCCTGTCTCAAACTGGCAGAAAAGATTTTCAAATTTAGTTCACCTCTTCCCCTACCAAAACCTATTCAAATGTAAAATATATTTTTCATACTTCAAAAAAAATATATTTCACTTCCCCACTACCCATTGAAATCCAGAATCAGTCTAAGCTGGGAAATCAATGCCAAGGTGCTAAAACTTTAGGCAGAAATAAACGAGAAACACTATTGGCTCGGTTTCAAAACCAAACATCCCAGGCAAGGAATATCCATCATTACAACTACAGCAAAGAATTAAAAACACAGATGGAAGCATATGGATGACTGATCTCATGAAAGCTAATGTTTTTTTATTCTAAAAAATGGTGATGAAGTGGCAAAGTAGGTTGTTTTCATTTTAATCACTTTGTCCTAGCTTCTCTAAGGAGAAAAAAAATCCAACCACCAAAAAAAAACCCCAGCACCACTAGACACCACCAAATGGTTCAACACCCTAAGTATTATATATATACAAGGAAAACATAAGAAACAAACTGCATTTCATTTGACATAAGTATGTCTCCTCCCTGGGCAAATCTGTCTGCAAAAGAATGCCTGCAGCTGAAAGCACAGTGTTTTACTAGTTAGTCCTCACGTGACTGCAGCACTAAGACTGCCATATTGCATGTGGGAATACCCTGAGGTCACATCTCAAACCATCCACTCTGAAGTATCTGCAAAGATTTGTGTTCATTCCACTTTTTTTTTTTTTTTTTTTCACTTCCAGATTCTATCTGCAAATAATTCCTTCCAGACTTCAAACTGTTAAGGCTAGCACTGATGTCCCCTGGCACTGCATTCAGTCTTGTAGACAAAATCCAAAGAAAGGTTCTGCCTACAATGAGGTAAACTCCACAGCATCTGCACTTCACCTTTCTATTATCTGCACACTTATCACAGACAGAAGATGTACTTTCAGATTACTTGTGAAAAAATTGTACTCCTCATTTTTTCTCAAGCCAGTTTTCTGAAAACCCTGTTCTAATTCTACGTCTCCTGAAAATAAAAATACTTAATTACTCAAACTGATGCCTAAAAGCAGAAAAAAGGAAACTATTTTCAGAGCTTTCGTATCTAAGAAGTACAAATTATCTTGAGAAAAAACTATGAAAACTTGACAAAAAAACTATGAAATAAGTAGTGCTGAGAGTGATAATAAATTTGCATCTCTAATACACCATCCTCTTTTTCTTTTCCAGCTCATTCAATTTTCTAACCACACACATGTAAGTATACTTAGCATTATACAAAGGTGAACTGGACATTTTCATAGTGAGGCCTTCTCTCTTCCAAAGAGCATCAAGTGTATTGTGTGTCAGGACAGTTCTTCAGCTGTCTGAAAGTCAGATAATCCACTACAATGTTGGATTCCCATGCTCTACAGTCCTCTCCTCACTCTCTCTTATACAGTAAATTCACTTGAGATTCTACACAAGTAAACCTTGTTTCTGTACCTGCCTGAGACTGAACTACCAACCTTGGTATTCTTTTTGTCACATTCAGGTTTGTCTTTGGAGCTACAAACTACTCTCAATTGAATTTTTTAGCCTTTGCATAAAGAAGGAAATATGATTCTTATGATTTCCTGTCGTGCAATGTTTTGTTAATCAATGTAAAATTCTACAACTTTCCAGAGCTGTCCACTAGCTACTAAGTTAATACAGAAGAGCTCTGTAAGTTTTATCAACCACTCAGAACAGCTCTAAAACCACATTTCCACACAATACCTTTTCCACTTGGCAAGAAGGTATTCCTGCACCTTTTATTTTCTGTGAGATTTAAATTTTCTTCAGTTGAAGAGTACTGTGGAAGACAGCATTGTATTTTTTTTAATTAAGAGGAAAAAGGATTTACCTTACCAGACATGTTAGAACAACCTCAAGCTTAGCACATACAAGGAGAGCAAACCTGTCTGGGTAGTTAGTCTGATGCCTAGGACCTCCCAAAATTATAGAGGTTTCCTTGCCTCTAGGCAGACCTTTCAGTTTGCATATTACACACTTCTGACCTCAGCCTTTATAGCCTGATCATCACTATTTTAAAATTTTTCCCCTGCTAATTTTTCCAAGGAAGAAGCTAAAGGCCACATCAAAGAAACTTAAAACCAGTCATGAAATACCAAAGCCTACTTCCTACAGCAAACATGACTAAACTGTTACACATAAAAATATTAAAAGTTAATCCCACCCAGTGACCTATAGGGTGCTATTTCTGCTCACAAAACCATCAACCAAGAGCATTAAACTGATGTTTATCCATTCTGGTAAATTTACAAGTTTGGCTTCTGAGCCCCAGTGCTAATACCTCCAGATGTACTAACATGAGGGGAATGACAAATAGAGAATGTCTAAGTGATTGCAACTATGACCTTTTATCTCAAGTATCAGAAGCACAAGAAGCAGGAGGATTACAGAACACAGACCCACGCTAAAAATTTCAAATTATTAAACAACTTAACTATACATTCCTAGAGCTGTGCTTATTAGTTACAGTCCTCCTTAACTGAAAACTAGTCTCAGGAGACAAGGAGAAAACTGAGAAGACACTGAGAAGTGTAACAGATTCTAGAGGGGATAAACCACAGTGTCTCCCTGATGCAACCCTAGTCAGAAAAAATTTGCCTGAAGTAGCATCAGGTTGCTTTTGCATTCTTCTAGATCTCAGGGAAGAGGAATTGGACTGTTCTTGCAAAGCCTCTTCAGAGTTAAAATACAACCACCTCACTGCTGCCAGCCAGGGAAGCTCTCCACCTCCACTGTGAGCAGCCACCAGTGAGCTAAAGCTGTCTAGTCCAGAGCTCTGGGCTACACTGCCTTCCATGGCCTACCCAGTTCTGATCCTCCACAGAAGATGTTATGCGGACACCAGACTGACAAAATAGCCATGGCCTTACTTCTTCAAGAGACGTGCCCAGCACACATTCCTAGAGGGCCAGTGATGCCATCACTCCAGCATTACCAGCACTCTTGACAGCTGAGGTTAAACTTCACCTCAGTCCCCAACACCCTTTATCAGGCCTCAGGGTTCCCCTGCAGCCTGGCAGACATGCTGACACTCCTGCTTACAGGAATTCTCAGGTGCCTGGGCACTGCACCAGGCCCTGCTGTGCTTGGCTGGCTACGACCAGACGTTTCTGTATGTCCATCAGGAGAGAGGCAGCAAGGCCACAGATAAAACCAACACTGATTTTCCTCTACTTTACCACTGGATAGGAGCCAGCTGTGGCAATCAAAGTCATTTCCAAGAGAGTATTCTGCCCAAGAACTAACCAGCATAAAGTAGAGATTACATCCAGCCTTTTGTAAGCAAGTTAAGCTCACTGAAAAGCACCCTAGTTTACAGCTACCATTAAAGCAAATCACCTTCCAGGACAGAAAACCAGGGAGCTTTTCCTTCTAAGAATCAGTTATGCAACAGACTCTGGAGGAAAAACAAACATTGGTGAAAAGGGCCAAAAAGCAAAATTCAAATCATTAATTCAGTCAAATGTCTCTACAGAAATAAAGACTAAATCTCTGTATAAACTCAAACACGTAAATGAAACTCCATGTAATTGTAAATATGCAATGAGCAGCTTATATTCATGGTAATTAGACAGCCAAGTTCAAAGCCTCAGCAGTGCACAGGAAATTGCAAAAAGGTTTATTTTTAGATACTCAATATTGAAAATTTGTAGAGCACAAATCAAAACTCCAATGCAAAAGAGGCTCTGCTGCTTTGACCCATATGATTTTTCTCTCCGTGCCTCTGGCTTTGCCAAACCTTTTCCCACTGAAGGCCACACAGGATTTCCTTTCCTCTCCAGCTGCTTTGTTTCCACGCACCTGATTCATTGTGTGTGCAGCTTTTGCTTTACCTATTAAACTGTGCTTACCTTAACCCACGAGTTTCCTCACTTTTACTGCTCTGATTCTCTCCCTGCTCCCAGAGAAGTGAGTGGTTGTGTGGGGTTTGGTTGCCAGCTGCTGTTAAACCACAACGAAGTGTTAAAACAGTTTGCTGACTTAGAAAAGTCAGTTTTGATTTCTTCCTTCTGTGGAGGGTAGTAATCACAGCTGCATGGAGGGAAAATGCTCACACAAGGTACACTTTTTATCTTTCAAATTTTAGTTGCTTTTTGGCAGCTGTCCTCTGACTTTTCAGTCCTCTGTGGTGTGAGAAAAAGGACTATATAGGGGACACTAAGACCAGCACTCACACTGCAAAGCTGGATGTGCACATACCTTTTTTTGTTTACCTATATCCATACCTCCTCTTCTCTCCTCACTACCTTCACCCTCCTAAAGGCACTCACACTCCCAGAGGGATGTGCAAATAGGATCACAATTTGTCTTCCAGCAACTCAGAAAAATTCATAGAAGTTCAAGGAAAAAAAAGGGAACAGACAGCATACTATGAAATCTACAGAGATGAGTAAGATTAAAAATAAGAAGAGAAAACCTGAGCTCACTAAGATAACAGCCTGAGTCTCTATATGTAATAGAAATTTTATCTATAAAAACAGTCCAAGCCATCCACTTCGCTATTTTTACACTCAAATGAGGGACCCTAACAATCCTGCCACGAAAAAGTTTCTCCTCTGCAAACACATAGCTAGGTAAAATCATAGTCCCAGCTGCTGCCCATATTTCTGTAAAAGGAACATCACTGTGTCTCTGCTGCATGGCAGACTTATCAGCAGCAGATACCATGCAAGGTCTGGAAGAGATAACAGGCACATTATCAGTAGCAACCACGAAACTCCTTCTTGTGAAAGCCTTTTTTTATTTCAGCAAGCTCTCCAGACATCCCACTTGAGGTGTGAAAGGCCTGGAAACTGCTCCAGCCACTTCTGCTGTTTCCATTTAAGCTATCCACAAAGAAGTGATTAAAACGTTGCAGTGTGCTCTGCATCTTACTAAGAAAAACCTCTACGCTCTCTCACATGGTGATATTTATTCTGCATTCAAAAATACTGTTTCAGTGCCTGAGTCAAAATATTTTACTGCACTCACTGCTCCTACACATGCTCCTGGATCTAAGTACAGGACACACTAGTGAGGTGATTTTTGCACGGTAACAGTACAGCATTGAACATTTCCAATACTCATATGGCAAACTCCCAGGGCATTCTCCAGCACAGAAAGCATCACAGAATCCACCAAATGCTTTAGGTCTTTGGCTCACTTTCATAAACAAGCCTTTCCTACTTTCCATCCCCACCGTATTCAGTGGAACAAGATCCGTAACAGCACAAACCTCCCCTTGTGAGTGGTTTTAATCTGATGTGCTACTGCCGGAGTGGAGGGCCCTGGCCCATGGCCAGGTGTCCTGCTTTCACTCTGTGGGGAGGATGCTGACCTCCAACAGGTGACTGTGCTGGGCAGACAGGAGCAAGGGCAAGGGAAGCTGTCACAATAAGATCTGTCGAACCTCACGTAGGTTTTAACCCTTCTCTTTTTTGCATCTCCCTTCTTATTCTGAAGTGAACAAGTTTCTGCATGGAAAGCACATGACCCACTCACTCTTCATGGCAATGAACTGCAGAAATAGTAAATGTGTAAGAAA
This sequence comes from Argya squamiceps, assembly GCA_037834095.1. Classification (NCBI taxonomy): domain Eukaryota; kingdom Metazoa; phylum Chordata; class Aves; order Passeriformes; family Leiothrichidae; genus Argya; species Argya squamiceps. The sequence continues at coordinate 21,414,425 of JBBMKD010000001.1, forward strand.
GACAACGTATCTGCAAGCTTTGCATGTACTGTGAAACACACCCTGTGCTCACCCAGTCTCATCCTCCCAAAAAGAGAGGACAGGAATGATCATGGATACAATGGACACACCCTGCTTTCTCCTCTGCTATCTGCATTGCTTACCTTCATTAACAGCATGAGGCTTAATAATGCAACAAGTACAGTTTGTGAATTTTGCACTGCTGACTGGTCCACGACCTCCACTGGAGGGAAAGAACAGCTCCAGCTCCTGAAAACAATTGTAATTAAACACATTTTAGATTGATCTAGCTGCACATGTTAGCTTTTATCATAAGTAAAAACATCTGAAGTACCCATAATCACAGAAGATAAACCTACCATGTAGATTGGGCTTTTGCTACAAATACTTCTTCCCTAAAATATTATCTCAATAGTATCTTTTCCTCACTGGCACCATTGTTACAATTATAAAACCAGGATTGGAGCATTTCTTGCAATGTTTTTCTTTTCAGTTCTGCAATGCAATTTGTTCATACTCAGAGTATTCAAAATGCTGATGCAACAATCATTTGGTAGAGGTGTTTCCAGTTTTACCAATGGTCTCTCTCTTTCCTCAATATCTTTCCAAATCCACTCCCTTATACATATTTTTCCTTTTTTTCAAATCATCTCTTCCATTATATAAGCAAAGACACAACTACTATCCATTTCTCAGTATGTTTTCTTTCCATATGCAAAACTGACCTCCTTCCAAATTGTTTACAGTCTTTTCCTTTCATCTTAAACAATTAAACTTTCTCTAAAATGGCTGAGTCACTTCTCACACCTTATTGGCCCTATAATTTTTTTAAAAGTCTTACTGAATTGAAGCTGATGAACTCAATTGCTTTGATTTCTCAGATAAATCAAAGGAACTTTTTTTGCCTCCAATCTCTTTCTTCCCATCATCACTATTTAGATATCAGATACCTTGGGTCTTAGACCATACCGGGGTGAACTCAGCAGTGAGGTTTCTTTCCTCAGTGATATTTTTTCACTGTTACTGCCAGCTTCACACTTTTTCCATACCATTTATCCACATATGTTACACAATCTGCCAATTAACAAATGCAAAACACAGGTTCTATTTCATACCTATTGGTCAAATTCAGCAAGAGAATTGATACATTTCTATTTAAGAGAAAAAACTGCACCCTAGAAATACTACTATCAAATGTATTTGATGTTTTCCTGTATAACAGTAGCAGTGCTAAAGGCCATTTCCTGGAATTGTGTCCCTTAATTTATCAGCTCAACTTGAATGGAACAGACTCAGATTTAGCTCAGGGCGCTTCAACAATTTCTGTAATCCTTTCCTTAAGAATTACACAATTCAAACTTGTCCTGGTTTGGATCTTGAACCACGGATCTTGGACAATGGATCTTTCAACAGAAGGAAAAAGGGCCTTTGCTTTTCTGCTGGCAAATAATTCACATTTTAAGTGGGCACACCTGAGACAACAGGGTTCGTTCCTTACATCCTTCTACTGATAAAATGCTGCATGATTCAAGGAACTTGTCCCACTCTGTTAATTGCTATTTACTTTAAAAGAAGCAGCCAGAAAAAGGCAGTAAAATGTATATAATATTTAACACTTAGTTCTATCCATTAAAATTCATAAAAGGAAATTAATTCAATAATGCTGAAGGACAAGTATAATGGAAGGTCAAACTATAATGTTGTGGTGCCTCAAAAAAAAAAAATTTTTTTTTCCTTACCCTTTATTCCTGATTTAAAGAAATTGCAAAATTTGGCCTGCAGAGAGACAGCAGCTTAGAGTGTATCAGAGACATACTTTCACTTGTCATTTAGCCATCACAAGAACAATGCAGCTTTCCACTCTAAGTGTTCAGCTTACAATGCACTCATTAAATGTGGTTGAGACTTCAGTTTTCTGTCAGGAGAGTTCATTTAGGTCCCTTTATCTTATATTTCTTTCTTTTCAGCAAATCTTCTGCAGGGCCAGCCAACTGGTTTCCATAGCAACAGCTATACAGCCATATAATACTAGGCCTACTAAATTAATAAAGGCACAGGGGCACTAAATTCACAATTTTGCTTGGTTTATTAAAGATAAGTATCAGTAATACCACAAAGAGGCACACACCTACAGTGTCATAAAAATGCTGCAGATGAATGGGGCCTTCAGACAGCATTTCAGAAATAATGAAATGCAACAAGAACAACAAGCTAAAACCTAAGCACACACTTATGCTTCTAACCAAGAATTTATGCTAATACTCTTTCCTACACTCAGTTCAGAAGCTGGCACAGTTGTCATGGTAGTACACAGGAAAAAAGAGAAACTTCCACCCTTATATTTGAAGACGTCTAACTACTTAACCAGAACTCCAAAGACTTTGCTGACTTGAACTCTCCTCCATCAGAAAATATCACTTTTATCCAAACTCTTTCTGAGTCTGTAACATGTTCATCAAGTTGGCCAGCAGAAAAACTGCTTCATGTCCAACATCTGATTTCTTGCCAAAACCTGAGGCACAGAGAGAGGATCCAGCAGCTCAGGCACAGGGCAGAGCAGCAAGGTGAGTGCTTGGCCAGCACAAAACCACCCTCAGCCTGCTGCACCTCACAGCCTGACAGCACCAGAGGGGGACTCTGCCCTCACCACCAGGGTGTGACCTCTGGGCACATTTCACTACTTGGCAGCTTATTAGGTATTCTGAGGTCTCTCTCCAGCTGTGCTACTGCAGCTGCTCCAATTTCAACAGAGGGAAGACTAGAATCAAGGAAGAAACAGCTAGTATCTTTCCCCAGCTAAAGTGGTCTAGAGCTGAGACACCACAGTGACACATCAATCAACCATGAGAAATTCTTGCCATCATGGATTAGCATATCTATCCCACAACAATGCACACAAAAGTCACCTTAATTCCACAGAAATTGTCATATCTATTAACCAGTCCCAGGGCTTCTTCTTAGCACTGAGAAAAGAAACACTGCATACAAAGCAAAACAGAACCAAACTCCTCAAAGCTGTGTCCACTGTGTTACCTCTCAAAGCACAACAAAGTGGCCTGTTTTAAAATTTTTCATTCTGAACAGTAACAGCAAAGTAGGCTGCAAGCAAAGCACTAGTGAGAACTGTGAAGGAGAACAGATACGTGAAACACAAGAGGGCACAAAAGGATTTAATTGTTTAATCCCTTTCTTCTCATGACCAACATTGGTAGACTATAGGTAGATTACACAGACTATGCAATTAACTCATTGTTTGTGATGTACAGGTGACATTAAAAATGACCAGGCATGCTCTCCTGATCAAAGCACCCAAGATTCACCTTTGTGATAAACAAGATTTCTGTTTTCAGACAGTTTATTTTTCCATGCTAAAAAGGAGCCATGAGGAATATGTAAACTAATTCTGAATTCAAGTGGGGAAACAAAATGAGAAATTCCTAATCTGGTTGTTAGCAGATAAAAGTAAAAATAAACCTCAGTAAAGAAGGAGTGAAAAACTTACTTTAGCAGCTGAAGCAACTGAATCTGGGCCATAAGCTGCATCTCTGAGGCCATAATGTCCAAAGCTCTCTGAGATGCTGTCCAGTGTATCACTCTCAGTCGTTGTAGGGTTTGCTGGCCCCACTATTGCTCTCCATTTACTCACTGCATCATCTCCTAAGAGCTCCATAGCAAGGATGGGGCCACTCATTATAAGCTGGAGAAGCTCACTGCAAAATGGAAACAGCACATGGTGAGCCATGCTACAAATTAAAACCAACAAAAACATGATCCAGAGGACTTGCTCAGAACTCAACTTGGCAAGACCTCGAGCAACCTGATCTAACTTTGAAGTTGACTCTGCTTTGAGAAAGAGGTTAGATTAGGTCATGTGCAGACATTCCCCTGTTATGGTTGAAAAAAACCCCCGACATGTAGATAACCCAAACTCACTCAAGCTACTTTGTAGTCTTAGATTTCAAAAGAATTTTTAAAAGATCAGTACAGGTGTCCTGGTAACATTGCAAGAGAGACCCTGGTAACCACTTGTCTGACAGGAACGATTCCTAAGGTTTCCTCTCCTGCACAGCAGCATTTCAAGACTCTCATATATGATCTGGATGTGTACCCACTGACAGAATGTCAGCACTGCTTTCAAGCTGAATTTTCCACTGCCCCACAGACCTCCCCCATGTATTTTGCCCAGCCAAAGTCCAAAGTGGGAGAGAAGAAGAAAGAATTGAGAAGTTTGCATGGGATAAAGAATTTACTCACAAAATCAGTTATTACGTCTTGGCATAACTCAAGTGATTGTAATGGGATGAATCCAGGTAAGGAGAAGAGGTTGCCAGGAGCAGCCTGCCTCCTTGTCCTGACCACCTCACAATAGAAAACAACCACCCAAAATTGGTAACCCAAACATTCCATTCAAAAACTAAACAAAATACCATAACTGTAATTCAGTATCTTCACAAAACATGCATACCAATAAGCCTGTTTTTCACTGCTTAGTCTGGACAGAACCAACATAGGAGACTCTGGGTTTTGTACTATTTTGTTTAAAAGAAGAGCTTTACACAATTATAGTTGTGGATGTGCATCTTCTCCAATTGCCTTCTTCCTAATGATCACTGGTCAAGAAGAGAAGAGAAATCCTAGCAGTTTTTTTAAAAAGAAACAATATTAAAACTATGAAAAGCTACCTAAAGAAACAACACAATAAAAAGCTACTGGAAGTCAAGATCTGTTGGTCGAGTCTGCTTGTTTAGGACAGTTAAATAGTACATATACATGCACCCAAGAAAAAAGCAATTTCTACAACACTATTTACTGTGCAGGCTAATCCTTGAATACTTTTTAAAATTCTTTAGTATGAAAACCATTATTTTCCAAACAATATAATTGTTATTTTTCCCTACTAGTCACTAGACTTACATTGACTAGTGAACTTGTAAACTAAATCTGAATTTAAAGATAAGATACAACATCAAATATAAATGAGCCATAGATTTCACACTTTACTGCCTTGTCTTGTTTCTATTTGATTAGGAATGCTCTAGAGCTATTTATTTCTAATTTAGAGAAAAATTCTACAGAGAAGATGTAGCCAATAGGACTGTAGGATGGGAGACAGGCACACCACAGTGGGCAAAGGCTACAGTTCCTCAGACAATTACCATTAGTATAGATAGACATCTATGAAATAACACTGCAGGCAAAATTCTTGATTATTTATCAACATATTCGAGTAGGCTTACTCAGCAAAGAAAAGGCAATTCCAAATCATCCATTCTCTGACCTCTCATGGTCAGACATAGCCTGGGGCCATGTCTCTCTGAAGGGCTTGAGTTTGGGCCCACAAAAATCAGCTGCTGTGGCAGGAGAGCAGCTGGCAATGCTAATTCCCAAGCACTTTGTGACAGTACTGATACCAAGTCTTTCAACGACATCAGTGCAAACCCAGGCACCAACAGGGCTGAAAAACACAAGGCACCTTCTTCCTAAAAGAGGCAGAATGCCCAATGGAGAGGGAGGAAAAGAAAGTTGTTTCCAGGGAAAGTACAAATGACTCAGTCTCTGGGTCATAAGCATCCATCTGGTCAGTCACGGAAAGACTGCGGTTTCTCACGTTAGGTGGAGCAGCCCAGCATCATGGAAGCTTGACACCTGTCCAAGGCTAGCAGTACAGTAAAAATCCTTTCAGTTATTTATGATTTGGGGTACTTGTTACCAAATCAATTCTTACAACTAAGTGCTCCCCCTAATTCTCATTATCTGCAAGCTCCATTCTGATCCTGAAGATATCCCTTCTCTCAGCTTTGAAGTTTTTTGCCCTGCTAGGAGCATTTTCACTTCTGAGGGAAAAAAGACATTCTCCTGATACCACTGGGTTATAAAAAGTGTGAGTTAAAACCCTGAACAGCTGAAATAAGGATCTCTCCCTGGAGGAAGAAGAAAAGGTGCATGTTTTGCAAAGGGCTCCACTCAACTGAGACAAGCTCTGATTTTCCCATGGTCCTGTGGTATCAAATACAGTAAATGAATTTTGTGCATTCAATAAATAAGCTTAATACACATCAAGCTGAAATTGATATACCTACTGATAATAAGGTTTTGCTCGATGATCAGCGTAGAAATCAGCTGCTTCTTTTCTGGAAAAGTAAAAAGACACAGATATAGCTATATATAAAAAAAAGTACACACACACACATATCTATATACATATATATAACACCACCCCCGCTGAAAACCACAATTATTATTCATTCAAATATCATTCACAAACATGTTTCTACAGGCAATGCCTTCCTAAGCTGGACAACTTGTCAGGTGTTCATGTCCAATAACAGAAACTACATTTAAATCTCTGTCATATTTTGTGTGGCTACCAGTACAGCTGACAACTCCTTTTGCTCCTGCTCTGAGAAGGAATTACTAAAGCCCGTTTCAGGGTCACCGATGGTCCCCACATTCTCAGGCTGAGAAATAAATGCAGCAGAGCCACCTTCTTGCCAAGCCATTTGCTGTTATGTTGCTTTCATCATTCATCAGTTTGAGTGGGGATATTGGTTAATGGAGTTTGGTTTTAAAGCATAAACAAACAATTTATCTGCTCCACTGGAACACTTCTTTATCAAGGCTAGTGTTTGATTAAATTGGTGCATAACAAAATACTGCATAACCTGGTTTCCATTCAGATCTTACAAGCTGCACAGGCAGCACAATGTGCTCCACATTAAAACCGGATTTCTCCCACACTTCCACACTTCAAAACTCAATTTGGTCTTGCACATCTCCTCAGAAAACACAGCAGTGACTCCACACTGCTTTCTTCCAAAGCAATGGGGTTTCTGCAGTGAGGGGTCTCCTCACAGTGCCAGGTAAATAAAGGCTACCAGGCACACCCAGTGTGTGTGCAGCACAGCTGTTACTCAGCCTTTCCTCAGGTGCTGGAGGTAAAACACTGTCCTTTTCAGACAGGGTGGTGGCCCTTCCCAAGCTCTGCACTGCCACAGCCATGCTGCTACCAGCTCTGGGCTCAGCTGCCCAACTACACAGGTGCTGGGGACCACCACAGTGCAGAGCTACCATCCATCCACCGATGGACACACCATCTTGTGGCTTTTCACCCCACCAGCCCCTGCCACCAGCCAACCTGCTCTCTTCCCCAGCTGCTGCTCACGTTTTACTCTTGCTTACTGAATGGCTTTTTTTTGCATGGCAACAGCTAGAAAAATCCATGGAGTTTTTCAGCTCTAAAACTGCTATTTTGCAACTTCAGAATTCCTGTTGAGAACACAGGCTCAGAATTGGCTTGCTCCAAATCCTGGTGTGTGCCACTTTTTGAAGCTGGAATTTGTACAGAAGGACAAGCTCTTCAAGAGGATTGACAGGTGAAAGCAAGCAATATTGCTGACCCCTACTCTGGGTACAAAGTTCATAATCAAAGCAGTGCTGTAGGGTGACTAAGAGATTCCAAATCAGAAAGTTGTTTTTACCTGCAGCACAGTCTTCTGATTTTTTTTTCTGGTCTTCATGAGTTTGCTCATTTTGAGCAGCTCTCTTTATTGATAGAAATTGCCTGCATATTTTTCAAATAACAGATTCCAAGTATGAACAAAGGCATAGTTCTGTCATCTGAAATGGAACTTTAGATGCCTCTCTCACATTTGCAGTCCGGACTTAAAGCAAATATTGCCAGAGGAAATAAATAACATCAAGAAGAACCTAAGAATAATTTAATTTTCTTATCATTTATCAATGTTTGAACAGTCATATTTTTCTCCTGCTTTTTTATCAAAATGACCTGAATAATTCCTGGTTTGTTGCTTTTAGTTCAGTATAAGTATGAGCCATTCAAAATCCAAAGTATTTTTATTAACCATACAGTAAATTTGCTTCCATTTCAAACTAAGGCAGAAGCATGATGTAAAAATTATGCTAGACACAGGAACTCTTGCAATCTCACACTTCAAGCCTACACTCTGCAAAATGTTTGCCTACAATTCATTATTTCACCAGAAAATCCTCTTCCGAAATTAATTCACCAAATAATTTTGGAAAGCAAATATGAAAAAGGTATGTGAAGAAATTAAGTATTACCATTTCTGATTGCAAAGAAGTATTTGAGAGGTCTGTTTCTGAAACAAATTGAGCTCTACTACTCAGTTAACAATTCCCACTGAAATAAATATCAAAGTGCAGTTGTGTTGTATAACTTAGTTCCCTTTTAATTTCATTATTAGTTCTCTGTTTTCAAATAATGGAAAACAGTGTTCACCTATGTATAACAGACTGAACTGACACAGGATTAAAGGAAGAGACTGAAGAAGCAAGTGCCTGCCCACACTTTCTTATCTTGGCTACAACTTTTACAGAAGGCATGAATCTACTTAACAGTGATTGACAGATAAATGTTGTTAATAATCCCTTTAAAGAAAGCAGTAGATGATGATGATTCGAACAAGCAAACCTGCAGAAATCTAAGGGTAGAAGACTTTGGCAAAGCCATAGTTCTATCATTTTAAAATGGCACAGTCCCAAGAAACAGAGTAGATAGTACGCAGAGAAACCACAAAATACTCAAGACACTATTTAAATACATTCAGTATCACAGCCCAGTCTTCTGCTTATTAATAATTACTTTCAATTATACAAGACAACCAGAAGTTTTTATATTGCAGCAGGCAGTAAACGTTCAAGTCTCCGTTTCCTCCCTTCAGTCTGAGTCAACTCTAAAGCACACGACTTGGCTCAATGGTTTGACTTCTCTGACAGACACTGAAATAAAGCACCACCCAAAACAACACTTCAGGATCAAATCTCTCAGATTGCAGGAGAGAGGAAACAAAAAAAAGCTAGTTTGAAAGACATTATGAATTGTAAAGAAACATTAGAAACCTCTTTGAACCCATGAATTGGAGTTGTTGGATGGACGATCTGGGACCAGTACCATGCAGACACTGCAGCAGGTGCATGCAGAGATGAGAGGAGGAAGTCTTACAGTTATTTTATCAGTATTATAGAAAGCCAAAAATGTTCTGAAGTGAAGGAAAATTGTTCCTGACCTCACACAAACAATAAGAACACATGAAAATGGTATTATGTAAGACAGATAGCTTTTCTTTCCAAAAACATTTTGCACACTAATAGGTTTGGCAAAGGAGCAATGGAGAAATACTGCAGTAACTTTGGGAAAGTCTTCTAAGGTAAATTAATTATGTTCTCTTTCCTCTGAAGCATGCCTTTGTTTAAATCTTGGGGCTCAATAAGAAGTGGAGAACACTGAAGGTGGGGGATTAGGAAGATGCATGAGTAAAACCTGTCCAACTCTGCACTATCAGATCACTTGCTTTATCTAGGACTTTCAGTGATCAAAAAGCACAAATCTGAGAGCACAAATTAAGACAACAGATTTACTGAGAGCAAGAAAATAGAATACTTTAAAGACAACATTATTATAATCAGCAACACCATCTGTATGAGGAAGCCTTCAGGTGAGGACATACAGACATGCTAGTAGTAAACACTGCTGGATTGCTAAAACTATGGTAGTCACCTTGGGTTCATACAGAGCAGACATATTTCACCACCCATACTCATTTGCACACCACTTCTTAATACTTAGCTTAAATCTCTAAATACTTTCAGAAACCTACAGAATTATGAAACTGATGAGTTTCATGAGTTATCTCTCTTACTCACTAGAATGGATCTGAGAACACACAACACACAGAATAGCTTTAGAGAATATTCTTAATTGTAAAAATATTTAGATACAATAGAGCTAACGTTAAAAATTCCTTACCTTGAAAGCAGCATCATTTTGGCCTTAGTTATTGTCAATCCTGCATTAATAATGATATCAAATAATTCTCCAATCTTACGCATTCCATCAGGTTTAATCAAAGCCAGCGTTCTGGGGAAGAAAAAGAAATAGTAGAGAGACACAGCCAACATGATTTTCCTTAGAGCATTTGGTCTGCATGTTGGGTTCATATTCAGACTGAAAACCAGCACGTCAAAGAAAGAAATTTTGTCACAGTCACATATTCACTGTCCCAGTGTCTCATCAATTTCCATGCTGTTCTTGAATGCAACACATTATTCTGATAAGAACAAGCTTTGCACATTATAATTTCCTTGGCTTTCTAACACAAGTTGGCTCACAGTATTCCAGCAGGAGTTATTATTTACTAACTTCTCCATTTGCTCACAGAGCACACAATTTGACCACTTCTTCCTCAGCTAATTGGTATCTCGACAGCTCCTCACTCTGGGTTAGAACACAACTGAATTGTTAATCTCTCCCTGTGCTTGCTCAGCTCCCTTTTTTCCTAATGTTAATCATACACATAAAATTAAAGCTGTTCAAATTCCATTTAAAAATATTACTTAAACATGTGCCTCTTGCATAAAACTCAAAGTTAAATGATTGTTTTATTAATACTTCTAAAATATTTGAAATCCTCAGTGAGAAGAAGATCCTCTTGTGCTTGGTACAGTATAAAAACTTCATGGTATAGAATGTGCATGCCAAATAGCTGACACTGTTAACAGACACAATAAAAGGATGGCAGAGGAGGTATTGCATCTCTTATACTGACTGACAGCTATATTCTATATTCTAAGGGACATCAATCCAAAAATCTCTACACTCTCCCCCACATCTTTTTTTCCAAGTACATCCTGTCTTCTAGGTAATTATCTTTTTACGCTGTACATTCCCAGGGCTGGGACAGTTTCATTAGTGAGCTTTGCATAGCACCAAGAACACCATCAGCACTAAACGTATTATTAATCAAAAATAACAAGCACAAAAAGAAGGTCTGTAAAATTGCATTTTCTATTTGAATATTTCTATTCATCTTGTGGTGAGTCAGCTTCAAATGTGCGTGGCTTACAAACCAACAGATTTATTCAACCCTGCATCTCAGAAACGCCACGGCTCTGACAACCCCAAAGAGCAGTTGCCATCTTTTACACTGTTTCCAATAAAGAAGGATCTCCAAAATGGAATTTTTTATTGTAGTACTTCCTTGAATTAAAGACAAATAATTGCACATTTCTTATTTTATGTACCAGCACAGCATGGAAAGCAGCCCTTAGGTTAGCAGCAATATATTCCAGCCAGGGCAAATATGCTGAGATTATAGGAGATGGATGAACTTCCACTACATTTACTCTGAACCTTAAGTGACCCCAGATTGACAGATGCTTTGGCAAGAGACAGACAATTTCACAGCAAATGCAAAGCAAGGGAGGTGTTAGGACCAGGAAATGTAACCAGGAAGATTTGAACATATGCAACATTTTATCTGCAACTAAGGGAGAGGCGTAGAGGGCCTTCAGAGCTCAGAAACAAACAGATTTCCTCAAGCACCACGAAGCTCCCACACACGGAGCCCCTCAGGCTCAGACCCATTGGGAAGTGTGATACAAAAACACTGATGGACTAAGGCTGCAGCCAGAAACTGCATGAAAGCAGCCAACCAAGACTGCTTCAGCCCACTGCAGTGCAGGCTAAAGCTGGTTTAGCCCCATCTTCAGACCAGGAAAGGCTGACCACTCACCAACATTGAACAGTTTGCCAGCATACTCCATGCAGCCTTACAGACTGTCCCTCTTTTCCCCAAGGATTTCACAGCCCCACCTCATCTTGTGATATTATTTATCATATCACAGGGTCCACAAGGAGAAGGGCCTCAATTCACATGGTACACCCTGTGATATGATAGATTTGCACGTTTGACCAATGAGAATCACACAGTGCATGACCTGCATCCTGCCACAAGAGGTTCTCAGCACTGTCATTTCCCACTAACAATATGGATCAAACCCCTGGAATGGGATTTCCAGCACCATTTGCATTTCCTCAAGGAACCGTTTTTTGAATTTATGTTATTACACAGGTGGTTTGAGACAGATTGGTAATGCTACAAAATAAATTGTCCCTTACTTTTCTAATTTCAAGGGTTTTAGTAATAGTGTAATTCCTACAAATTTGCAAAGAAATATTGCATCACAAAGCAATTTACCTAGAAGACATTAATACAAACTGCAATGAGCAACCCTTGTAATATCTTTCATCTAACACTGATATTTAAACTTTAACCTTTCAGTGTGAGCTTTTCAGAAGCAAGCAGGATACAAAAAGCATACTCCAGGATGCTGAAGACTCTTTCTGAGATTGGATTTCGATTCATGTGCCCTATTTTTAGTTTTAATTAGGAATACGTGTCATGGGGTTTGGCATGATGCAGTCTGCAGTGTAGACTTGAAAACAGTTTCATGTCTAAGAACCAAGGAGAAAGAAGGAAAATTAAGCTCACTCACATTTTCAGAGGGACTGTGTGACAGCACTGCAATGAGTACTGAAACAACAGAAAATGAGAACTGATCAAAGGAACAAAGCACAAAGCATGCTGTGACTATTCTTTTGAGACCTACCTACTTCTAATAATAGGACAGCTGCATGTACAGTAGCTTATGTCTTGTAGGGGAGGAAATGCTATGTTTATTAATATAATAATCTAGTAATTATGTCAATTACTAGAAGCATAGGAATAACATATCCCACTCAAAACAGACACAAGTATTTCTGGGTGATACACAAGTCTTCTAACATCATTTTCAATAGCAGTGATACTGACTCTAAGTAAAGTCTGCTTAGAAGGACACACTGGTCAGACAAAAGTTTACCTCAGGTTACAACCACCCAGGCTCACAAGTAAAAGGCTACAGAAACAGAAAGCCCTGTCCCATGCCAGTGATTCCTCATATGGCACACATGCTCACTCTTAACCATTTTAGTCACTGTTTGTGATGGTTTTCTTATTATACATTAGGAGGGGAACAGAAATGCAGAACACTTAAGTACAACAACATTTAAAAGCTGACCCAAGACTCAAGAAAAGTAGGCATAGAAACTGAAATAGAACTGTCTTAATAATTCTAGCCTAATTCTAGAAAGAGCCTGTGCAAATCTAGCCTTTTTCTACGCATCTGTTTTGCATCTCATGTACCTAGGGTCACATTCATTTGTTTTGCTGACAAAAATAAAGGTTCCTAACTCAAAACATTCAAGATTTTTTTTTATATTCACTCTGCAGTCTCCCTCAAAGGCCTCTGCTGAGCCTGTCTGAGCACACACTGAGTCACCAAACAAGGTATTTCCAAAGTCAAACTGATCTGCCAATAGTCCTGTACAGCACAATGGCAAAAAAAGACAGAGAAACATTCTGCTTCATACAGCAACTTTAAAATTATGAATATAATTCCAACTGCAGATTATTTTGGGAATTATTATTCACTGCAGAAATCTTATTACACCTAATAACTGTTGTAAAACCTGCTAGGAACAGGCCAAAAAGATAAATAATTCACATGCAACTGTTTTGCCCAAGGAAACTCTTTTAATATGACCCTGTTTACTCAGTGAAAGCTTCTGTGAAGAAACTGGATTTTGAGGATCCCTTGCCTGAGTAAGGCACCTTTCACTACGGTTCCTTTGGGCTATTCTGAATATGTAACACCACTTGAATATCTATGTTATCTTTCACCCAACATTCCTAAAGTATTTTCCAAACAGCTGACATGTCATAAATGCCTTTTCTTCCTTTTGTAGAGCAGTACAAAAATTTGCCTCCTCCCAAGACCAACCACTTCATTGACACAATTACAGTGTTGCCATGTAGACTGCAATGTCTCCTCACAAGAAGAAAATGTCATTTTATCATAAACTGCCTTTTCCTGGTATATCTCCATGAGCACTGCAAGAGCACCAGGGATTATGTTAGTTTAGGCAGAGCAGGAAATACACAAGTTTACATTGATATAAAGATGTAATCTACCCAAAGCTGCACCGAGGAACAAGAAGAGTACCCACATACTCAATCCATCCCCTTGTGTTCTCTACCTCCTTTCCTGTTCCTTCACCACGCCCAACCCCAGCTTGCAGAAGTACCAGAACTCCTCTGGAAAGGTATTATGGCAGGCATTTTCACAGCAATTTTTATGTGCAGTTAAGACAAAGATGGGTGTTAAAACACGCAGCTCTTCCTCTATGTCTGGTTATGTACAACTCTCCAAGAATTCAAAGCAAGCCCATTTACTGGGAGGGAGCAAGAGACGAAGTGGTTAAGGCTCACTGGAATATCATAACTAAGAAAATGTTCTGTGTTCTTTTCAAAAGGGCTGGAGGAAATTACAAAAATGTATTAATTTGCAATTTCAGAGACTACCTGCACTGCCATTAAACCAGATTTAAATTTCTTGTGAATTAACATTAGTGTCCTTGGATTCTTAGTCCTGATATTTGCTCTCAGATGGCTTCTCAAAGTCTTTCCCAAAGCAAGTCTTTAAGTCAAAAATATGAGTCTTATCTTCATCCATGTTAAACAAACTTTGTCCTAACAAACAAGCCTGTAATTTTTACTGACATTCTCACACTGTACTTTCTGTCCTCATGCACACAGAGCTTAAGAGAAGCTGAAAAAAATTCTCAGAAAAAATCTCCACAGTGAGGAAAAACAACAGAGAATGAGAGTGGTCCTCTAGTACTTTCATTTATTACTGCTAACAGAGAGTAGGTCACACTGGTGAGGCACTAGGCTTCTGCACAGATCCCAGAGAGACAGCTGCAACTTTCACAAGGTCCAGGCCTTTCAAGCCCAGCATGCATCAGCTACCATATCAATTCTGCCCCAGGAGAATCCACAAATCACAAGAACCCTGCTGCTGCCTGCCATGGCTGAGTAACGAAGGTGAACAGGACCCATTTTCCTCCTCCCTCAAGATACCCAGAGCAGCCAGCAGCTGACACTATAGAGAAGCTGGCCTTGCAGTGGTACCACAAGCAGGCACCACTTTGCTTCTCTGCAGCCATCAGAAAATCAGATCCCTACATGCAAACACACAGCCATCTCCTCATTTGCCCACATTAGTGCAGACACCTCATTCCTAGCAAACATCTGTTGCGGTGCATGATTGAGGCTTTCAAAGTTGTATATGTATTTTATTTATTTTGTGTTGGTATGTTCCTTTTAAAGCCCCTTCACCTATTCCCAAACCCACACTGGTATCTCCCAGAGGGGAGGCCCTTGTCAATCACCCTGATGGACTTGAGGGGAGATCATCTCCCATTTGAGCAGGTGCTCAAACACTCACCTTTCAATTGTTGTGTTAAGTGCCCCTGTCCTGGACCACCCACCCCCCTTTCCCCATTGGCCCGAATTTTCCTATTGCCCCAGGCTGCACCCTCGGGTACAAAAAGGAGAAGGACAGGCCAGACCTTGCTTTTTGCACGTGGAGCTGCACTGAATAAACACCTTCCAAACCCACTGCTTAGCCCGCTCTTGATTTCCAAGCCTTCTCCACGCTCAGCCAGCAGGACTGAGGAACTCACAAACTGTTTTAGTTGGTCTGGGGATCTACTGCTTGCCGGTAAGCAGCCCCCAAGGAGAAACCAAGCACAAACACCTACTCCTAAAGGCCAGGCACAAGCCCCCCAGCCCTCCCCTCTGACCTCTCCTTGCGGCTGCCCAGCTTGCGGGCCGTGTAGAGGTTGCCGTAGTCCACGAGGGTGAGGTGCCGCGAGAAGACGGTGACTTTGCTGCCCACGTACAGATCCTCCAGGTGCAGGCTCTCGTACCTGGTGCGCCGCAGGAACGTGCGCCGGTTCTTCACGTTGTACTGCAGCAAAAACAGGATGGAAATCTAGCTGAGCAGGAGATCCAGCTGTGAGCAAACTCAATCTTTACTGTCAGAAATTTCCATAGTACCGTGGGATTGAATCTGATTATTTCAACAATTTAATTCCAAGCTCTTTGAACTTAGAGGTGTACCAAGAAAGCTTAGAAGACTAAACCACAATTACAAATTTATTCCTTTTAAATTGTGTCAGGCCAACAGCTATCTTTGAATTTTTTCTGATTTGTAATTTGCTTGTTCTAATTCAAGCTGTGCTAAAAGGTTCAGGTGGCTGGTGGATGCCTCTGCCCAGTCTCACTGAGAGTTCCCCCAGCACATCAAGGCTGTTTCACAGCCCAGTGGCTCGCACCAGAACGATCAGGATACACACTGGCAGGTGTCCTCTTCAGGGCATCATTCCAGTGATATTATGCTCTATTTGACTGTGTAAGACTCAGCATTAGGAACAAAGATGATTGCAACACTTGGCTGAGATGTTCTCACTGCCTAGAGCTGCAAGCTCAAAAGCCTGTCAGGACAATTCAGCTTTACGTATCATCATTCCAAGCAAGAAGCCAGACATTAATGTGTAGTTTTCTGGGTGGGCTGGCAAAGCACAGAAGTCAACCTGCTGAACAGTTAGATACTACTGCAAGTAGATATTACAGATGCCTTCCATTTCCTGGGGAAGTGGAAGCCTATGAAAGGAACTTTGTCCTCCCCAGGCCAAACTTCCCCTTCTGTCTCGACCTACAGGTGCTGTCCTCCACTGCAATGCTGTATGCACTAGAATAGCACTAAAAGAAAAAACATCATTCCCACAAATTTTGGAGGGGAAAAAATTTTAAGAGAAAAATTCCATGCTCTGAAACGTGTGAATACAGTTCTGTTACAAGGCTAGAAGAATTGTAATTGTTTTCAGGACAGAACTTTGCAGATTAAAGAATTGTAAATAATTTTGATACTTCCTTCTGCTGAGGCATGATTGCAAGGAAGAATCCTTCCCTGCTGAAATGTCCTTAGCCCCTCATACATGCTCCTACTAAGTGTTCACTATTCAAGTGCAGTAGGAAATGAAACAACAATGTGGTTAAAAAAAAAAATCAAAGAAACCAACTTGAATTCAACTACTTGTTTTCTCCCAGACTTTGCCAGGAAGCCTATCAACTGTCTCAACCATAAGCAAATTCTTCCATATCTTGACAAAAAATCTTAGTATTTCCTTGGTTATTTCACTAATGGTTGCTAGAAAAGGACCCTGAGGTGTTTCTCTCCTCTCAAGAACAAGAAGGGATCTACCTGTGTTAAATGATTCTTCCTTAGAGTGGACTTTTGAACCTGTTTAAAAGACTTTTTTATTAACTAATAAAGTTAAGCCCCAGCAGAAGAGATATAAAACTGTTTGGACTGTTCCACTCCTGCCCATGTACATGTAGAAGTAAATTACCGAAAACAAAATAGTTCTCTGCTAAGAATCTGTCCTTTTTAAAGATTCCTCCTCTGTTTTTAGGAAATCTTTTGTAGAAAGAAAATTTATTAGGGCTTTAAAAATTCCCCATGAGAGTTATTAACTATGGAAAACTCAGAGAATGGGGCCTCTTGGTGAAGAGATCCAGTTTGACTGAAAGCACTGCTTGCTGTCCTTGGACAAAAATCTATGCTGTCTTCTTACAGCTGCAAAGCAAGCTGGAATCTTCTCTTATTATTCTCACTGTCATTCTACTTCACCAAACAAGACATTAAGGACAGAAAGAAAATTAAGCTCAGGACTTATATAACACAAGCCTTCAAGAGCTCTGCTCCACCCTCAGGTGAGGTGTGTGATAAGGCAGAGCTGCTGTCAGGGATGGGGGGAAAGGGGATGGAACATCCTCCTCATACATGGGGAAAAGCTGGCTCATATCCCCCACCTCCCTTCTCTCAGGTATGTTAGAGGTAAGAGCAGGTGTTGTCGTCTCCTCAGAAAAGTATTAAAAGATGCAAAAGAATTAGGCAGAAATAATTTTTAAAAAAATCACTAAATTCTGCAAAAATAATTTAAAAAACAATCCAGAAAAGAATTCCAAATGTACTATCTCTCCACAAATTCACCCCCAAAAGTGGTTTTGAGGTATTCTTTCTCTAAGGGTGTTCACATACATTTTTGCTCTTTTAATTCCTGTCCTGCCCACATGCAGTCTATGGCTGTTTACACACCATGCTACTTTAACCCAAGAGCACACCAACAAAATGCAAATGTCTGCCAAGACATAGACACTGCACTAAGAAGTTCAAGAACACCTTGGAAGCTCTTGGTTTTGAGACGTGTAGGTGAAATGAACAACAATTCTGCCAGCCTACACACGGTTGTGTAGGAAGATTATTACAGTTCCTGACTGATCAGCTAAACTGTCTCAGGGAAATATAAATTAGAAACTCACATTTTGAGAAGCGTGCACATACAGATGTTGTATAAAGAGCTAACTTAGTAATCAGTGCCAAAAGTGCATCTTCTCACACAACTGGGTATTATTGTTCAGTGAGGAGCAGTTTGGGTAAGAAAAGGCAAATTCCACTAGATTTCTTATTTCTGCAGTTGATTTTTATAGCAGCAAAGTTAAAATTTGATAATGAAATTACTAAGTGTGCATATCCAAATCTAGGCTATTCTTAGACTCTTCACTAAGAACTGGAATACACTAGTCCATGCCACTTACTCATTCCTAAAAGGAAGCACAAAGCATTGGTTGGCATGAGGATTATCTTTACAGTACATATTATATTTTTATATACATGACTGTTGCTGCAAAATGCTGGTTTTCACCACTGTCAATAAGCAATGAGATTAGCTGTATGAACCACAAGTCAGAAAGGTCTGTGCAAGCACCACTGATGAAAAATTTGGATCCCACTGTCAGAAATGTCCTACCTCTCATTAAACCACATTCACCATTTCCCCTACTTTGATAAGACTCTTCTACATTTTACTCTTCAGAGACTTCTAGAATTCCTGCTGAAGCTTATTCTCCTTATTCCTTATTCCTGTTTGGAATCAGCTTCAGCTTACTTTTCTCAAGCAGTAGGCCAGTGTTGCTGAGTTTCAATTCTGAATCCCAAGTAGAGACTGAATGAAAACAGATTTGTGAAAATTAATCTCTCCACACCAAAGCAAGTTTTAAGAAAAAAAATCATAAATGTGGAAGCTATTCCATATGCTTCACTGTGAATTGATATTTCTGCTTTTAGTTTTAGAAACAGAGCAAGATACATTTAAAATTAAATTTTCTTACCTGAAAAATTACTAGGTATAGGCAGTGGCTTGCCATTTTATGAACTGTTTAATTGGATATTACATTCATGAAAACAGATGTTTTCTCACATCCTTACCATTTCAATTGATGAATCTTTTGGATAATACAGAAGCTCATAACGCCGAAAGAGTGAAGCATTTGGGTCATACCATTCAGCAATGAAAGCATACCTCTCATCTTGACTCTGGAAAAAGAGAAGAGGCAAAACTGGCTACTACAGAAAGCATACATAGTCCATATGTAAGAATACAAAAATAAAAAACTTCCTTCATTTGTTATCAGAAAAGTAAAAAAAAAATCACTGGTAAATGGCCTTGCACACTCTGCATATTATCTCCTGCCTACCACAGCTGGTGACATCTTTTCACTTGTCAGCTATCATCTTTTAAATAGGATGGAACTTGGATCATGGCAGTTTTCCAGACAATCCCATAACTTACCCTGGTTTCATCAGTCATGAAGCATGGACTGCTCTTGAAGCTGATGTTAGACTGCTCAACTTAGTCAAAGTATCTGATTTACTTTTTTTTGTTAAAAAAAATGTGTTCACCTACAATTAAATTACAGACTCTTAACACATTTTCTACACATCCTACCAGGAAACACTTTCCTCTTCCTTAACAGTCATATCTAAACTACTCTTAATGATGAGATAAACATATTCAAGTTAAGGACAACATTAACTTGATTCACTACTTAACTTCCTGAAATTTACATAAACCATAAATAGCCCAACCTCATTTACAACTCATTTTCTGCCCCCAAGGAGTGCAGATGAGGAAGATGGATTGCAGAAATTCCAGAAGCTAGCTACCTGCCAGCTTCTCTACACACCTCATCCTCAGATAACAGCTCCCAGCAATCAAGCACAAGGGTGAGGGACAGCACGTGGATGTGCCATTCTTGCTCCTCTTAGTGGTTTGTTAGTTACTGATGCAGTATCAGTTATTTGATAGCTAGAATAGTTAGATGGAGCTCTAAATTCCTAATTCCCACATCTCCTCTAAATCTGACTGCTACTCCTAAGGGCAGGCATGGTCTTATCACAGACTTCCACACTTTACACATATTTGTACTCTTCTTACACACTTTAAACACTGAGGAACCACTGGGAGTTTAATTTAAAGTCATGTGAGCCCTCTCAGCACTTCAGATTTTAGAAAAGGGCACCATTTCAGTTGTTACTAAGACCACTTAATAAGCAAAAAGACAGAGAGTTCCTGTAAGCTTCCATGACTATTCTAAAACACCAGCAGGAAAAGAATCATAATTTTCCAGCATCTTTATCTTACCACTGACTTAGGACTAAGTGCTTTTGCAGGTTGAAGTCCTAACAGGAGGAGGAGCAGGCAAGAGTGAGATAATGAAGAACAAATTCAGAATTTTACAATGTGATGAATACTAGTACCTCTCCAGTCAAGAGCATCATGGCAAATGCCCCACCCTCCTGTCACACTGCAAACCAAGGATGATTGGACTGAAGAAACACTTACACCACGGGGGCAGCACAGTGCCCTGCGAAGGAGGCAGAGTTTCCACTTCTCTCTGTAGAAGTCTGTGCAGCACTGGAAACCTTACTAGCATCAGCCACTCCAAGTTCTGTATTATCTGTACAGCACACACTGCAGCCTTTGACAAGAGTTAGGCTCATCCTTTACGTGCAGCATCCAGCATGAAAACTCCCAAGGGACTTAGCCCTGTTTCTGGCCCTTGCCTGAGCTGGATGTGTTTGTGTCATCACTGCTGCTGCCATCATTCTGGAGAGATGTAAATCAGAACAAGCTGGCAAAACTCACCCCTGATTCTTCTACATAGGCAATAAGCAGTAATGAGGGTTGGCAGACTGATGTCAACTTTGATCTTGCACTCCTACTACTGGACAACAAGGTTTTGATCAATTGATTTGACTGACCATCATCTTGTCAAGAAGGGATTTTATAGAGAAGCAGCTCTCTGCCAAAGAGGTTGTCTAAAAAGAAAAACAGTCTGGTTTCATAGAACCAAAGAATGGCCTGGCTTGGAAAGGACCTCAAAGACCACCCAGTTCCAACCCCCCTGCCATGGCAGGGGCACCTTTCACTAGTCCAGGTTGCTCAAAGCCCCATCCAACCTTGAACACTTCCAGGGATGGGGCATTTCTCAAGTACTACCTGCAGAAAATGACTACTGATGGATGAAATAAAATAGATGCACCATCTTTAATCAATGCCTCTTCATAACATGAACACATATAATTGCATTGCTACTTTTTCATGTTATAGCATTGCTTTCAACTCTATTTTCCAGGTAGTAGCTGCCACAGAAGCTACCAATTTTCATTTAAGTAAAACTTCCAAAATTTGTAAATGCTTATTTGTGTCAGGGAAGTAATGTATTTATGTGAACAACCAAAGAAAGCACCATTAGATTTTTTACTCAGTCACCAGTTTCAATCATCAGCACCTTTATGTTTACAGTGAAAAACTGCATTGTGTGCCTTATGTGGTGAGGAATTGGTCCTTCTTATTTTTTTCTTTTACCACAACCTTGGTTTTAAGAATCTGAATTTCATTAAGAATCTTAAATTCATATTATAAGATTTTATTCAATTTCTGAGCTATTAATATTTGTTATTCAGCAAGCTCTGCTGGCCACTGAATAGCAGAAATCACCATTCTATATTATCTCCTTTTGGCATTGTAAGCAAAGGCAAGGTAATAAATGCTACTTAGACTTGAGAAAAACTGCAGAGCTAATCCCCAAACACCCAGAAAATGCTATCAGTAAGCAGGACAGCTTGAATCCATTACTGTTAAGTCTCCAGAAAATATGGAGACCTAGTATTTTTCTAAAATGTCCAAAACAGAGTCTCTAAAGCTTCTCCTGAGCCATAACTAGAATATTCCCTGCTGTATGGACATAGAAATATTACAATAAATATTTATACATGTAGACAACTGCATCAGAAAAAAAAGTTCAAAGCCTATGGGAAACTGTAAAAATAACTGGAAACATTATATTTGTGAACATGTCAATTGTTTCAGAGACAGACACTGCAAAGTGAAGAAATTCAACACTGAAAGCAAACTGGAGACCCTGCCAAACAAGTACCTAAAACACAGCAGGACTCCAACCTTACTATTGCAGGTTCATGCAAATACTCTTAAAACAGACAAAAGACAACACAGAATACAGTCATGATATGGTGAACTTATTCTGGCAAGCCCTTGCCAGGCAATGCTGTGAAACTGCCACTCCAAGTCATCAAAAATGCCAAGCAATTTTAAAACCTAAGTTTTCAAAAGGGAGTACATATTAAGTTCACAATATGTTTTTAAATGAGAACAGAAACTTTCATTTACTTATTTCATGGAGTAGGATTTTGAAGGCAAAAACCAAACACAAGAAACTGTCCACTTCCCATCACACTCTGTAAGGATTGCAATAAATGTTTAAGCTTTCACAGGCCTGAAACTCTAATTTCTGAACATTTATCTTCAAGCAGTTTACCACTCAGTCAACAGCACTGGTATGGCACTTCACCAGTGTGTCCTGACTGCAAAGTGGGAAGGAGTCTCAAGGATGAGGAATGCTATGGGAGGCAGGCTAAGCTTCATTGTTAGCTTCTGTCCCTCCTCCTAACAAAGGAAACCCAGAGAAAATAACTCTCCAAAGAAGAGTCATTAGAGAACTGATGAACTGTCAGGTGGTTACATGTTCAATGCACCACACTTCTCCAGACCAAGAGTGAGTCCTGAAAGGGGAATATTTCATAGCTCTTGGTACCAGAGAGCACCTCATTCCTCCAGGGAATGGAACAGGCATCTTAGACTGAAATCACATTCCTTTGAACAGCTCAAGTAATAACAAATCAAGTGAATCTATAAATACATTATAACTCAGAAAATTCTTGCTTTAAAGAATTAATTTCCATTCATTTCTGTACCATTCCCTCATTAAAATCACACATAGCCTCTGCTCTCATGACTAGGCAATTAAACAAGCAATACCTAATGGGGGAGAAATTTTTCACAGATGTTCACATTAGTGGAAAAATTACTACCACTAAAAAGCCCAGTAGTGATTATGCACTTTACATTTACATACTGATACATCCAGAATAGCTGTCTTGAGCTCAGGATTTACATCTCCTTTCCATGGTAAAATCTAGAACTGAGATCAGCAATGTCAAGAGTTCACCTGCTGTGAAGAAGGGAAGAAAAGGGGTTTTTTTCCTCTTCCTTCTGTAAGTTGCCCAGAAAAACATTTAAATGCATGTGGGTTTTGCTGCCTTTTGCTTTCTGTTTCTATTGGCACGTGTGAATATGCAGTAGGATGGCTGTGTGCACATGAGAAACACTTATTGAAGTACAGCTGAATTAAAACTCCTAAATTTTGTACTTAACTTCTGAAAGTGATGAGGGAAGCAGTCATTCTTAGCCAGCAGGGGACTGAGCTCTAGAAGCTAAATCCAAGTATCCATCAAAGAACTGTGCTCCCAGAAAACTCTGTGCAGAGGGAAACAGTGGGTTTGGAACCAAACTGCCAAGGACATTCAGAAAGCAGATTTTTTAACAAGCTGGATGGGACATATCTCTTGTCCTGTAAACCTTCTAGTCTTCCAAAAGGCTTCTGTCCACAGGAAAACCAAAGGAGATCTTCCAAAGGTTTTCATGAGAAGTAACAGTGGTAGAAGAGCAGCTCAAGGACTAAGGAATTCCCATGGAAAGGTGGAGAAACAACTTTATCCCTCTGGTCTGACCTATGAGGAATATAGATCTGGATTTGGTTTTCCAAACACTTCATGATGCCACCTGACAGCCACACTACTGTACTATTCTGGGGTGAGTACTTCTGTCCTCCTCCTCCCCTGGCTTTGACTAGAAATTTCATACCAGAGTTTATCTTACAATGGAGAACACAGGGAATCAGGAGCTGCTGAGGTTTTTTTTCAGCTCAAGAGAAGAAAAAGAGAAGAACTTCAGATGAAACAATACCAAAATATTTCTTAAAATTAGAAAGCCCTGAGGTATTTAGAAAGTGCACCTTTCCATGCTATTAGCAGTCTGGTCTCTGTGAGGTTATGCAGGCTGTCAGGAACTTCAGCATGTATGACATTATCTGCTCAGGGCCCACTGCTCACACATTACAGCTTTAGGAGTCATGCAGCTACATTTTAAGTGTGCAGCTTTGCTGTCTGCTGCTCCTTCGATTTTTCTCAGTGACTCAGTGACTCTGAAATCAGAGCAAAGAGAAAAAGAACCAAAGGATTTGAATCATCTCCTAATGAAGCAATAAAAAGACTGCACAAACCTTGGTAAAAGCTGAATCCAATCCATCATTGTATCTGTTCTGTATTTTGTAGAACTCTGCTGTCACGGGGAAAATCTCCAGTAAAGCACAGACCAAGCTGTTTCTATGAAAATCACTGGGAACAGGATGGATCAGCAGACAGGAACTATTTTCATACCAAATGGGTATTTGCCCTAATACACCAAAAAAGCTTTCTGGAAAGGTTGCTCTGAAGCTTCCTAAAATTCTTAAAATAAACAATTTTAAGGGAACATTTTTTCACAACTTGTTGCCCCCCTCAAACCAGGCAGGTGGAACTCTCAAAAATACTTTGGAAGAGCAAGAGCATTTTTTAAAAAAATTAGATGATTTCAAAGCATGAGAATACTAATTTATTATAAAACATTTCAGGTGAAGATGATATGAGGCTGACTGACCCCAACATCAGGTAGTCTGCTTATGCATTAACATGTACTGACCTTATATTTTTTTAGGAAGAAACAAGATTTAAAAAATCACAAAGTATAAAACCTTAGCAACAACAACAACAACAACAACAACAACAGCTGAAATGACCAATGAAGAGGTATCTTTATCTTTCCTCTTTATAGTTTCTACAAAAACCCCACCAACTATTGCCATATGGTGCATTCCTTAGACAGATGTTGGCCTTGTGCTCTTCAGACACGGTGAAGTGGGGGACCTGACCAGCTGCCTTCACCAAGAACATTATTTTCAAAATTAGGCTCATAAATATTGTTATAAACATAAAATCAACTTCCAAAATCCAGAAGCTACTGCTGCAAATGCATGATCAACCTCTGAGAGCAGGTATCTAAGTCCTGTTATGAATTATTTGAAACAGTTTCTCACAGCTCATAAATCTCCAATCACTGCTCTTCCAGACCAATGCCCATTTCAGATTTAATGCCTCTTTCCCTGAAGAGGACTCCGGCACAAATGAAAAGCAGAAAGTGACAAACTCCTGGTCTGAGGAGCAAGAGCCAAGAATTGCAGCAGAAGCAGCGACTGACAGTGTTACACTCCCCCCTGAGGCCAGCCACAGAAGCGCCCTCACAGCAGCACCTGCTCGCTTCGGAGCCCCAGAAATACTCTGTTTCAAATGGTGACTTGGTAGCTTTCCTGCTCTCCCATTTTAACATCTGGCAAGCCCTGCTTTGTTTTCACCTGAATGCTTTTAGGTGCAGGCCCTGCACGATGCCAAACTGCCCACATTAGCACCGAGTGGTCACGAATTCAGACCACCAGACCAAAAAAGTGTAACTTCAATTAGCTCAAAAGACACTCTTAACCAGTGGGTTAGGAGTGCTACTCCTTCATGGAATGACATCTTAAATGTGACAGTCCTCTGCAGACACAAAGCTGAAAAAGAAAATTCAAAAACACTTAGAACAACTGGAATCTCTAAAAAATCCTTCTAAAAAGTCAAATACTTCTGCAAGCATGAGAAATCATGAGGCCTGGTTCCCTGTATTCAAGTTTCTCATCCCTGACTGTTGTGAGCAGACCCTCTCTTCAGCTCAGGTGTTTAATAAAGGCCCCCACCCACCTGGATTCTCTGATGTCTAACTATGGCTGAGCTCACAGTGAAATCTGACATTCTGTGTGGCAGAAAGTGCTCTAATTTTCAGCACTGTAGTGCACCTTAAATCCCAAAATGAATTCTCATCAGTGCATGCTTATTAAGCTGTGTTATTCAAGCCATGTTCTGCCTTCACAGTTTATGTAATACAGGATATTTTCCAGGCAAAACTTAAATCCACAACACTGTGTAGATAGAGCACTCAATTAGCTCTGTCTCTTAAAACTCATTTTCCTCCTCCTCTTCTATTCATGTTTCTGACACACGAGCTGGAATAATTTTTAGAACTCCAATTCTGAAACCCCCTCACTGCTGTTGCACCTCCCACTACTTTCTCAACAGGCTTTTCTTTAGTGAAAAAGTAAAATCAAAAGATCACTTTTCAAAAGGAAAAATATCTGGCAACTGCAATTTCCATGACAATGTCTTGACTACAGACAATTCCCAACCTAAGCCTTGTATTCAAAAGCTCACTGATGAATTTTGTAAGCATAACTCTTTTCATCCTCTCCTTGTGGAAAACAAAGCCTAGTGAAAATTTCACACACATTCTAGACTATTTCAAATTAAGCAAATATTGGATAACTTACTAACATTCTTAATCATATATGAAATCTATTGAGTCAAACACTCTACTGCAGTTGTGTTTACCCTCCTCCAGCTGGTGCTACATCCTTTGGATCCACAGACTTCCAGTATTAGTGGTCCCCAGGCTTCCCAGGTGCCTTTTGGACTGGATATGTTCATATGGCTATTGTTGCTTGGACCATGTGTTGCCAAGTAGCATGAGGATACTTCTGTCCCTGTGGCACTAACCAAGGGAATCTCCTTCTTCAGCTGGGAGCTCAGTTCAGTGAATCATCCCCTTATGCTCAGGGGTTGTGATAAAAACAGCTCTAAGAAGGTTGAAGGCCTCAAATTTTCTTCCCCAATTTAGGAATCTGCAATTCCATCCACATCAGCAAAATTATCTGGCTGTTCTGTCGATTCACTAAGCAAGAAATCTGCTTTTACTACTAGATTATGCAAATTATGTAAAGCTTCCTATGAAGCATGTAGGTATGATTAGTATAACCTAACCTTCTTTTCCCCCTGTTCTCTCATATAAAATAATCAATAATTGAAATTCTCAACCAATAACTTCAATCCTCTGCAATTACATGTCACACTCAAGTACTTAGTTACAGGATCCATATTATTTTTCTGCTTATGGAAAATAATTTCTCTAAAATACATGAAGGATGCCACACTGTTCCTCACTGCTCTGTTCAGACAGGTTTAGCTTTAGAAGACCAGCTACATCTTCTCTTTTGGAAAATATGCTATTTAATGCACATTTATAAAGCTGCAGATGATAGGATCATACATTATTGCAGTGGTAATTACATGATCACAGGTAATTCCTCTCCCAGCAGTCAGTAGTGCTCAGCACTGCCTGTCTGCCTCCACTAACTAAAGCAGAGCCTGGCAGTGATTTAAGCAAAAGCAGAGCTGCTCCCTGACTCAGAGCACAATTTCCAACGCAGGTCATCCTACATCATCACATCTGAGCACAACGTTTAGGTGCTTTGCACTTCATCAGCCACCAGCGGCAGGACTAACGCTGCCGTGGTCAGCTGCTGAAGGCTGTGCCTCCACCTTCCAACCACGAGATTAATGCCTCCATGTGACACAGGGAGAGAAACACGGAGCTACCTGTGCACAGCCCCTTACAAAACCCAACCAATATTGTACTTACAGGAAAAACATCTCTGAAAGGCTCAAAACTTGGCCTAACATTAAAACTGATGCCAATACTCAAAGGTAGTTTTCTCTAATAGCAAACCATTCTTCTGCCAACCTTCCAGCTTCCAACTTGCAGTATTTTGAGAACTAAAGCCTTTCAGAGAAACACTGATTTTTTTTTTTTTTTTTTTTTTTTTTTTTTTGTGTATTTTTTTGTATTTTTTATTAGGACTCTGAAGCAAATTTTCTCCCCACACATTCTTACTCAGGTATCCCATGAAATTTCCAACCCCCTATAGAATCAATCTGGAAATTTTCACACTGAATGGTTAAAATTGGAGAAAGTTACAGGCAGCTGGAAGTAGAGGTTTGAAAGGAAACACCTACAAATCCTAAACTAAAGCTGTCAACAGCACTTCAAAGCAGTATAATGCCTACAGCATCTTCAGATTATCTCAGCTCAATAATCTTCTGAAAAGCTTTTTTAACAAGAACTAGTTGGTTGCCTTGGAATCACAGCTAAGGGAGAGCTGGTCCTTCAGCCAACCAGCACCATGAGCAATTAGCACCCAGGAGTTTGTGTGAATGCTCTGAAGACCACACATGCTGCATCCACCTGCAACAGTCAGAGCTTGTCATGTTCTAGTAACAATTTATGGTCCTGTGAAGCTGACAACTCTGCTGACACATTTCTCATTCACCACTGTGGGCACTTAAAGCACGTATTTGTCTGCACTATTGCTTAACCAAATGCTGGCTTTACTTGTTCTCAAATTCTAAGGTAGTTGGGCTAAATCCAAATTTCAGCTAGTACAGATGTCACGGTCATCATTTATTCTGAAGCCAGACTAATGACAAGTTACATGCAAATAGAAGTTTTCATGACAAAAGCTGTTCAGCAATTTCCCATTAGTAAAGTAAGAAATCAAAAACTCCTGTGGGGTACGGAAAGCAAAGTGGGTGAGTAAAATCATATCCCCAAACTCTGCCAATCCTAACAGACTTCTACAGGTTCACTTTATGAAGATTTGCTCCACAATTCACAGATTATTTGTCTCCCAAAGCACAGGATTTTTATCATCAGATTTGCACAACTGAACTATGTTATTCCCCTGAGATGCAAAAGTCTCTGCTGGATGAAGACAGTGACTGAGAGATTGCAGTCCCATACATAGCTGGAATAAGAGAATAAGATTGCTTAGTTCCACCTACACAGCTGCCCCCTGCATTTGTGCATTTGATGTCCAGCATCTTTTCAAAAAGGAGCTATTTTTCCTACTTCTGTGAAATGGGAATAATCATCACTATCACTCCTTTCACAGAAGGAGACCAAGATTTAATAGCTATAATATTTGTACTATTTAGGCATCATAAATCCCCCTTCATTTTGACAAAAACAGAGCAGAAGCAGGTTAGTCAGTTCATCCTGATTTCCTGCTTCCACAGACCCTTCCCTGCAGCACAGGAACCAGGCACCTGTGGAAGAAGTCAGAAAGGGAAAATGCTGCCCAGCCCCTGCAGCTGCCCCCAGGAAACACTGCCAGACCAGAAGGTCAGTGGCTGCCAAGGACTGGATCCAGACCACAGTTCCTCTACTCCATCCCAGTGGTTTGGGAGTCTTCAGAATTAAAAGACCACAGTTCAGTTATCAAAGAGTGTGCTGTAAAAGAGACCATGACACAGGGCAAGGATGGCATTGTTCCTACGTAACTAGAAAACATGCAGCATGATACAGTCCCTACAGTAGGAGAAAGAAAACAAGGAAAGAATAAAAACAGGAGGGGTACTAAATTTAGTGAGGGACCACACTTAAATGTGCAGTTTGTGGAAGAGCAGGTACACAGGCTGAAGCATGCCTACCCACCCTTCTCCACTTCCCACGTGTAGCGCTCTCTTATATGTGGCTCTCTGTCCAAGTGTGCTGGGGTACTCTGCAGAAAAGTAGGATTTTTAAAAAAAGACAATTAAGGTAGTTACAACCACTGAAGGATCCCACGCAAACAAAGATCATGCAACAGGCTCTCAGGAACACACCTCGGGGAGAGCCACTTCTTTGCAAAGACATGAGCACCCTCTGGTGCCCAAGGACAGCTTGAGCGCATCATTTAACCTCAAGAATTCGCATCTGAAAGGATCAGTTAGAAGCCATTGCTATCTCTTCCTAGAACACCCAGAGCTTCAAAATTAGTACCCTTGTAAGAGGAGGTAGAAATGACTAAATGATAAAGCACAGATCACAACAGCCAGGGTGGTGAAGTCCTTTCACACAGGAGAACTGAGACACATGAGCAGGTGGCCTTCCTCCCAGTCCCACAGCCTCCCAAAAATCCCCATGCCACAGTTTTTAAATTAGTATCAGAGCTGCCCACCCCAGGACAACTCATAAAGGCACCTCCCAGAGTTTATCTCATAACTCTAACAGGCACAGAGTGTGAGAGAAAAAAAAATAATAACTTTTTCCTCTTGTATGTGCTTATCTGATTTGAGATATGCTCATTATAGATGAAAATATTTGCTGTCATTCTTAGTATTAAACTGTGACAGCAGGTTCCAAAGCCCTGCCACACACCATTTACTCCCTTTATCAAACCTTGTGCTGTTTTTTCTTTCCATTTTGCTGACTGGGAGAGAACTGTGGGGTTCCACCCACCCACACAACACTACTGAGTGACCCTGGTGTGTTGCTCGGGCACCAGGGCCTCTGGTTTCCATCTGTATAAGGACATAGGGGAACACAAAATAGTTTGGATGCATTAGGCCAAGCACAGTGTTTACTTGCAGGAAATAGTACTTTTGGTGATTACTCCTGCCAGCTATAACTACAGTTAAAAGTCAGTGTTCATGAAAAAGCCCTCTTCAGATTTAGAGCAACAGGTGCTCCCCATAACCTCTGTTTCTCACCAGCCAGACTAACAGAGTGTCCCACCTGGATATATTAGATCACCATAGGATTCTAGAAACTGACACTGAAATGGGCAACTGAACAGCCAAAACCACTTTTTGGAGGGTCACTACTCCCTTGGCTTAAAGGAAACAGACACTGTCAAACAGAAAAACCTCAAAGGCTCAGATTTTAGTGCTCAGCCACTGGCCAGCAGGGCAGTCAGGGTCTGGAGAACAGGACACATGAGAGGAGGCTGGGAGAACTGAGCCCACTCAGGTTAGAGAAGGCTGAGGGTGACCTTGCTGCTGTCTACAGCTGCCTGACTGAAATACACCAAAAAGAGGATCTGGACTTCTCTTGAAGGTGCACAGTGAGAGCAAAAAATGGAAGGGACACACGAGACACGTTCCAGTCACATACCAGAAAAACAAACCATTACCAAGAGGGTGGCCAAGCTCTGGCACAGGATGCCCAGAGGAAGGGTGCAATCTCCACCTTGGGAGATGTTCAGGACTTGCCAGGACACAGCCTGGAACAGCCTGGTGTGGCTGGATCTGTCTTGAACAGGTTGGAGGTCCCTTCTAACCTAAATGATGGTTCTATGATTCTAATTATAGCTTGGTGTCTCTTTGCCCAAAGGTAATGCTCATCCTTCCAGGCTGCTCCAGATGTGACACAGATTAGCTGGGTTCCTGTATTAACAACAGTTTAGATGTACTTTCAAAAAGTGCTGAGCTCTGATGGTTAAGTGTAAATTTTACCCACATCAAATCTGCCTGGAACATCTCTCTAAATAACTACTGTCTCTGTCATCAAATTCTATTAATTTTTACTGCTAACTGAAAGTTTGTAACTTTTTCTTTATTCCTGGCAATGGTTCACTGAATAATTCCTGAACTTCTTGAGTTTCTGACAACATATATATTTAAAAAAAACCCAACATACCATTAGGACAGATGTCAGTTATTAAGATCTGCACCCACAACCCAAAGGATCTGGACAGACAACTCTGGGTGACAAAGGGAGATCAGTATCAAACCTATTATTAGACAATGTAGGTAGCCGACTATCACAATGTCACCTGTTTGAGCCACCCCACCAGAAGAGCCATCAATTCATCTAAAATTACATTTAGAGAGATGGTAATTTCTGCAAGCCAAAGCCAAGACTTGGCTACAGTAGGAGGTAATTTATCCCATGGATTCCAAACCTGTCAACTTTGTATTTGTAGCGTGGTATTTCATAAAGCACATAATGTCATAAAGATGTCAGCATCAAACCCAAAATGAGCTCCTGGAACAAAGAAAAGTTATGGGGGTTTTCAAACAGTTTTCACTTGCCTGACAAGAGTGCCAAAGAATTTGTTATTTTATCAGCTACATCTTCTGCAATGCACACAGCCTACCTGCTGAAGAATTAAATTTCCACTGTTTGGAAACACCAGTTCAAGACAAAACCATGACATCCTCCTGCTGCTCAGAGGAAGACTCACCATGCAATAAGTGGTTAGAGGCTACCTGACAGCATTTTGCTTATTTTCTCCTCACATTGCACACAAAATTTTTTTCCCTGTGAGGAAGTGCTGCAAATGACAGTTGGCCATTAAGTACAGAAACTTGTTTTTGTGGTTGGTTCTGTCTTGCAAACCTTCAACTGACAGGATCAGGCCACTGTGCAGCTGAGAAAAATTCAGTGTAATCACCAGCTGACCAGCTGTCACTCTAGTGAAACTGAGTCTTAAGACCAAAGAAGCAAAATTTCTCAAGCACTAGGAAAGTGTCTTTTGTGGACATATTGCATCTTTTCCTGGAATTTAAAATGGCTCTTTTTTTTTTAATGGCAGCTGTTTTGCAACAGGAAGCAATTTGAAAATTACGAAAAGTCATTTTATAAATGTGCACTTCTTCAGGAAAGTCTATTAGCAGGAAAGAGTTTAGTCTGTTTATATGATCAGTTCTGAATGACAGATCTTCATCAAAATTACCATTTTACCAGCTCATCCAGCATGGTTGAGATCACCAGGTCCCAAGAGAAACCCCTGTAAATCAATACAGCCCCATGTGCTGTTCTGCCTTTAGAAAGTCTTCAGCTGAAAATCTGAGCACAGCATGAAAACCCAGGCCTCATTATTGTCAAGTTCTAGAAATTCCTGATTCATTTCCTAAGACCCACTTCCAAAAAAAGGAAATAAGTATTTTCCACTGATGAATCAAAGCACTTTAAAACATTTCTCATTTTTCTTCCCTGTCTTGTCTAAACTGATGATTTCCATGTTGATATTCTCCAAGCTGTAGGCTTTACTAATGAACTGATGATAATAATAATTACAGCAAATATGCAACACACAAGTTGTCAAATTTTCTGTTGAAGTGAGCTGAACTGCTCATCCCTTGATATATATAAGATTTTTGTCAAAATTACTAGACTGCAAGCTCTGGCAACCAGGAGAGCAAATTTCATATATGCTTTCCCCTAACTTTGCAAAAAGAACTAAGGTAGTTGGACACTTAAATTTCACTAATGTGGAAAGTCTAC
This sequence comes from Argya squamiceps, assembly GCA_037834095.1. NCBI lineage: Eukaryota > Metazoa > Chordata > Aves > Passeriformes > Leiothrichidae > Argya > Argya squamiceps. The sequence goes on from JBBMKD010000001.1 coordinate 21,447,402, forward strand.
ATCCACAAGATCAAGACCAGATGGCATCAATTAGACAAGTCACCTGGCTTTTATGTGCCTTGATTTCTTTATGCACAAGAAGGAAATAATTTGACTGTCCTGTTGTTCAAAGAGCCTTTGTAATGTAGAAGGCAGCTGTCAGACTGCAGGGGTAACAATAACTGTTTCAAAGGGTGGAAGAAAAGGAAATCCTCTAGCTGCACCTCTGTGCAGAGTTTCCACTGCAATCAGGCATATCTGTGGTGAACAGAGCCCATTGTCCTCTGGAAAATGCTGCACTTCCATATCTGGAACACTTTCAAGTGTCACAGTGCACCCAACTCATGAAACTAATGTTGATAAGATCATGGACAAATACATCTCTGTATGTGATTAGATGAAAGGCACCATTACAGAATAACAGCATGCCAGCAGCCAAGAGGGAGAGCACATCTTGGCTGGAGAAAAGCAGGTTTCCCTTTGGGAATTCACTGCTCACCCTCCACAGCAGCCAGGGCTCACACAGTCACAAACCAGACACCAGAATGCACCAGAAGTGATCTGAAATGCTGCCACTGGGTGACAAGGAAAGCTGCTCTCCACTGATTAGCAGGCTGCAAAGCCAAAGTGCTGTTAGACAAATAACTGTAGGATATTTCAGAACATTTGCCCCTTTACCTCAGCTTCTGCCACCACAGCAATAAGCCTGCCCAGTTTTACAGTGCACACAACCACTTCCAGAGCACTGCTTGCACATGAGTGGAGTACAGGCTGTGACACAAACACATTCCAAAATGATTCCACTAAAAGTTACTACCTTTTTCTCTATGTGGCCATGACATGACTTGTAACAGGTTTGTTCTGAGTGGGTATATATGTTAAAGCTTACTCAAGCTACATAATTAATAAGAATCAACATAGCACTACAGGTTGGTCAAGCTTTCTAACCCAAAATTCATCACTTTCAGAATCTCATTAAAATCCTGAGCTAAAGTCCAGCTTGCAGATCAGTATTAGAATCCACCAGAAGGCATCTTTTGTATTCTGATTTTGCTCCTGAGAAAAGATGCTCTGAGCAGGTTTAAGATGGGTCAGGTGCATAAAGTCATGGCATCCAACAGTGACACAGCTTAGCCCTTTCCCAGTATCCTGTGTCCATACTAAACTCAGCAGCACTCCTTCCCAAACATCCATTCTCCCATCATCTTCCAGCCAAATTACTCTTCACGCATTTTAGGAAGCTGGCAGGATGAAGGGTACATGAGTGGAAAAATCTGTGTGATTTTAAGTATAAAAGAAGCAAGCAGGACTCTGTACCACTTGAAAGAGCAGAGGAGAAAGGTCCCAGGGACCAGGAGGAGGGCAAGAGAGGCAGTGTTTGGGAAGATAATGGAATGAGTTATTAAGTGGCTGGTTATTGAATATCTAAGACAACAACACAGCAATAAAAAGCAGATAATGTGAATTTATCAAGAACAAGTCTTCTGACACAGTGAGCAAGGGAGAAGCCACAGTTGTGACAAAGAGGGTTTTTAATCTGATAAGGCTTTTAATCTGCCACCTGAGAATCTGACAAGCTGAGTAAGGCATTATGGCCTAAACTAAAGAGCAGTTATGTCTATCATATGAAGATGGAATTAGGAATACTTCCCTTGCCAACTGGGAGTCAGATGGTGTTCCACAATGATCTGCCATGCACCTGCTTTATTTTGGATTTTTCTTACTACACTGAAAATGAAACTGAGAAAGCACACTTCCAGAATCTGGGCTGACAGCTAAGGTGTGGGAAAGATTGCAAGCATCTTAGAAACAGAATTCAGAATGATAATCTGAAAATTCTACAGAAACAAATGCAAAGTATTACAATAAAAATCCAAATACAAGGGGAGAAATTGGCCAGACAACAAAACCACAAAAAATCTGATAGTTACAGCAGGTTGCAGTGAGAGTGCAAAACAGTTCAGGAAAATAAAATATGGTATATTTGACATTATGAAGATCTAAGACACAAGAAACAAATATTTTGCTCTGTTCAGTAGTAGTGGAACACAATGCAGCTGGGAAGAAACCTGCAGGTTAAACACCACATTTAGATAAAAACTGCAGGCAGAGTGGAAAATGGCTAAATTTTAAAACCACAGTTATCAGCAGAGATGGAGAACTAAATTTTAAGAGAACAAAATTTGATTACTGAAGAAAAATGTGAAATGAGGAAAGGGCAAAGTTAAAAATCTTCAAGTATTATTCTACCATTAAAAGACAAAATGGAATATCTTTAACCCACAAAGAACAGAACAAATAATCACTGGTATCATTTCCAGGACAGAATATAATCAGAAAAAACTCAGTGACCTATAAAAATCATCATGCAATGGAATTATGGCAACAGATCATGCAGCTGCTATCACTAAAGGCTTTTCAAAAGAAATTTAACAAATATGCCATGAAACATTTTGTTTAAGATTCCACACTGCTTTAATGAAGTTGGTGTCACCTCAGAAATAAAGGGAGCTTAGAAACATGTCAAACTCAATGGCAATCAACTAAAACAAAGCAAATTATTTGCCTAAGGTACAACTCACAAAGCAGGACTCCTGCCAACGTGAATAAATTCAACATGGGAATTGAAAACTACAATTTTACTTGGATTAAACAGAACACCTGTAACCTCTGTACCTGAAAACAAGCAGTGGCATTTCTATTTAAGTGGCAAATGCTAATCTTGAGGTTATGTTCCAAAGGCAAGGTGCAAAATAAGCTGCTGGAGGAGCTGGGGAAAATTTGAGGGGCTGGAGATGGGTATTTCAGGGTGGACCCACCCACAGGCGCACCTGCCTGGTTACTGCATGTGTCTTGCATAGGAGTTTGAGTACAAAACACAACGCAAAGCTGTTGATTTTTTAATCAGCTCTACGACATTGGGGTTTGCACACCATCTTGGGCAAAGGGGACTCAGTTGAGTTTCATTGTAACCACAGAATATGCCGCGATGGAAGGGGACCACAAGGACGGTCGAATCAAACTCCAGGCCCTGCACATGGCAGCCTCAGGAGTGACACCATGTGCCTGAGAGCATTGTCCAAACACCTCTGGAACTCTGCCATGCTTGGTGCTGTGACCACTTCCCTGGGGAGCCTGTTCCAGTGCCCAGCCACCCTCTGGGGGAAGAACCTTTTCCCGACATTAAAATACAAACTGAGGTTCTTTTATTATTGCCCCTGCAGTGACATCGTGTCGTCTGTCCTCATTACTGCACAGCAAGAATAGTCAAGAATACTGTGACACCTGAAACGTATTCTCTCCTCCAAATACACCACTGCCTTCCCGCTAGGTCTCCCGAGTTCCTGGCCTATTCCCAACTCAGGGCGGCCCCGGGGTAGCAGCAGCACCTTCCCAACAGCCGGGCACCAACGAGCCCTCAAACACCCCGGGCCGCGCCGCACGGACCCGTCACTCAGCCAAGGGCCGGGCGGAGCCGGGCGCGTCCCCCCCGCGGCCCTGAGGGGCTGCGCCCCACGGAGCCG
>JBBMKD010000001.1:21450951-21484278 GCA_037834095.1 Argya squamiceps
TGACGATGATGACGGCAGCGCTGGCGATGCCCGGCCCGCCCCTGCCCCGGCAACCGAAGCGCCGCCCCCGCGCCGGGCCCGCGATTGGGCGGGAGCGGACACGACACGCGGCGCCCCGCCCGCCGCCGGACGCGGAAGCCGCGGAGGTGACAACCGTGGCGGCCGTGGGGACATCGCTGCTGCGGGCCGGTCTGTCGGGGCAGGGGGACCGGGGGGTCGGGGCTGGGCGGGCAGAGGGTGGCTGTGCGAGGCCCTGGATCCTGCAGGGCTCGGCGTCCTGAGAGGGGCGGTGGGTAATGATGCAACCAGTGAGGGAGATGGAGGAGGAGGGGGAGGCTGCCCCCGCACGTAACTGGCCAGGATTATAGCGTGAACTCTGAAGGAGCACGATCACCGTGTCTGGTGGGAGCGGATAAGCCCAAATGCTCCTAATCAGTCTTTCGTTGAGTATTCTTGCCTCTTCCTCAGCAGCTACGCTTTCATTCTCCTCGTTCTCATCAAGTAAATAGAGATCCTCAGTCAAAAGGAAGGAACAGCAGTGGTGATTAACACCTAATGCTATTAATTAAGTAAACACACAAGTCCAGTTGTAGAAGCAACAGATGGTGAGACATCTCTGTATATGTAGTTTGAGAAAGCTCAAGGAGGAAAAGGTGTTTCTCTTGTCTTCTGTTCATCACAAAAGATAAGCCTGCCTGACACAAAGCAAATCTTTAGTCTTGAAACCCAAAAGTACCAGTGTGCTCACTGCTGCCATTTTCTTTTTAGCTGCTGCAATGGAAATCAAAAAGCTCTAGTTAAACCTTTTCAGTTGGTGCTACAGTGAAAGGAGGCAAGGGGCCTGGGGATCTCCCTTGAATAATGGAGAAAACTCAAGGAAAAAAAGTCAGCCAAACAAGATAGAGGTATACTGATCTCAAACTAACATAGTCAGACCCTAGAAAAGAGGGATGAGAGACTTGTATAACTGGGAGTGGATAAAGGTGGCAGTGGTCAATACCTTTGGTGGATACGGGACAAAATGGCCAGGATGGTGATTTGGGCCAAACTGGGGATCAGCTTTTGTTGTTAGGTTGAAACAACCATGTGCACCCACTCAGGGCACTGACTCCTTATTTAACTGAGAATTGGCCCTATCAAAAAGGTGGTTTCAGCAAGCAGGACTAAAGGAATTGTGCAGTTGCCATTGTTTCCTCCTCACCTCTGGATCTGCTTGAAGCACAGTGTGGGATTTCCTTTTCTTGTGGTTCTGTGATTATTTTAGGTTATCTTGGCACAGTCATGCAGTTGTACTGTGGGAGTGTTACAGGCTTTTAAAGGGTAAGATGGGGGCTCACTGAAAAAGGGAGGGAGACCAGAAAAACAATTCAGGGGATGGAAACTAGAACAAGATGAGAAGCAATGCAAAGGAGTTGAAGTGCATCTCTTGGTGAAAAAGACACAAGTGCCAGAAGACTCACAGTCTTCTCCTTTTGGCTATGGTTTTTGGTGTATTTTTTATCATTTTTTGGTTTTCCCCTTTGTTTTGGAGTGGGTGTTTTCACTGTGCTACTGAACTGGAGTTTAGAGGTTGTCCTAGAAAACAGGATAATCCAAGATTAACTGTCGCTGTTACCTTGCTAAAGATTATTTTTAACCCCCTCCATATTTCTTCCTCAGACTTACCTAGTAGGAAGAGCTGACTGCTAAAGAGAAAATGACATCTCTAGAAAAAGGTAGGTTGTTCATATGACATCTAAGCAGACTGGATTAAAAAGTACTTTAACTGGAATTTTCAACACCGGAGTTACACTGTATACCACACTCATTTCATTTAAACTTACTCCTTTCATGTAGCTATGAGGAAATGGTTCTGTGACTTCATTATTGCAGTGAAAACCAGAGCTGCCTGGATGGAACAGCAATTGAATGAAGTTTTTCTAATACAGCTCAATATTGAAAAATAAATTTGTCACTAGTACTGTGATCTGTCTTGTCTGTACACTTGACTGACAACCTCCTCTGGTATTTAGAACCTGTTGGTAATGATTCAGCAAACTTGAAAGTAAGACAATATCATGGTGTTACTACAGGAGTTTTGAAATCCATTGATGTTTAGGTAGAGGACACAAGCTCACATTACTGCCTGCAGTATGAGAAAAAAACCCGTATGTGTAGCCATGTCCTCAGAAACTTTGTATCTCTCACCCGTTGTGAGGAAACTGTATTACAATAATAATCCATTCAGCTGAAAACTTAGTGGACTTAAAATAAAATTAATTTCAGTAAATGGTGTGTATATTGGGGACTATAGAGCAGAGTGCAGCATTACTGGGAATGCTGGAGTCTGTAGTTCAGAAATGGAGCAGAACTGGGTTGTTGGCTTTCCTTAAACCTTCACTTGGGCAACTAAAACATGTTAGTACTTGAAAGTCTGCTAAACTTCTTAAGGTGTCAGTAGCTGTCTGGGTAATAGCTGTTTTTCTTTTGCTTCTTGCTTTTAAAATGATACTGCTCTCATTCTGCCAGCTCCCAAAACCTGATTTTGTTTTCAGCCTATGAGTAATGTTGTCAAGAATTTCTTTTTCCAGGAAAGCTCTTTTTTGTGTCTGCATTTAATCTTGTATGGCAGCAGGAAATTAAAATTAATGCAATTCAGATCAATGCTTGTGTCTTGTATTACTGTTGTTAATGAGCAATGCACATTTGAGTAAGGACTTACTTGAGTAAGGGCTTACTTGAGGGTGGTGAGACACTGGAACAGGTTCTCAGGGAAGTTGTGGATGCCCCATCCCTGGAAGTGTTCAAAAACAGGTTGGACAGGGCTCTGAGCAACCTGGTCTAGTGGAAGGTGTCCCTGCCCACAGCAGGGGTGTTGGAACAAGATGATCCTGAAGGTCCCTTTCAATCCAAACCAATCTATGATTTTCTAACTTGTGCTTGATAATCACTGCTGTAATGGACTATTTGACACATGCAGTGTACAATTAAAATATCTTTGAAGTACAGCAGTTAAGGGAAGATTTACAATGACATTATAACCAAGTGAAAGGTGGTAAACTTTTCCTCCACATTTTCTAAATTTCAGTTGATGATACCTCAGCACCCATTCGAGGACCTGGAGATGGCATGGAAACAGAGCAACCAGCTGGGTCAGTGGAAGTAGTCACTGGAGCCAACACTACAAGCCATCACATCCACCACAGCCCTCATAAAAAGACAGCCTCTTCCCTGAGTCCTGGAGTTCTACAGCTGGGGAAAGTCCATGCAGATAAATCCGTGGAGATTGAAGCTATTCGAATATTAGTCCCCAAAGCAGCCATCACCCATGTGGTTCCAAGCAAAAATGCAAAGGTAGCTAAATCTGTGGGACATAAAGGAGACACGTTCCATCAGTCAGATGGAGCCACAGATCCCAAGAAAGAACAGACAGAGCTGAAAAATGCAGTTGAAAAGCTAAAGAATTCAGAAAAGAGGTTGTTACAGGATAAAGAAGGTCTCTCTAATCAGCTGCGTATCCAGACAGAGGTAAGAAATTAAAGGTGTTTTCTCCCCCACAGCTGAACTGTTTTGGTTTGTATAAGCAGTTTGTGAATGTGACCAAAGAGAACTGCTATGACACTCCAGCCTTGAAACAAATAGGTTCCCTGTTGAACTTATCAGCTAAGATATAGAGTAGAAGTACATCAAAGTATTCTGGTGCTGCTTCTCCGACAACAGATGAAAGAGTCAAAGACTTAGCTGGGAGAAACACACTTGACAGCTGCAGGGAAATGAATCTTTCATGAGGAAAGACTTTGCTCCTTAATCACTAAATGAAAAATGTAATGCTGTAGAAGGGTTGACTATAACTTTCTATTTCATACACCTGTGGATGTCTTGTCTAATCCTTTGTTATCATACTGATTCAGGAGTTGAATACTACTGAAACTTTGTTTCCTGCAGCAGGCTTTCATTCTTCCTTTTTGACTGTTAGAATTTAAACAAGAATGTGTTGGACATGCATTAGGATCAAATGTTTATGCTTGCCTGGATAGGTCCCATTCTGGAAAGAGAAAGACAATTTATTGTTAGCAATTTGCAGTAAGTTGCACTGATTTCTTAGGGGTGTTTATTCTCTGTTGATAGTTACAAGAGAGTGTGGTCGAATTCTAGGTCAATCGGGAGTTGAAGAAGTTACTTGTTGCTTCTGTTGGGGACGACCTGCAGTATCACTTTGAACGGATGGCTCGTGAGAAGAATCAGCTCATCCTGGAAAACGAGGTCCTGGGCCGCAATATGGCTCAGCTCTCTGAACAGCTGGAGCGCATGTCCATACAGTGTGATGTGTGGAGAAGCAAATTCCTAGCAAGCAGGTATTCCCTCTCATGGAGCTGTCCTAACAGCATTCTCCTTCAGTCTTTCATCATATACACTCATTGCAGTGTGCTTACATGTGCAGGGCACAGCCACAATAGCCATACTGACACCTACTATGAAATCTGAGAATACAGAAGAGGTATAAAGAAAGTAAAGCTCCTTGTAAATCTGAACAGTCCTGCTTTTCAGAGGTAATACAGTGAGTCCTAAACCTCCTAAAATCTCAACTACTGTTCTTGTCAAGAAAACAAGAGAAGCTCTTAATTTTGATAACACCACATGCAGTTTAGGGTTTAAAAATGTCTTCTAGGGCAGCTGACTTTTCTTTAAGGTAATTAGTTGATTTTCATCCCCAACGCCCCCCCAGTAAGATACAGTTATCAATTTGAGAAGAAGCTAATGTGTTTAAGAGCTCTGCTTATAGTGAGTCAGGGATCTACTATAGAAAAAAGAGTAGGGGGACCTCTTTATCAAATACTGGTTGTGTTACTGCTCAGAACCCTACTGTTACTTCTTTAACCATAAAAGCAAGTCTGAAAGTCAAAATCTCATTTGACAACGACTTTAAACTTGCTCAGTTGTCTTACCAGATCTGTAAATAGCATTCTAGGATTTTTAATTTTCTACTATACTTGGATGTAACTGACTGAATTATGATGCTTAATGCATATCACAAAATACCTTACTGCTTGAAGGAAATGGCAATAGAATACAGTCTCCTCCCTTTAATCCACTGTTCTTAAGAAGTTTCAGCATATGGGGTGAATGGTAACTTGTGTAATATATGGGGTGTAATGGTACTTGTAAGTCCTAGCTGAGCAAGAGTTATTATGCAAAATTGGGGTTTTTACTTTATGGGGAGTTCTGAGATCAGGGCTGTGAGTCTCAGCAGTGTGCTTAAAGTAACACTCTTCAATATTGTAACATTCTGGTTCATTCTTATCTCATATTTCTAACTGGTGGCTGTTTAAATGTCACTCTGGTTTTTGCATTTGGAATATCACAGGCATTTGAAATGCCTGCTGGAGGGGTCAGCACCAAGCCTCATGGCATAGAAAAATGTGACAACAGCTGTCTCCTTTGTAGCTCTTAAACACTCATATCTGGCATCTGGTGATTGCCCCTGAGAAGGGCAGTCTATAGCCATAGTTCCATTTTTAGAGATGAGTGAACAGATGTGATTACGGCATACTTGTGAGAAGTGTTAGTAAAAGAAAAATGTGTTTAGCATTTTCTTTCACAGGATCCTTGTCAGCCATGTACACTTTCCCAAGGTATTTTGAAATGTCTGTTACTAGATTTGTATTAAGTGACCTAAGGTTGTTTAAACTCAGTTAAAACATAATCTTGCACTCGTGTTGGCACTAGTTGAACAAAAATTATTCTTAATTAGGTTAATATAGGTTCTGCATGGGAGAGGGGACAGAGAATAGCAGGTTAATACTCAGATTGAGCAGACAGATGATGGTCTGTAGTAGAAAACAGTGACTTTCAAACTGTTCACTTGCACTCCTGACTGGAGATCTCCTTTTCAGGGTGATGGCTGATGAGCTGACCAATGCCAGAGCAATTCTCCAGCGCCAGACCAGGGATGCTCAAAGTGCGATCCAGGACTTGCTGAATGAACGCGATCAGTTCCGTCAAGAGATGATTGACACACACAAGTAGGACTTCTCTCATCCTCTGTGCAAACTTCATTTCTGTCACTTTATTTTAGGCTAGAGGAGAATCAAGTGACTTCCCCTCTTCCAGTGATATTCAACAAAAATCAGTTGTACTGATGTATAGTATGGTCACTTTTCAGTCTTAGAGCTGAAAGAGCAAAAGTAATAGAGTACTTTCTTCACTCCCTAGAGGTCTGAGGTCTTAAGGGTAATAAACTGTGGAACTGACATCCCTCACATCCTCAGGCTTTCTCTCTTTAATCACTTACTGTCTTGACTTCAAGTCTGCTCTGTTTCCTTCCAAAATATCAAAGAGATTCTTCCACCTACATGGACTTTACAGTGCTTATTTTGCCAGATGTCAAATAAGTGTTCACAGTATTAATGTCCTGTGTTGGTGAGGCCTTGCCTTGGAGAATAGCCCATTTGTCTTCTTGTTCTTAAATGCTTTTTTTGTCCATTTTTTTTGGTTTAAGATTTAGCTTATGGAGTAAGCCTTGGGAAGAGATAATTCCTCTGAAGTGTGCTGGATGCTGATTATACACAATAGAGTACAAATCCCACTAATAGTGCTTCTTTCCTTTCTGCACAGGCTGCTGGAGGAGCTCATGGTCTCTCTTCAGTGGGGGAGACAACAGACATACTATCCTAGTGCCCAGCCTTACACTACAACAGAGCTAGCAGCTGTGAACTGTAAGCTAGCCAAAGCTGTGAGCTCACATCTTCTAGGAAATGTTGGCACTAACAGCCCTAAAAAGACTTCAACAACTGTGGAGTTTTGCAATACACCAGCTGAGAAAATGGCTGAAATGGTAAGAACTCTTGATACATGTTAATCTTTATAGTAAGGTTCTGGGTAAACAGATATTTCATTTTCAACTTGAAAAAAAAAGATGAAAAATGGCTTATGAGCAGAAATCCTTTCTAGCTCTTAGAGAAGGAAAAAGCCCATTAAACTGTATAAAAATATTTTCAGTGTCAATTTTTCCATCCTTAGATGCTACATGTACTGGATCCCGCTGCACATCCAGAAACATCAACAGAAGTTTCTTTTTCTGAGACTTCTCCATCTTCTTTCCTTTCCACAAAGAAAAGTATTGGAAGGTTTCACCCATATACAAGATATGAAGATGTCACCTTCAATTGTTGCAATCACTGTCAAGGAGAGCTGATAGCCCTTTAAAAGCCCAGCCAAGCTGCACCTGCACTCTTTCTGAAGAACTACACTAGTTGATGTTCATCAGGCTTCTCTTTGTCCTTTTTCCATAATGGGTGGGTTTGGCATTGGAAATTATGAAGTTTCTGCTTCTCTACCTCTTGAAGTTAGGGATTGACAGGATTTCCATAGTCTCTGGGGTGCTTCTACTACTTGTCAATGGGGAAAGCTACTTATTTTCTTATATAAAGGCAAGTCAAAAAACATTGTGCTGGTCCAATTTGTAGAGCATACAGATGCTGTTGACTATTTAACATTTATATTCTTATTAGCAAATAATAATGAATTTCCCTTTCAAGGGAGATAGAAGTGTGACCATACCAAAGCAAATGAAGTGCTGATCAATAACTTAAAAATAATGGTAAATGGTCAGTTTTATGTTGGGATTTTTTTAAATTTTAGCCAAGGTGCTGAACTGTGCCCAAGTCTATGTTCTACCTTTTAAATTTAGTTGTAAAAAGGAGTATGTGCAATGACCATAGCTGTAAGTTCTGAAAGCAAGAGTATATGCAATGCCAGCCCTCCTGTCAAGAAGGAGATGAAGCCTGAATGAACTCTAGCTATAATATATAAGTAGTAACTGCTTTCCAAGTGGATTCTAGAAAACTCTGTGGGGTGAGATTACTCTTGTTTCCATAGAGCTGAAATAATGGCTTTTCCATTGTTTCAGCTTCTAGAGTGAAGCTGCTGCATAGCTGATCTCCAGCAAAGGCAGCCTGACATACTTCCTTTAGTACATAACATTGAATCCTGGCCTGGCATTAGGGCTCAGTCCTTGCCCAAGGTCTTCCTGGGTGTTATGGGAAGATGAAGATAAACACTAAGTTTGCACAGGTACTGTTAAAAAAAAAGTATTTTTTTACTTGTATGGTTTTATAATCTTGAGGAAGATTTGAAGTTCTTGACATAGGTTTGAAGAGACCTTTTAGGAGACAATCTGCTAAATCCAAAGAAGCCTATTTAAGTTTCTTAGTTTGACCCCCAAATTTACCATATGAAGCTGTCTAGTTTAGGGAAAAGGTTTTTGAAATGGTTGCTTTTACCCAATTTTCCTTTGAATCTCAGACCTATGGATCAGAATATGTAAGTTCTAAGTTCTTGCTGTTGCTGGCTCTGTTTTGGTTTACATGAAGAAAGCTATAATAAACTTCCTTTGCTTGCTTTCAAATTGCAGTTTTGGATTTAATGAAGTCACATTTCTGACCCTGTTTCCTCTGTAGCATAAACAGAACTGTATGACACTGAACTGTAAAACCCATCACTCTGCTGCTGTGAGGCAGTGAACAGAGAAACACCTTTGTAGTTTTCTACAATTCTGGAGATGGTGTGTGTGAACCTTTGCAAACATTCCCCCTGGATTTGCTTGCTAGACACAGGAAGCTCTTCCTGCCTTTGGTGTCAGGGGAAGGTACTGGAAGGAGGAAGGCACCTGTTACTTACATGTCCCATGAGCGTGTGAAATTTTCATTTTGTGTCCATGCTCACTCTCTATGCTGGCAGAAGCTGCAACAGAGCAGGCTCCAGTCCAGCACCAGTGCTTTCAATACGCTTGTAACTAGCTCCAAAAATAACCAAGAAAAATACTACCAGCAAATCTGCTTTGCATCTACTACACTTCTGTCTGTTGCAGTAGTCCCAGAAAACACTGTGAACGTGGAAAAATTCAAGAGCAATGCCAGGATCATGAAATCTGCTGGGGCATACAGTTGGACAGTCAGTTTCACTGACTTTATGATTTCATGAGTGACTTGGGCATGTCAAGAGTTCACGATTTAGCTGGGTAAGATAATGTAGTTTGGTAGATTTATTATATTAAACATGGACATTTATATAAGAAACCTAGCTTCCTTACTACTGGAAGAAGTCACAAGCTTTTAATTCCATAGAACAGAAAACTACTGAATATGACTCACAGAAAAAAGTTTCAAAACCTGTTGCACAATCACCTACACATTAGTCTTCAATGACCACTTGCCAGAAACCTAAAAGAACACTCCTCTGGTCTAGAGCTGGTCAACAGATCAATAGGAACTGGGACAAGAAATACCATTTTCCAACATAACACCTTGCACAGTCTTAATCACTAGCAGCATCAAACAGCAATATTAATCCACCAAAAATTGAACATTTTACACAGTAGCCTGCATCCAGGAATCCATGATGGAGCTGATATAAAGTGCCTTTTAAAAAAGGAAATGTATATTTGCCACCCTTATATATACATCTTGCACTCATTTAGATTTGGTTAAACCAAGAAGATCCCTGAGTTATGCATTAAAGCAGGCTCTCCAACTAAATTACAAATAAATAGATAGTCAAATCATTGTCACTGAAGGTAATTGTTAAACTTGCTTGAAAGCTTTAAAAACATCACAAAAGGTCAGTAGCTGTAAAGGACAAAACAAGCCATAAAAATTAAGAAAATTGTCACCAAGAACTCTGTGGCTACATCAAATTTTCAGCTGTAATGATCTATGAAGCAAAAGGATTCTGGCTCTGAATTAAATATAGTGGATGTTCCGCATCTTCCTTGCTCTTCTGGCTTCTAATCTGATCTGCCTGGTTCTCTCTTTAGCCTCCAGTTCTGCGGCTTGTTTCTCTTCTCTCTTCCTTCTCAGCCAGCTGTGGAGAGAGAAAGAGAACCAGAAGTAATGACCAGTTGTCATTTCAAGTTTTACATCATCCATTCAAAGGAGATCCACTTAACTGGAGCCCACCCTGTCTTGTAGGGTGAAGTTGGGTTTCACAGCTGAGACAAAAAAAAGCCTGCCACACAGGAAGCACTACTTTCCCACCCCAATTCCCCTGCTTCTGCACCCACCTTTACCTCCCCCATTTTGTTAAACTGGATTCACTTTATGCTCATTTCATGGACTGAATCAACCCAAGCTTGCTCCAGAACAGGCAACAAGGGTTTGAGGAGAAGATCCCTTTTTTAGCAAAAGGAATTCACTCTTTTCAACTCAGGTTCTGACAAGTAATTTCACAGTAGTGAACAAACAACATCAAGTAACTGACATATTTTTGCTAGGGTGTAAGTTTAAAAGGGCATATTCATGCAAAAAAAAAATCATTCAAACCAATGAGGATGTCAGCTGCAAAGATGTACCATAAGATAGCTACAGTTTTGAGATGATAGACAACAAAAGTTTCAAATGTGGTTCCTTAGGAATGACCCTACTCACTCTCTAAAAGCTCTGTCACATTCCTCTGCACTTGGAAAAAAGGACACTTCCTCAGTTTGGCGTCTCAAATATTCTAGCCGTTTTTCTTTCACATATTGTTGGTGCTTTTTCTTAAGCCATAACCTGTAGGCCTCTTCTGGATCCCTGTTCACTTCCTAGTTAATAAAGACATGTTACAAGGGTTATCAGTAAATGACCTTTATAATAACTACATTATAATAGGTTTTTTTGTATTCTGCTGGCATCTCCCTTCCACAAAACATACTTCATGAACACACTAGAGCATATGCTAATCTGCCATAGACTACATACATGAGCAAGCATTCAAAGCACCATGTTTAAAAAAGTACTGAATTTAGCTTCTCAAGCTCATCGCTTTCAGGCAGAAGAACTTTAGAACAGCATCTGAATCTCCAGGTTTTGATCAGGTCATGTGCATTAACTGCTTGCTAACAAGTTCTGATGGTAAGGAACACACTCCATAGACACTCTTCTGGCTGCTTGTTCACTGCAGGGCTCAATCAAGTCCTTCTGGTACATGGGAGCATCACTGTATCCCGTGATTTTATAGTTAAGTTCATGTATGCTGCTTCTACATTGCAAGACACTCTGCCAAACAGATCAATCCTAGACCTGCAAGTCTAGCTTTTCACTGAAAACAACGTAAAAAGAACATTTTCCATTGCTGTAAATTTTCATACACTTAGTAAGAATGCAGGTTTAGAATTTGGTTTTCCTATTTAAAAAGAGCACTATAGATCCTAGTTCCACATTAGGGAGACTTACTTTGATTCTCAGCTCTTCCAACTGCTTTGCACGACGATTTCGCTTCTCTTCTTTTATCTGTTCTTTCTTCTTCAGTAACCAAGCTCTATAAACTAATTCATTCTCTCTTCTCCTCAGTTCTTCTAGTTCCCTTTTTCTTTCTTCTTCCTTAGGTGGAAAAAAAAGTGAATAAACTTAGTTTTTAAGAGAATGATCTTAATCTGCAAAGACTGTTGCAGACAATAAATGAGCCATTTGAATTGCATGAGAGACACTAAAATACAGATGAAACAGGAACACTCAAAGACTGCATCACAGCTGATACTACATTTAGGAAGAAATTGCTTGGAGCACTTCTGTGGTTTGTGATATATTCAGACACTTTCAGTCTAATCCTTTTTGTGATTACTTCCATTTCCATGAGACCTCTCAACTCACAGACATTTAAATAGCAACAGGCAAAAACTCTTAAAATTAAGTCTGCCCAATTAGTTAGCTTAGAATCACTTTAAATGGAGAAATTTTAAAAATAAGTGTAGCTCTCAGGCTTGATGGACCACTAAGCCTTTAAGGATATTTAACAACATATGGATTGCAGGCACTACCTTATAAATAAGGATCTTTTTTTGGACATGAAGTTGCAATGTATTTACTTAAGGAGATCTTATTAAGGAATATTAATAGCTTCAGGCTTTTTTCAAGTATACAAAATGAACTGATATTTACAAAATTGAGAAAAGTTTCTCTATTTATTAATTACATTTTAGCTAATGATAAGTATCTATAAGGAGGAGAAGAAGTTTCAATTAATGCTTCAGAAAGCTGACTAGGACATTTTTTACCAGGATTTACTCTCTGTGACACAAAAGCTACAATCCCTACTCATTTCAATACTTCAAGAAATCTAATCCTCTTGCAAACAGATGATGTTCCACCTACACACAACTTTCAGATATCCTCCAAACTTACCATTTGTAATTTACTGAAATGAAAGAAACTCCACCAAAATGAAACAGATGGATTCTAGTAATGTCAAGAAATGCTTCATGCCTGGGAAATCCATCACAGAATGGAAGAATTCCATTCTGGAATGAAGAAATAAGGTAACATGTCCTTACCTTTCCATAAGTCAGCCAACAAAGGAAGAATTTAGCACAGACTGTTAAGGCAAATAACCTTCCTTCCCCTCACTACTCTACCCTTTACTTTAAATACACAGACCACAGCTTCAAGAGATCTAGTCTTGTGTGCACAAAGAAAACACTTCATTTGCTCATCAGTTTTCATACCCCTCATTACTAAGCTGAGCCTCAGCAACCTTTTCAAACAAAGCAGGCTAGAGCTTTTTCCACAGATAGAAAGTAACCTTGGAAGCTACTTAGCCAGCTTAATTAGTACATCATGGCACAGAAAAATGGCAGATGCTTCACGCTCCTTTTATAAAGCAACACACATAGCAAGTTATCTTTTTGTAATTGTATCATCATAATGCAAGAAGAAGAAAAACATCAACATTTTTTAACTCTCTGGTAAAGATTTCTGAAAAAAATCAGCCCCATTAGAGCTGTCAGAGGCTGACTCTCTATTAAATACAAATATATTTATATTTAAATATTTTTTTTTCTGCATAAGGAGCTGGGAAAGAATTAAAAGGGTTCTTACAGTCACTTTGCTGTGTAAATGTTATATTATGACTGAACACTCTCCCATATGATAATTGCCTAATCCATACTTTTGAGTACCCAAATGTGCCCCAGCCTTACTGTGGTTATTGCAAACTTCCTACACTGCAATAAAATATATGCAGATGTGACACCACGTGCTACATTCCATAAACTGTGAGACTGCAACAGAACCTAGGTAGAGAAAGTCAAGAAGCAAAAGCAGTAAGAAAAATATAACAGAGGAGGGCCTATTTATGAAGGATATATTAAATAAATACTTCATTTCTCCTCTGAGCAAGGCATGATCCTATGCCACTCCAGGAAAAAGCTTTGAGATTCTATACAAACCCCAGAGAATTATTGTTATTATTGTTGTTATTATTATTACTATTACAACTATTATTGCTTTCTCTTTTTTCAAGTAAGAATGGAGTAAATACCCTGAGCACATGGTCTTTGTGGAGCAAGGAAATAGGATGGTCACTGTGAGTTACTTTTCTCTATATATTTACCTCTCTCTTCAGTCTTTCCTTCCTTAGTTCTATCTGCATCCTTAATTCTTTTTGTCTGGGAGTAAGAGTGTAAGTGGAGCCTTTCACGGATTTGCCTGCAGACTCAGTCTTCTGTTTTCCCTGACCTTTTGCCTCATTTGGAGCAGAATCTGGATGATCCTTAGCATCAGATGGAGGCGTTTCTTTCATTTCAGAGTCAGCAGGAAAATAACTGGATTGTTGAGCTTCAGTATCTGTAAAAGAAACACTTATTGGGGGCAAAATGCCCTGGCTTTCAATATCACATAAACTTAAGAGTTCAAACTTTCTATCTTTTTCTACTAGAATTTTACCATCTGTTGTTTCCTCATCTGGGCCAGCATGTTCTGAAAGTGTTGTGGGTCCCTGTGCCTTGTCATCAGAAATATGCAGCTGAGACAGCTCAACTGAAACATCGTCTCTCCTTGCAAGGTCAGTTTTACCAGCTTCAGCATCTTCTGGAGGAGGAGCCTGATGACCCATCTCATCCTTAAATTTTAATTTCCGTTCTCTGCTTTGATCCGCGGGATTCTGATTTTCCAGGTCTTTGTTGGCTTCTTCAATCTTTCCCGTGACATAACGCTTCATTTCTTCATCCTCATCCTGCTCATTTTCCAGCTTGGATTCCTGGGTAGAGCTTTCTCTCTCAGATTCATGGTCCTTCTGTTTATCTGCCCTGGATTCCATGTATTTTTCATTAGAGTATATCACTTTCACATCTACATCTTCCTCTGCATGCTGATCTAGATTTTCTTCCACTTCCTCATTGTCTTCCTGAGAGTGGTCTGCAGCTTTCTGTGCTTCAGCATCCTTTTCTTCAGGATTCTAAAAAAATTAAAATAAACTAGTCTCTTCTGTCAACAAAAGAACAGTTATCAAAGAAAACAGAAAAGAAGCAGTGAGAGAGAAGAGCAGTACAAACTACCTGCATTCTAAACCAGGCTGTCAAATAGTGCATGTCATAACTAACAGCTTTTTTGGCACTAACAAGTCTCTTCATTTTTTTCATGTTCACATTCACACAAAGTCTAACTAACCAGTAAAGTGATTAGTGACAGCATAAAACCACAACGAGTGTTGCACAAACACTTGAAGGAACCTGGAAGTACTTTTGAATAAAATGTATCATTTTCAATGAACACTGAATTTTCTGCTTTACGGATGTTATAACCAAACTGAAATGTTTCACTGAAATGTTTTTCATTATCATTCCAAATAACCTTCCTTGGCAAAATTCAGGGAATGCACCTACACATTTCAAGCAATACTGAATTTGTGCATCTGATTCCAAATATTGCTCAGTTTTGTCTTCCAAATAACACAACTAGCATTTAATGTAACAAATACCTCTTTTTCACCATGCTTTTGTTTTTCTTCTTCATCAGTTACGGATTCCGGGTCTTTTTCAAAATCATCCTCATATTCTGCATTTTCTGTTAAATCACCCACATCTCCTTGATCTTCCTTTTCACTCATTTTGGTGATGCGTTAGAGTTCTACTACAAAAAGGAGAGGGAATAAAATGTTTTCAAACTCTGGTGACACACAAATACTGATCTCTCTTGTGACACCCACATCAAACTTGTGAGCAGTATTAACACAAGCATGTTAGACAGTGCCACAGCACCTCAGGACTAAGGATCACTGATGGCTCATAAACATGAATGGTTTTGGCCTTTCCAGCTCTGGCTACTGGGAGAAAGCTTGAGTTAAAACAAATCAAGGTAATTCAATGTCTCTGACAGAGACATTAAACTAGAATTCATGATCTTTTAACAGTTAGCCTTGTGCTTGGACAAAGAGACCACTATTTCCTGTTAGCTAGAAGTGCTACAAACTTCTTGCTTGTATCTTACCTTGTTTATATCTTATCTTGTTTAAATGCAGTGTAATCTTAAACACTCATTAATTAGTCTGTTAATCAGGCTGGATACAGTCATGTTCATGACAAAACCAAAGATGAGCTACTATAAGGACTGAATCTTTTTAAAAAATCTTTGTCCTGCACAGCACACATGTGCCACCAGCTCCTGAAGGACTGCTTCAATGCCAGTTCTTGGTGCTCCAGGCTGACTGCCTGCTGCCCCTTGGCTCAGCTCACTCAGTGCAAGGCATCAAAGACATAGAAGTTTAAAGATGTGGACACACTCACAAGCCTAGACAGCTGATTCTGCTCTATTTATAGCTTAAGCCCCTCATCATTCCTTCAATAATTTGTGGGTTACTTTTTACAAAAGCAGCACAGAAGAAGAAAATATCAATTATTCAAAAGTTCCTGTTCTTTTTGTACCATCTGCTGTAGGCTGGAAGGTGCCACTTCTACGTGTCTCTATTAGGATTAATGTGTCATTTTCAACAAACTAAAGGTCATGATTGTTGTGACAGGACAAGGAGTAATGGGTACAAATTGAAGCAGGGGAAATTTAGGTTAGATATTAGGATGAAATTCTTTGCTGTTTCAGTGGGAAGGCACTGGAACAGGTTTCCCAGGGAGATTGTGGTTGCCTCATTCCTGGAAGTCTTTAAGACCAGGTTGGATGGTGCTTTGAGCAACTTGGTCTAGCGGAAGGTGTCCCTGCCCATGGCAGGGAGGGCACATTTTGATGCTCTTTAAGGTCCATTTCAACCCCTTAACATTCTATGATATGATATGGCAAGACAATATGGGGTGTAAAAGAGAGCTCTGACTCTGGGTGGCCCTAGAACAGCAAGGCAGCTCTGCTGTGTGACCATCCTGCCCTTCCAGACAAGAATCACAAGAATCAGAGAATCACAGAATCAGAGAACCCTGAATCAACAAGGGCTGCACCTCCTGAATCAACAAGGGTTGCACCTGGACTGTCAAATCCATCTATGCATTATGTAAAAATCCCCTCATCCAGCAGGCATTGCTTAAATTCTTCCAAGTTTTGTTTTGAGTTCTGATGAGCATCTCTGAGTTTTCAGTTATTTACTCTCAGGAACACCACCTCTGCTTCTTAGAACTCTGTATTTCATGCTGGAAAAGAGTGGTGTTCTTTTAAACCCCAAAACTTAGTCAAGATTTGTTTTAGAGTGGTAATAAAGATGGGCAATTTTTGCTGCAAAAATTGTTTGTACAGAAACTTTTAAAAGCTCTTTGTTGTCTTTGATCCATATGTTGTTCAAGAAAATCTGGCAGTTTTTTCACTTCTTTTCAGCTACCACTTGCCACCAGAATCACTCATTCACACTACATTTCTCAGAATTTAAATTTTTAGAGCTCATTCAGAATGTTGCCTTGGCCTTCCACACCATATCTATTTCCTTCATGTTTTTTCCTGCACCACCTCATATGATATGTAATGATTTCTGCTAGAAAATGCCCCTTCCTTCACAAATATCCTTGGTTTGGGTGATGATGTACCTGGGATCTTAATGGAGATACTTTGCTCTAGTGCATATTCAGCACAAAATAAATATTAAAAATAAAAATTATGATAATAAAAATTATCATAATAATGGAATCACAGATTTCATTATTAGGATAAGCAGATACAAAACCTGCACAGATGAATTATGCCTTTAAAAAATATGTTCACATCAGTCTGTGGGGCTCAATATAAACACATTGAACACACTATTTAATTCATTTAGGTTAAGTGTATTAATGGGGAGCAGCATAAAAATCAACTTCTCCTGCTGTACAATAAAGTAGCCATGGCTGAAGAGAGCATTTCCAATTCAGTGACTTGTTTCACAGAATCACAGAATTTTAAGGGGATGGAATGGACCTTAACATCATCTAGTCCCAACTTCTCCTGCCACAGGAGGAACACCTCCCACTAGAGCAGGTTGCTCAAAGCCCCATCCAGCCTGGCCCTGAAAACTTTGCAGGAGTGGGGCATCCACCATCTCCCTGGGGAATCTGTTCCAGTGTCTCACCACCCTCACAGTAAAGAATTTCTTCCCAATCTGCAACCTAAGCTTCCCCTCTTTCAGTCTGTACCCATTTCCCCTTGTCCTGTCACTACAGTTCTCGACAAGCAGTCCCTCTCTGACCTCCCTAAGGGCCTCTTCAGACACTGGCAGGTTGTACTGTACACACTCTCCTCCTCTTCTCCAGGCTGAACAACCCCAGCCTTCTCAGCCTGACTCCATAGGGAGGTTCTCCTGTCCTCTTACCGACCCCGCGGCCTCCCCTCTGGACTTGCTCCAACGGTTCCGTGACCTTCTTATGTTGGGGGCACCAGAAAATCCTGAATCAGCTCCTATTCTATTTTGGATATTATGAAGTAAAATGATTCAGCATTAAGAGGGGCCGAAAGCATTCGGAAGATCTCAAATCTTCGTTTTCACCTGCTTCTGTTCTACTTGGGGAACAAGTAGAACACCGTGGGGGGTGTGCGCTGTGACCATTTGTTCTGCACAGCTCAGTAACATCTCTACGCGGTTACGCTCAGGCAGTCACAACACAAGGCGGGACAGAGCGACGGATTTCTGTCGCTTTGTCCTTCTGCACTAAAACACACACACATACACAGACCCACGAACCCGAACTCCACGTCCTCACCAGCATTCCCTGTTCGCCGGGGACACGCCGGGCTCCGCCGCTCCCTGCCGGGGACGCGGCGAGGCACCACCACCCTGCGTTGCGGTTGCCGTGACAGCGGCGGGGCGCACCGTCCTGCGGCGCCGGGCAGCACCACGGCGGCTCCCGAGGGACGAACACCGCCCCCAGAGGGACGAACGCCGTCTCCCGAGGAAGAAACACCGCCTCCCGAGGGACGAACACCGCCTCCCGCAGGGCAGGCCGGGCCGCGCCGCCCCGTTGCCGTGGAGACGGGCCCTCGGCGCCACGCCGCCTCTCCCTGTTCCCTTCTCCGTGTGGGACAATTCCACCTAACGCCTGGAAATTGTCGGGAAGCGGAGCGCTGAGGGGGGCGGGGGAACACACGCCCCACCAGGAGAGGGGCAGGAGTGCGGCAGGCGGCTCGCCCTGTGCAGCTGAAAACCCTTCTGTGATGCTGTTAAATTATGCACTCCTCAGGGAGCCGCCTCGGTTTGCATGTTTTATTATTCATCATGCTCCGGCTGGCAATCAGCAATCGGATCAGCGCAAGAGCCAGCAGTGTCAGGATTTGGGCTTTTGTTAATCACGGAATCATAGAATTGTTTGGGTTGGAACGGGATCTTGAAGCTCCAGACCCCTTGCCATGGGCAGGGACACCTTCCACTAGACCAGGCCGGCCAGAGCCCCATCCAGCCTGGCCTCGAACATCTCCAGGGATGGGACATCCACAGTTTCTCTGGACAACCTGTTCCAGCGTCTTACCACTAATGAGGACAGCACTGAATCTCCAGAGACACACTTCTCTGTGTTAACCATACACTGTTCCTTGAACTTGGAAATGGGGGGGGAAAAACAAACCAAACAAACAAAAAACAAACAAACAAAAAACCAGGAAAATGCCCTGAATTAATTCCCATCTGGGAAAAAAATAAAAATAGGCCACAAACCCCACCCCCTGATTTACCTGCGGGGCCAGGGGGGATGGCAGAGGGAGAAGGATCAGACTCTTCAGTGGACCTGGAGGCGGGAGGTTGCAGTTTCCTCTAGGGAGAGGTTTTTGGTGGACACTGTGCCCCTGAGGCCAGCAGGTCCCCAAAGAGCTGTGTGACCACCAGACTCCCCACAGAGCACACACAGAGCTCATGGCAAGGGCGAGCAGCTGTCAGCAGCTGTTCAGGGTGATAAAGTTCACTCGGCATCACAGAATGACTCCCAGCACTGCATTTTGGGGGATGACCCTCCTCAGCTCTCCTACCAGCCGGGGCTGCAGTAGCATGGACCCATCTGAGGGGAAAGAGGGAGAGAGCAAGGGAGGGAGTCCTCACTGGCAGCACTGACATGGTGCCCATCACACTGTCCCTCACAGGGCCATGGCCCCAAGCTCCGAATACACTGGCCTGGCAAAACAAAGGATGACTGTCTCCAAGGCTGCACATCTCAGAGGGCAGCATATCCCCTATACTAAAGGTTTCATGGTAATGAAAGAAAATACAGGCAGAAAATGGCCACAAAGCCAGAGCTTTGATAGCAGAGTAACTCAAGTAGGAGCCCTTTCACTCAAAGTCTCAGGGGACAGAAAAGCTGAACCCCTTCAAGGTAGGGTTCATGAGTTCTCTGAAGACATCTGTCATCAAAGGGCCACATGCCATAGGAGGAGGCTAGAGCCCATGACCTCAGGGTTTCTGTTCATCCTACACCATACAGTGAAAAAGAAAACCGGGTTTTGACATTGGTTCTTGTGGGCTGGAAGGGCTCCCTTACACTTACCAGAGATAATGCTCAACTACCTGCTTGGCAATGGTTCCTGCTGTATCTGGCAAAAACTTCAACCAGTGATCTCACCCAGGGCATGCAGTTATCCCACCCTCGAAGGCAATATGCCGAATTTCTGATTTTCCACATTTCATTTTAACAAGTTCATAGCAGACTAAAATACAGAGAACTGGGTACAATACCAAGGCTTTCTGCTCTGCTTTTATTGTAAGACTATCCTTCATCTTAAAAGCCAGTGCTATCATTTTCAATCACAAGAGATGCTCGTGAGTAATTATAAATTTGTGTGATTAAGACAAAGATTAGATCCTATTATTGGGATGTCAAGCTGTGATGTTAGATAATAATAACTTAATGATTTAAGGTCAATCAAAATTCATCTATGCATTCATTAACCCATGTCATTAAATGTAGGTTTTCAGATGTTCCCATGTGTGAGGAAGCTGCAGAGTCATGAGAATGCAACTAAATCAACAGTAAAGCAGTGCAGGGCTCCAAGGACAGACCCTGACATGTTGGCTGCTGTTTTCCATGTCACTAATACCTCAGACACTGTGTTCAGGGAACAGATTCATGTAGAGTGAGTGTGTTTCACAGAGAAAAGCTGCATAACACCTCCAGAACAACATTAAACAAGCACCTACCTTAACACCTTTTTTATGTAGCGTAGGAAACAGTTGACACTGTCAAAAGCCACTGGGAACAGGATTCAGAGCATCCAGTTTCCTGCCCCTTCCACAGCCAAAGTTCCTCTTTCCTTCCCAGTACTTGGCTGTGATCACACTGAGAGAAGAAAACACAGCAGCTTCCACACAGAACACTTCCCTTTCTCTGAGAGCACTGCCAGAGCAGCCGGCTGTGTCACACATGCACACAGCCACAGCAGGGGCTGGGTGTAACCCTGCCTTGCTCTGGCAGGCTCTCACAGCCACTGCTAGCCCAGGGGGACAGCAGTGGGTGCTGCTCCTGAAACAGCAGCCTCTGGCAGCTCCTGCTTTTTTGGCCAGAACAAGCCCAGCACCCAGTCTCTCACTGTAGCAGTGATCCCAGGAACTACACCTCATCCTACCAACATCATAGCAAACCCAGCACAGGACAGACATTCACTTGTAACACTCACCTCCAGCAGCCCCCAGCATCAACTGGAACAAAGAAACAGCCACAGAATCCCAGGCAGATTGCTGGGTGTAGTGTTTTATCTCATCACTGCCAAACCGCACTGCGTGAGCTACCTCCAGCGCACAAATTCCGCTCCTTCCCAGCAGCTGTGTGCCCCTTTCAGCTCTCCCAGCTCTCCACCATGTGGCAGGATGCAATGGGAGGAGCAACGATTGCCACAGTTCACATAGATTTTCTTCACTTGCAGGAGAGCAGCCTTTCACCAGCACCAGATGAGAAACACTTGAATCTACCTGGAGGGTAATGCTATACCTGTATGACCTACTACTTATATTCCTGACACATGCAAGCAGAGATTTTAACCCCCCACACTGTCAAGAAACTCATCCCTCCACAGCTGACTCCTGTATTCACCCAGGGAAGGCAGATGAATGAAATTCAGAACAGAACAGACATGCCAACAGTCTATCCTTCAGTAATAAAACTCAGCAATAAAGCTCTGAAGGAAGCATGTGTACAAAAACCTCCCCTGAGCCTTTCCTCCCCAGAACACCCCTTTTCTCTTGTTTTTGGTGTTGTGCAGAGGGCTTGTTGGGCTACTACCCCCACAAACCACTGTGCCCTCCAGCCTTGCCTGTACTGTGAAGTACAAACCATGTCTTCCAGAAACAGCACAGGAGAGTCTTCCAAGGCAGGGTGTGCCAGGCTGGGGAGCTTACAGCATTTCTCCTTTAAGGCCTCAATTTTCTAATTAGGTCAATGTAAGTAGAAAGGTCTCCTGCATGGCAAACCCACATCTGCTTTCCCTCACTGTCACCCCAGTTAGACTGGAGCTACCCTGCATCAGTGAGTGCTGATCTCCCTCACCAGACCAGTCTGCACTGGAATTAAAGTGGTGCTTCTGGACTGCTGAGCAGTTTAGAATCCCCAATACAAGACACACCTATATAAGCCAGTCAGCAACTATCAGCTTCTTGAAGCCTTGGTTCTTTTTGCATGTTTTGTTCTAAATTGCTTATCTCTCTGTTAGAAAGACGCTCAGAACAACCTGCAGCAGCAGTGCTGCGGATTAGTAGGGTATCAAAAGAGAAAAAAAACACTGTCCACACAGGATATCTCAGAGTATTTTTATTTAACAAAAATAGCTGTTTAATTAGAAACCAACAATGTCCACATGGTTACAGATTTTCATAGGCATCATTGACTGCATACAGCTCCACTCAGGCTCTATAGTCACCTCATCACCACAGCAACAGCACAGCTCAGAACCTGAATGATATCCAGGTGTGGCTTTCACACATTGTGGGCCTGAAGACTTACACAGCATAGCCTTTCCATTGCAGTTGCCACAGTTTCATTACTTTGGTACAAAAATCACTGATATTGCTGTAAGTCATTAGTTAATTTGTGACTTGCTTTTAAAATAACTGGCCTGTTCCCCAACAAAGATTTGATGTCTGTATGAAAAGTATCGTTAAAATTGAGCTGCTCCTTTTGGTCACTTGACAGGAGTGCTGTACACCCACTACCCCTGCCTTGCTCCAACTGCCATCAGACCAAGGACAGAATATCCCTGTCCCAGGACAGCTCATCAGCTAGCAATTCATGGCTTCAGATTTTTTTTTTTTTAAACAAAAAACCGTAGAGAAAGGAATATATACATGGGTGGCTTCAAGTTTGCATTTCAGGATAAGGCAGTTAAGTTTACATGTGTAAATGCCAGTGCAGCTAAGCCCCTTCTTTAGGGGGCTGTTTCAGGAGGCAGCCTGCAGAAAAAAAAGCTTTGGGGAGTGGGCTTCCCTGAGCAGCTGGCCTGGAAGGGCTCCCTGGATCCCAGGCAGCACATGCCAAACACACTAATCACACACCTTGTGTGGTAAAGGCTGAGGCTCAAAGAAAGTGATGAGAAATGTCCCAGCCAGGGGGAAAACACCTTCCCAACCCCAATACTGTGAAATCTCCATGGCACTAAAAGCAGATGATGAACCAAAGCTGCTTCTTCAGCTGAAAGAAGAAAAGAGCTCTAACGAACACACAGAGAGAAGGCACACAGGGAAAGGCTGCATTGCACCTTTTCCCTTGCCAGCTCTCCTGTACACTTAAACTCACCACAACCTGCACAGCAACAGGCACACTCCATAGGCATTTGTTGCTGTGCTAGTCATGCTGCCTGAGTATCCAGGTGCCCAAGCCCAGAACAACTCTGTGCAACTCCTCCTTAGTGTTGAAGCAATTTGGAAAAAATAAATTATTTTTAAAAACAGATTTGAGGCAAGCCCCAAATTGCTTAAACTGGACAAAACAAAAGAATTGCCCACTCTAAACATTCATTGTTCG
Organism: Argya squamiceps; assembly: GCA_037834095.1. Taxonomy (NCBI): domain Eukaryota; kingdom Metazoa; phylum Chordata; class Aves; order Passeriformes; family Leiothrichidae; genus Argya; species Argya squamiceps. The sequence continues at coordinate 21,474,074 of JBBMKD010000001.1, forward strand.
GCTCATGTGGAAAGAAGAGGTAGAACTAGTAGACAGAGACCCACCAGAAGCATAAAGGCATTTTAAAATAACAGTGGAAAAATGACAGACCATAAATCATCGTTTTCCAAAGCCTCAGGCAGCCATTCGGCTAACTACCATAATTGAAGGTGTCAATTTAATTACCACAGTCACAATTCTCTAAGGGCACAAAGAGTAGCTTAAAATCCTGTGTGTTACCTCCTCCTCAGTGTTATACTAACATACACCACCCCCTGAAACAGTCCAGCTTGTGGGCTGTAAGGCAATGACTCCTGTAATCACAGGAACCTGCACCCCAAGGGACAAAGGCAAAGTTATCCAAGGGTCCCTTGGATTAGCATTTTGCCTACTTCAACTCCAAGTTTCCTCTCCAGCTACAGTCCCTTGGGCACAGGCCTTTGTGGCACAAATAATGCTGCTGATAGCCCACCCACCAGTGCTACAAATTGCCCCAGGACACAGGTATGTTTTTGGGGAAGCACCATGATCAGCTAAGGGAAACCTCTGGCAGCAGGGACAAGAGACAGGAACAGGAGAAACTGTACAAGCTCCTCAAGGAAGCATGTGCGTATGCAGAAACATGAGTGTACCAGTCCTCAAAACAGAGCATCCAGCATCACAGGGCAGCTTCAGTGAGAGCCACACTGCAGAGAACAGTCCTCAGCCCACCTCTATGCCAGGCCTGAGGCTCTCCACAGAGAGGTCTGTTAGTGTGCCCTCATTTCTGCCCTGTAGCAGCACCTCATGACGGAGAGCAGCAATTGACCAGACAATCACAAAACTGCCTGCAGATGGACAGTGTTAGACTAAAACCTCCCAAGGTTCTCATTCTTTGAGAAAACTTGCTGTCCTTTGCTGCACATCCCATACATGCAACAGAAGAACAAAAGGCATTTTAGAAAGAAGATATTTGTTCTTACTTACGTAAGAGCTAATACATTCACCTTCTAAAATGTGCTACTAATATAGTATAAATATGGATCATATACCATTAAGGTGACTGCCTTGGGAAGAAAAGGCAGAGATTAAAAACAGACCTGCATCTTCATATGTAGTCACCAAGAGTGTTTGCTTGGTGCACTACTGGCTTTCAGGAGATCTGCTTTGCACCTGCTCTAGTCTTGTGTAAGTTCTCACAATACTGCAGATGCCACTGACCAAGAACACCAGTGAGATGGCCGCAAAGTAAGAGGCGTAAATCATGAACTGCAGAGAAGGGAAAAAGAAAATAAGAAGTGGTTAAACCAAGAAGTTACCAGATTTATAGGAATGTTAATAAAATAAATGACTTTCCTTCCACTTCTAAAATATCAGGAATCAGTGGTTATTTCTCTGTCAAACCCTTGCCCCAGAAGCAGGTAGCTGAGAAGCTTTATAGCTTGGTTTATCTTCCTCCCTTCCCCACCTCCCATCAATAAAGGTAAGAGCATCTATCATACCTGGGTGAAGATGTCCAAGCCAAGCCCACTGGCATCCACAACAATCACAGTGAGCAGGGTCTGAAGTGCTAAAGCAATGAAAGTATTGACCCCAAACACCAGGGCATACCGCTCCACGCTGAGATTTGTGGCTATCTGGAACCTGGAAAGAAAAGGATGACCAGAAACATAAGGGAAAAAGCAGGGGAATGCATGAATGGCAGGAACATTTCTGGACAGAATGACTATGCAACCTGAGGAGTTACACTGACTGGTTTAGTATTTTCCACAGCTAAATTACCTTGCACAGATAGTGTTCTTTTCTAAATAGGATCACGATGAACTAACTCAGAAGCTAGAAGAGACCCATAAACAGATGCAACCCCTTTTTTAAAAACAAACAAACAACCCAACACACCACTTAGGGAGCTCTGTGTGTTTCAGTGTTACTGAAGCAGCCCTGCCCTCTGATATAAAGGGTCTTGTCACATGGAGAAAATGCAATGCATTCTGACCCCAGAGAGCTGCTGGCAGTCTCAAAGCTTCAGTCTGTTGCTGTGTGGTCCATAACCTTTTGCATCCTTCTAACAACCAGAACTCCCTCTGCAGTTGCCAGTTTCAGCATCATCCCTTGTGCTTGAGCTGTCTTGGAGTGATTTTGTGGCTCAAAACCAGCTGTGCTTTCCTCCCCACAGTGGCAAATAACATTGAAGTAGTTTTCCTACAGGTTAGGGGAAGTCGATGCTTCAACCCAGGCAAAGCATTGTCCTTTCCTCATCTGTTGACACTTCAGACAAGCCATGTTTATGAAAAACATCTCCCTAGCAATCAGCACTATCTAATATTTAGAAGCAGTCACTTCAGTGTCACAAGACTTTTAAGCTTGGGCACACTGCCAGCCAAATATATCTCCATGCCTCAGTTTCCAACCTGAACAACATAAACCCTTGCAAGGCTCTTGTTAAGCAACAAATGCACTGCTTTCACACCAGCTGTAACCCTGAGAGCAGTTTACATTACAGAGATACTCACGTTGCTATTGTGATTAGCATCATGTAGATAATTCTGAAGATGACATAGGATGCATAGCACACCCAGATGTTATGAACAGTGTCCATGACATACACAGCAGCAGCAATAAGAAAGGAGAACAGGGCAAGTGCCACTTCACCCCACATTGCCCAGGATGTTTTTATGTGACCCACAACGACGACTGCAACAGCTCCTGTGAGGGGAAGGAAAGCATAAATCTTAGTAATTACAGCTGGAGCAATTCGGAGATGGTGCACTGGGAGCTCCACGGCCCCTAACAGCCAATGAATGGAGAACACAAATGGGAACACATCAGCAGCTCTCCTTCCTGACCCCTCCCTCACCTGGAACCCGGCTGTAAACTCACATTTATTTTTACAGAAACAGGAAAAAAAAATACATAGGTCAATGCTGACTGCCTCTAAAGTCTCCCCTCTGGCCCCAGAAGCATGACAGCCCCAGGCTCAGACCACTGCCCCTCAGTCCTCTGCGCTTGCCTGTGGCAGTGCTGTCAATAATTGGGCAGTTTCTGTTGAGAAATGCAAATCCTCTTTCTCAAAGCACTCACCTAATTATTTAGTGGTGCTTTAGCAGAGGGTAGGAGGGAGAAAGACACTACTCACTTCAATGCACAGCTGTTAGAGCTCTCTCCCAGGAAGCAGAAAAACCTACATTTACTGTCATCTCCACACTGGGCTGTAAGAGTAAGATGAGGAGTCCAAATCCACATTTCCTGGGATGCAGCCTAATCACAGGCTATAATCATGTACTATTGATTGTGCAAGAACAATCCTTTGCAACCCAGACAGGTTTGTAACTCTGGCTGGATTTTATGAGGGGAGGATGGGGATAAAAAGCAAACCATAGGATGGGGAAGCACGTGGTATTTTGTGCAATTCAATGAGCAGACAAGGTGTGTTTCATGCACTATCACAGCTGCACCTACTGAGAAGCCTAAATACATACTACATTAATAGAAAATTTCCATTGCAAGTAAGCCTTGTTCTGCAAACAAGCCAAATAGCAACCAACAGTATAATGGCTGTACACAGCAAACCAGACAAACAGCATACTGATAAAGGGAGTTTTACAGGACATCTCTGAAAAACAGGATTGTGTTCAGCAGTAGACCACTGCACAGAAGTGCTACAGTGCAGTATCTAAGCCCTTTGTAGCCCTTAACTGGTGTGCTGTCTTAGAAAACCTTTAAGCACACCAAGACTCCTTATGTACCACCAGTTTGCACAAGCCTGCAGTCCTGTCAGACTTTCCATCAATCTTGCAGACTGGTGAGGAAGGGCATTATGCCAAGGGAAAGGATTTATTTTCCCCCACTAAAGTCTTCTTGGTGCCTACTGAGACATGAGCTGACTAACATCTTGTTCTTTGGAAGTCTGGCACCCCCAGCAGCAAAACTCTGAGATGCAAAAAGAAGCTAAGTCCTAGAGCATTCTTCCTACTGTCTCAGCAGTTCTGAAATTTGGGAAGAGACATGAGGATCTCATGGCAATTCACGAAACTGTACTGTCCCTATGTGCCAAGGTTGTATCACCTAATTAAGATATTCAGTCTCTGTCCTTCAATGAGACACATTCAGCTGATCCAGTAGTTTCACAACCCAACCTGATAAAGGATTGCCACACTCTGAAGAAGGTGCAGGGATGCAACCTAACAGTCAGCTGCTCTCCCTGGAAGGAATACTATTTCTCTTTCCCAGGACAGGGAGCTGACAGCTACATGAGTCACCATGCCAACTTAAACCCTTCTGCAGGGCAGGGATGGGAACAGCACCTTATGCAAAGGTTGCCAAACGTTCCTCCTAACTGAGCACAGAATGACTAAGAGCAAAGAAAATGGAAAACCAGATCTGGGATGTAGCAGGAGAGGTATCTCTAATACAGTGAAAAAAGTGAACAGCATGCTCCTCTGTAAGTCTGAGGCCTCACTGAATAAAGTTGAGTGCAATTCTGATTACCCACCTTCAAAAAGAATGCAACTCAAACCAGGTTTGGTGCAAAGATGGGCTAATAATGAAGAGAACAAAGAGCATAACTTTACCAAAGAACAACTAGAAAAACCTGGCTTGTCTGGCCCAGAGCAAAGATTTTGTGTTAAAGTACAACCTTGGCATGACATCAGAGGTAAATAAACAGCTCATTAATAAATTCAAACTGGAAATCAGAAGTTAGAGCATTTGCACTAGCACCTAGGAAGTCAGGTCATCACATGCTCATTCTTAACAGGTGTTAGGACTTCAAGTTTTGAGCTGTGACTATTAATTCATTAAACTTTGCTCCTTTCAAGCAATTAATCTCTATCAACAGGGAGGATTCTGTCTTTTGAGTAGTTCAGGTTAATTTGCCTGAAAACATTACTCAAAATGATTCAACTATTTATAAATATGATACTTGAGGAAAAAAAAAATCAAAATGAGAAAATAAAAACTTCAGTCTTACAAGAGTTTAGGTTCATTGTTCACAGGCCTTTTTAAAAAGGACCTTGTTATCAATGATGTTCATGATAAGATTTGAAGAATACACTTCCCCCTTTTTTTGAATGTTTTAAATTGTGCTGCTATTAGGCCACATTATGGGTCTTTTCTTCCTTGATAACAATTCTTCTCCTTCTGGGACAAAGGTAGGATGGTAGAGGAAGCCAATCCAAACAAGAAGTAAGAGCCACAGGCTCATGCTAGAGTGGAGAAACAGTGTATGACAGCAAGCTGTTTAAGGGTAGGTGTAGCACACCAAGGACTGAATAGACAAAGTCACCAAGTTGCCAACAGTTTCAAACCCAACTAACAATGGGTTTTGGACCAGCTTTTAGAACTATAAACCAGCCACTGCTTCCTACTGAACTTCAAGAAGGGGCTGAGCACGCCCAAAGAAGCACTAATAACTTGTTTGTGTACCTTGGTTTCTTTTGCCCCCGAGTAGGTGATGTCTAGAGCAGATGATGGAACAGTGACTCCAACAAAGAGAAGGGGCACACTGCAGCTACATCTAGAAAACCTCTGTAAGGGTATGTTAGCTATTTTAAAAATGTATTGTCCTAGTTCTGGTAATGAAACAGTATTAAACAACTTCATAAACAAATGCTTGTGTTGACTGACCTACCTGTCCCTTTCAAGTCAACCAGCTTCTTTCATCTTAATAGCTTCAGCTCCTAACAGTGCTGAAATGACTAACCATGGCTCACTGCATGCTGTGTGTGTACAGGAAACCTTCGCAGGCTCCTGGAGGAAAACCAAACACACAGGACCCCATGTCTGACTCTGAGTGGCTAAAACAAACATAACCCCACTGTGATGGTGACAGCCAAGAACATACAGTCAGCCACATGCCTGGAGCCTTCTGCCAAGTATTTCAGAATGAAGATTGGCTTGGGAGGTTCCTCTAAACACCTACATACTGAATCAGGGCTGCTTCAGCAACTAACTCACGCTGAGCACCCTACCTGCATATGTCAGGGAAGACTCACCCCAAATGCCTCTCCTGCATGCTTGGGGGAATGCAAGGCACTTCCAAATCATGCTCTAGTGACCTTGAGGGAAACAAGACATTCCTAAGAGCAGAGCAGCAGCTAAGCCAGAAGCTTACCCAGGAGCGTCGAGGCCGCCTCCACAGCACCATTGTAGATGTCAGCGCTGGGAGAAGGCAGCACCATCTCCCACAGGCCCTGAGCGTAGTTGATGACCTGGAAGTAGCCACAGGTGGACAGTGCCCACCACACAGACCAGCAGAGCATGGTCCTGGAGGAGTAGCACTGCAGGAAGTCCTGCCAGAGATCTTTGAGCACCTTTACGATGTCCACTTTCTGCTTCTGCAGAGATTGGAGAAGGAAGGGGAGAGAAATGTTAAGTCTTTGTTCATGAATAATTCACACTGCTCCACAAAATTGCCCCTTTCAGGTGGTCTGATCACTGGTGAGTGACAATCCCAGTCTTGGACAGAAACCCCCACAGAATAATGAATAAAAAGCTTTCCCATCCCACAGTCTCTGTGCCAAACAGGGCCTTATCCTTACACGCAGAGGAAGGGTTCAGTCCCAAGCACCCCCCCAATCCCTGGCTCTCCTCAGCAGAGAGCAGGGACTGCCACATGTTATGTGAGCAACTGAAGAGTACCAGAGAAGAAACACTAGAGAACAGGACACAATATCCACTTTGACAAGACAGGATCAGAAGCCAGCTGTCATAAAGGTAAAAAGCATCACTTTTAAGTCCTGATTCAAATACAACCAAATTTTGTAGCACAAAGAACTATATCTGTCCCCCAATAAGCTGATTTTCTTTAGAACAGGCATTGGGAGTTTATAAATACTCATAGAAGCAATCTCATTTCCACACACTCTGCCCCTGTTGAAGCTCACCAAGGCTTCAAGAAGGTGAGAGATGTCACCTGGGGATCTAAAGGGAAACAGAAGCTACTTATGCCAGACATTGCTGTTGCAAATGGCAGCTCCTGCACATACAAGTGCCCTGACAAATGACATGAGATAAAAAATGAAGCTTTCCACTCCAAATCTTTCTAGAAAGAGCATGAAAGGGGGCAGATCCTTAAAAATAATTGAAAATAGATCAATTCCAGCAACAGGGGATGATAACAAAATTACTTCTCACATACAAGCTGTTACAGTCCTGTTCTTTACCAGGAAGAGGAAAAGAGCATGTCTTTACTTTGTAGACAAAAGCTCCTGGTTACACTTGCTGCATCCACACATGTACAGACATAGTGTAGACTCTGTAGGGCAGGACCCTCCTAGGCTGAGTAGGAGGAGCAGTTACTTCATGCGAGACTGGGCAAAGCCCCTGGGCCCACCCAGCACCTCAGGCCCCTGTGAACTTGGATTCCCTGCAGGGAAACACACAGCATTGTCACGGGACTGAGCTATGGCACATTGTGCTGTCACACGTCCAGTTTCAGAGCGGTTTCCAGACAGCAGCAGCAACTTTGAGCTCTTGGCATTATGCCTTCTCCCTGGGGGAATCATGCAGTGTGTGCCTGGGTAAGACTATTTTCCATGAGCAATAAAATTCATTTCAAAAGGTTTCTACTAAAACCTCAAAAGACCACAGCCTGAAATCTGTCCTGAGCTTCCTTTCCTCCACTCCTTCAACTGTCACTGATTTTTAAGCATCTTTATCAAACACCACACAGTCCCACCAGTGCTTTGCCAATGGTGTAACTCTTGCTCTGCATGTGGATACCATTCCCCCAAAAAACAACAGAACAACTTGGGTAGAGGTGAGCTTGTGGCAATGTGACTTTAGCACATAACTCCCACACAGATGATTCCACATGAAGCTCAAGTTTAGGCACAGGAAAAGGGAACGGTCCCACACAATGGAAAAAATGATTTGGCTGCTCAGCCCCAAGCATGTGTCTGATAAGGCAGAAAGGCCCACCTGCACTGCCCTGCCCTGCCAGTGCCTCTTCAGTACAATTATTCCTACAGCCATCCATGTTTGTGAAATATGGCCACTGTTACCTCAGTAAGAAGGACAATAATCACACTCCAGTGCTTCTCAGCCTTCAGCACCTGGTGTAAGTGACCTCTGGGGAGTTAGGCAGGTGTACTTGCTCCTTTCCTACTCCACTACTTGGGTACTACATGTACCCTCACAGGAGAGGAGTAAGGTAAACAAAAGGGACGGATAAGTTTTATGTTTATGGCACAGAATTTCTCTTAACAAATAACCTTCAGCCCACAAGCACAACTCGGATAAAAATATCCTTGCTCACACAAGATCATGCTGGATGGGGCAGGATTAAGTCCCTGGAATGTTAATACCTTTAATTCCCAACTGTAGCTGGAGAAGCAGAAAGCAGCCCTGGATGCTGCCTCTCCCAAACCAGCTACATGTGGCTTACTTGCTAAGAAATACCCACTGCTGACTAATCCAGCTGCCACACTCACCTTCTGGCTTGTCCTCAGAACCAGCTCCTTCTGTCTGAGGAGCAAGGCTGGCCTCTCCCCAGGGCCTGGAGTCCCCCTGCCAGGAATCTCCACATTTTCATTCCCTGCAGCAGTGTGGCCAGCAGGGACCTGCCCAGCAGGCAACTACACACTCACACTGGGCCTCAAAACTGGAGGCTGCTCACCCACAGTTGGACCCAGCACGTCCCTTCACCAAGTCAGGGTCCCTGCACTTGTTTCCACACAAGTGACTTTGCCAAGCTATGCAGCCCACAGGGGAGCCACAAGTCAGGGCACTACCTTGGTGTTCTCAGGGGCTGCATTAAGGTGATATTTATGCTGATGTGCTTCCTGCAATTTATCCACACTCTGCCCTTCTATAACTAATCAATGTCTGCTTCCAAGTGCCCTCAAGAACTACTGCAGTTTCGATCTTAGACCAGTTTCCTGCCAGGATCATATGATGAATCCCAATTATTACGCAGCATATTACAGCCTAACTTGCACAACAGTTGGAATAAAAATGTCAACATGTGAGTGCAACAAGAATTGCCTTTTTTCTGCAAGTCACTGGGTGCATCCAGAAGAGCACACAGAGTTTGGACATATGCTCAATGTTTAGTGTCCCAGAGACATCCCTTGCTTTGTACCATTGGATGGCAATCTGATGCCCAGAGCATTCAAAAGGCAACCTTTTGAGACATGAAGGGCAATTTCATAAAAACTAAGGAGCAACCTATCATGCTCAAACAGCAAAAGGACGCCAGTAATAATGCCATAAATAAGGGAGTGGGATAAGTAAAGGGATACTTTTTTGCTGTTTGATATTACATCTCCACTGCTACATACATATTTGCATGTGTGACAACCACATCAGTATGGCATCTTCAGCTCATGTAAACTCAGGGCACAACTCACCTGTTTCTCTGCTGAATGACCCTCCCTGTTTAAGGGAACTTTTGTCTCATCCTCCCAGCCAGGTGCCCTCTGCACATCGGGATGATCTTGGACAGCCGCTCCGTTTTTACAGTCCATGACCTTCATTTCACAACTAAGCCGCTGACTTGAGAGGTGGTGAAAGAAAAGGCTTTTTTGTGGCATGGGCAGGAACCACGCCGTGCCAAAGGCAACGGATATGCTGGTTAAGGAGATAACGTTCAAGCTGAAGAGGGACCATCCTGCCACTGACACAAGGACCTGCCCAGACACCGAGCCCACCGTGTAGCCCACCAGGGTGGCACTTCGGCAGTAGCTGGTGACCTTCTGGTACAGGTTGATATCGACGACGCTGTAGATATAGGAATAATAGGCGATGTCGGTGGCAGTCCCCATCCCATAAAAGAATTCCAGGAACTGGATGGCCCGGAGCCCCTGGGCGTACAGCAGCATGAACCAGGTGACGATGAGGCTCAGGCCCTGCAGCAGGACCACAGGCTTGTACCGCAGGTAGTCCGTGGCCAGGAACACGGGGAAGAGCAGCGCCAGGTAGGAGTAAGTCCACACCGGGTAAATCTCGTTGAACACCTGCGGGAGGGAAAAGACGGCGGTGAACGCCAGCACTTCACGTACTGCGAAAAAAGCACAGACACACAGGAACAGAGACAGACACGCACCCCACGTGGGAGGGGTGGGGAGAGAAAGGCACGGGGAACCGCGGTACCTGGGTCTCGGAGAGGTTCTTGTGCGGCCCCAGCAGGTACCGGGTGAGGAAGGGCTCCGACGGCCGCACGCTGCAGAAGAAGCCGTAGGCGCAGAGCAGCGCCGTGGGCAGCGCCCAGCAGCACGCGCCGCCGCCGGCAGCCCGGGCGGAGCGCC
>JBBMKD010000001.1:21484438-21553614 GCA_037834095.1 Argya squamiceps
TGGGCGAGACCGCCCCCGTGGGCGGGGCCGGCAGCCGCGCGGGCGCGAGGGGCGGGGCAGGGCCGGGACCCCGCGGCTCTCTCGCCACCGGAGCTCGTCGTCCCCCCGTTCCTCCGGGGGCAGGTCCGAGACTGGAAACGCTGGAAACCCCCTCGGCACAGAGATCCCTGCCGGCTCGGCTGTGCTTGTTCGGCCGCTGACCTCTGCCGCCGCCTTCCCTTTCGCGAGATAAGAGGTTGAATCACTTCTGTGATTTAATAAAGCAGCAACTTGTTGTCCATCCAGAAGAAGTATTAGACAAGCAGGGAAAATAAAACTATTACATTCGAAGTCATTATCGAAAGTTTTGTCCAGCACTGCTGTTCCTAGAACTTTGCCAGTTCTCTGAACTATTTGCTGTTTTTCTTTTCAATCTGTTCCTTTCTATCTACTTGATTTGCTTTTTCCTTTGCTCCACTCCCTTGCATTGTACTCCTACGACATTGCTACCACTCCCAGGACTTCCTACTTTATACCTACAGTTTGTTCTCCAAACTCGCTGATGCCAGAGAGAATTCACACCAGGGGTCAGGCCTCCCACCTGTGCAATTCCATATCCTGCCTCCTAGACACATCTGGATAGACAGAGTTGGGTGGGAAAGAACAAGCTCTTCTTAGTCCCAGAGGAGATTCCTTGGAATTCCTGTAGGATTTTACTACCGTCTATTACTTTTATATATTTATTACTATTTTATTGCTGTTATTACCATTATCATACCTTTGTAAACATAGCTACGAGGAGGATTTGGGCCATAAGATTACTCAACTGTCTGTGAAACACAGCTAAATATTTTGGTCTTGATCATCTGGCATCAGTGGTTTGCTGGTTTCTGGCTATCTTCTGGGTCTAGCAAAATTTCCTTTCTATTGTTCTCCCCATTCTCTTCTGTAGAAAACATGTAAGGTTTTATTTATAAAAAATAATGATATTGCCATTTCACTACCCTTTAGCTTGAACCAAAACTCTACATACAAAGTATCAGTTCTGTTAATATTTGCGTCTGTTTCAGCCACAGGCAAGGAAAGGCTGATCTTTTCAAACAGCCTGGTTAGAGTGAAATGAGCTGAAACAACGACTGATAAACGCGTTGCCATGGGCTCCGTCTCCCGTAGCAGCGCCTCTGTCCCTCTGGTATGTGGCCCAGGAGCAGGTGACAAAGGGACATGGGCTGTTAGCGAGGTGTTGTGCACATCGTGACCAATCGAGGCCATCGCTTCGTGCCGAGCCGAGGCGGGAGGAACAAAACCAAAACCTTGGAGTTCTTGGTGTGCCCTACCTGGAGGCAACAGTTCCCACAACTTCCAGGCTGCTCACAGGATCTGATGGATGGCCTTGGTCTTTTCCAAAACAACAGTCCTTAGAATTGTGCCACTGGAGCTCAGCTGCTGTTTCCAGCGGATTAGAACGAGTTACATCCGTTCAGCCCTTTCCCTTAAAAAAAATACACAGTCAGGCAACATAGATTTCTCCTCCAAAAACTGGAACAGAAAAAAAATCTGCAGAATTTTGATTTAAGTACTCCATGTTTTCTCAGGGTTTCAGTTTTGTTCTCAAAAGAACTCACCTTGTTTTCATGCAATATTTTCTGCCTTTGGGAACACTAAAACATTTTATTCCCTGGTTTTTTTTACTTCTATTTTTTCTTTCTCAGCCTTCCTCCACATTTTTTTCTTTCCATCTCCCTATTCTACTAGAAAAAGTAAAGTTAAACATGTTTGATAGTAAAACCCTCAATGCTTCCAATATTTTTTTCTAAGATGGAAGACATAAGCTGTGAAAAGTAGGGTTTCTCACACTTTCCTTAATCTTACCTATTTCCTTCTTTCAACTTCTGTCCTGAAGTGTATTGTGGAGGAATTAATAAAATATATGTGCATGAAAAGTTCTTCCAAAGTCTTGCCAGGTTGTTTGGAGAAAATCTTCTGTAAATTAAAAACTTTTAAAACTGCACTCTTGTGAAGCTGTTGTTCAGAATGCTTCCCCAGTATGTGAGAGCACTAAGATGGTACAAATATTTCAGAAAGTATCCAGAAAGAAAGAATAAAACAGATTTGTCTTTTGCTGAGCATGGAAGAAACAAAGGCAGAAATGTGACAAACAGCAGCAAACACTTTCTTTAATTTAATTATTTTGCCCATTGTGACTAATCTGGGGAAGCAGCCTCCATTAACTAGTATCTATGTTGGAATGAACACAGAATTAGCAAGGACAAAAAAATCCAAATTATTCCTGAAATGCAGGATAATTAGATCAAAGCTCACAGATGATTGGTCTCTGTTAGAACAATAGACTGGATATAACCTTGAAGGTCTGTGTCTTCTATTTCCAACCCCTAGGTGATCCTTTGATAACCTGGAGGCTTTCAACAGGAAACTCATAAATATTATGCAGCCATAAGGGGTCAATTTAAAACCCCTGTGCATGGGGTGGGGGGAAATGCAGTATTGTAGTTCACTGGAACACAGTTGATACAGAGCCCAGTCTAAATTCCAAGCTTCCAAGACCTGCAAAAGCATAAGGACAAAGATCCATCTTCCAAAATATAGGAGTCATTAGGGCACAGGTTACTACCAAAAGCCTCTGGCAGAGAAGTTCCCTTCTGCTCCACATAGCACAGCAGGCTCTGCATTAAGTCCAATGCACACTGAAGCAGAGAGCTGTTAGAGATGAGGCATTCATGGCTGAATTTGAGGAATTACTTGCCACAGGATATCATAATAACTCCTGAGCTAAGATGGGTCATGTTGTACAGCACTATACATTTCCATTATGGATGTAACAGTTTAGAATATTTTGTAGTCAGCTATATGAGGAAAAAAAAGGGAAACTCATTTAAGTTTGCTACAAACAGTGGAAAAATTTGCATGGGAAGTGCTGAAAGAGAGTACAATAGTGATGTTACAAAGTAAAACAAGCACTTAGAAGAAACATACCATGTACTTTTATTAAATGAAGAAGCAAATAGGTTGGTCTGAATTACTTGGTGCTTGGTGTATGTAGGTCACTGTGGGCTTAACACAGAATTGCTCCCACTAGGAATGGTGTTACAGATGTGCCCAGGAACCCTGAGAATGATCCCATGGCCTGTTTTGGAGAGTGCTGTACAAACATTCAAGAAGATGGAGTCCCTACCTGCTGGAGATTGTAATTAAAGCATGATTCAAGCACTGGGTGTAACAAACAAATGGAGAATGGGGTACAGTAATGATAGGAAAGTGTAGGTGGATAAACTGGTTATGATGCAGAGCTAGCACAAATAAATACAGCAAGAAGAGGAATATTTTACACTGATTAAGAGAAGTAACTGACTCATACTAAACAGCTGTTGGTCCACATAGGACAGTGCTGCATCTCATTTCTGTGGTGCTTCATAGAAACATTGATAAACAGTCTTCCCTAGCACATACACAGGCATGGGCAGAGCCTTTATCTTCCTCTCTCAGGTATGTGCCAAAAAAATCTCCTCTCATGAAAGACACCTCATGAGTGTGAGTGCTTGTGAAGTTGCAAGCCCTCCTTTTGTCCCTTAGCACCACCCTAAAATTCTGATCAACCCACCAGTATTGATGGCCATTTCAGGGGCTGCTGGAGGATGCTCAGAAGATTGGTTATTTGTCTGGAGTCCTGACCACGTTCCCACTTGATGCTTTTTTCTGCAGAAGTGAAGTATGCACTTCACTCAGACATACCCTTGCCATGCACCCTCACGGATGTCTCTAATATAAGAGGCCCAAAGCCCAGACTCACCTTTGCATCTGTGCTGATGCACAGTTCAGGTTTCTGAGTGGATGCAGAAACAGGATCTGCCTTGGCTGTAACCCATGCATAGTATGCAGCTTCATGTCTCCACCATGCTCTGCTATGCCAGCAGTGTGCAGGGAACCATCCAGTCTGCAGACTCCTGGGAACCTTGGTGAAGGTGAGCGGGGCCAGTTTCAGTGCAGGTATCCCTGCAGTGCAGGTGTTACATCCAGAACAACCAGCAGAAAAACTGGCAGAAATGGAGGTTACATCTCCTCTAAAATGCAGAGTTGTCTGCACCCATCCACCTGCATCTTTAGACTGTACAGGGCACTCTCTACAAAGCTCTCTGGGTACTGGACTACTGCCTCAGGCTCTGAAGAAACTACTGTGGTGCTGCTGTCAGTATCTATTTCAGAGCTGCTCAACTGTCTGTACACATACCTCCAACTCCTTTCCAATCCAAGTGCAGACACAACCATTTTCAGTGTCTGTGTGAAGGAGTACAGCCACCATCTCTGGAAATAAAATAGAAACACTTGGTTGCACCAAGTAAAGGTTGCTTTGAGTAAAGCACAAGGCTTCAAGCACAGCCACCCATGTGCTATTGTCACCTGCAGATAGTCAGCTTTAGACACCCTGCAGCCTCTTGGAAGCTGGAATGAGCATCAGAGGGCAGCAACTCCACTGTGATGCTGTTTGTGGCTAAAAGCAGTTAACTTTGGACCTTTGGATCAAAAGGCCAATGTGAAGGCATCCATCCAGATTCGTGGAGAAATTATTGGCTGTATTACTCTGAACTTTGGCACTACATTTCTTCCTCAGTCCAAAAGAGCTTGTGTTTGCTAACGTTCATGCTGTCAACATGCATCTTTAGTCTCTGAGAAAGCTGCAGAAATTCTTGCTCTTCTTGTGTATTTTGCAAATAATCTCAACATACACAGACTTTCATTCCACAGTGTGTGAAAGGCTGTACAGGACTGACTGTTTTTAATTACAGGTTTTCAAAAGCTTTGGTGAATTCAATCTAAGATGGCTGCTTAATAAAATTAAAATACTTTGTGTATGTGGTCCTGCTAGGATAGAGTTAATTTTCTTCACAGCAGCCTGTATAGTGCTGTGCTTTGGGTTTTTGACTAAAGTAGCCCTGATAACACACTTTGTTTTAGCTGGTGCTGGCAGTGTTTGCTCAACACCAAGGCCTTTTCTTTTCCCCACCCTGCCCCACCAGTGAGGAGGCTGGAGCTGCACAAGAGGCTGGGAGAGGACACAGCTGAGCCAGGGGATGTAATATCCCAGACAGTGTGACATTGTGCTCAGCAACAAATGCAGGGGAAAGGAGAAGGACGAAAGGGGAATGTTCAGAGTTATGGTGTTTGTCTTCCCAAGAAACTGTCAGGTGTGTTGAGGCCCTGCTCACCTGGAAGCAGCTGAACACGTGCCTGTTGATGAGAAGTATCAAATTAATTTCTTATTTTGCTTTGTTTGCCTGTGGAGCTTTGATTTGCTTATTAAACTGCCTTTATCTCAACCCACAAGTTTCCTTTCTTTTGCCCTTCCAATCCTCTCCCCAGCCTGCCAGGAGAAAGCCATCAAGTGACTGAGTGAGGACTAAGCTGCCAGCTGTGGCCATCCTACTGCAGTCTTTCTTGGTGTCCAGTGTGGGGCAAGAGGATTTTGAGATAACACCCCTGATCAGAGTGGGCTAGGTAGAATTTGTAACTGTTATGAGTAGAAGTTCATTCGTTTTGCCTTACTCTGTATTAGATTCTGGCACATTAGTGGCTGGTTTGGACTTTTGCTGTTTATTATAGCACTTATCTTACTCTGCTGTGCAAGGGAACATTTTGTTATCAGCAGTGGCCACATGTCTGGGCTGGAACAAGTCCCAGATGTCCCTGCTCTACTGGGCAGGCTGGAATGGGGTTAATTCCCATCACAGCTGCCCACAGAATGTTGTGGCTTAGATTTGAGACCAGGGCAGTGTTAACAACACAGGGGTGTTTTAGGTGACACTTAAGAGTGTTTGCACCGTGTCAAGGCCTTTGCTTTTTACCTCTCTGCCCTGTCAGTGAGTAGGCTGGGCAAGGAAAAGGGGCTGGGGAAAAAATGCAAGCAGGACAGCTGACCCCAGCTACCCTAAGTACTGTTCATTAGTAAGTAGAAGCAGAATCTGGAACTTTTAAAATTGATGCAGATGTACTGAGTCATGTTCCTGCAATCAGTCTTGCATTTATGTAACTTTACATAGAATTATGTGTTTGTATCTATATCTAATCTACATCTATGTATCTATATATCTATATATCTATATCTATCTAGATATAAAGAAATAATTACTTATTTAGAATATTAAAGATCACTGCCTTCCAAAAAATAAATGATTTCACAGTTATCATATAAAAACCTGGTTCTGTTTAAGTTAGCAAGCATTTATTGACTATTTTCCAGGGTCATCATTCCAGGGTTTCCTCATTCCAAAGTTTACATTTCTTTCTTCTTCTTTTAGTGAATATGGCTTGTGTTGCAATTTCATGGCGGTGTCAAACAAAAACAAATTAAGCACCATTACAAAATACTAAGAAACTGACCTTTAAAGATGAAGCAATTATTCATACCATTTCACCATTGGAAATTAATTCTAATTGGCAATGAAAATTTTACTTTCCTGTTGCACAATTTTACTATTACCAGAGCTACTACTGTGGAAGCAAATATACAAAATAAAATGTTGACGCCTTTCATGCTACAATATTAGCTTTATTTTCCAGTGGAAAATTACAACCTTGTGACATAGTAAAAAAAAAGGAAAATATTTTTTTAGTTTTTACACTTTTTTCACTCCTGTTCTATACCTTCTCTTTAAAATGCATATTCTGTAAGTGAAAGAAATGAAAAACTACTGAAATAAAACTGGCTAACACCATCCAAGATTCAAAGACAAACTACTTTAAAAATCCAGCCTGCTGAATGGTACCTAGTGTGTTTGAAGTGCTGCAAATAAACAATTTACAGGTTAGAAGCCTAGAACTCTCCTGAAAGCTTAGCTAAAATTCTGCTGGAATAATGAGTTCATGGACTGTGTATCTATTTTCAGGTGCAGTCATCCTGGGAAAAATCCATGTAAAATCTATGCATGAGACTATTTCTATAAGTGAAAACACTGTTAAGTTGTAAGAGAAGATGCAGATGTTTCTGTTACCCAGTTTTAGCTAATCCTCCTCTGCCACCCCCAGGTTGTACTGCCACTGAACAGCTGCAGTTCCCAAAGCTTTCCTCACCAAGGGAGCTCCCTGTCCCAACATTTTGAAAGCATTTATGGGACTGAGCATCAGGAGTTCTGAATTCTCATTTTGGTTCTCCCATTGCTGTTCCATGACCTGCCAGGTTAAATCACTTCCCTTCTCATTTCTGGGATGGAAAGGCACTGCTGACTCCCTTTTTCCTTGCCAGGGGATTGAAGATGAATTCTGTGAAATCCACAGCATTCAGGTGTGCTGGGTATGCGAGAACCAAACCAACAATGCCAACACACCTTCTCTGAGAAGGGGTTGCACATACCTCAGTGCTGAGACATGTCCTGCCTTTGCCACAGTGCAGGTGAAAGATGTGGAGGAGAGGCCACCCCTACAATCATCTCTCACCAAGGCACTGCTGGAATGCAGCACCACAGCTCCAGATCAGCACTGGTTTTCCCCTCAGCCTTATGTATGGAGAACATCCACCTGCTATAGCTTTCTATTCCTCATCTGTGCTGCAAAAGCATTACAAAATGGAGATAGTCAGGGCTCAGGATCAAGGCCAGAGTCTCCATCCCTAGTGATTTAGGACTTAATTTTAAGTAAAAAGTAAGACAGAGCTCTGGTTATAACAGAAGTGATAATACTATTCAGAAGGGACTATTAGTTCTTCCCAGAGAAAAGAAGCTGTTTTCTGAAGTGTGTATTTGTAGGAATGAAACATCTGCAGGAAGAAATCTCCCAATCATGCTGGTAAAACATTATATTCCTTTGACAAATATCCAAACTACTAAGCATGACTGTTTTAAGGGTTTTTTAACAAACAGTGTTGTCCTGCATGACAACTGCTGGCAGGTTAAGAGCTCCCAGACTTGTCAGTCTTTTTCACAGCCAGACCCCCACCAAAATCACAGCCATAGAGTTCTACCCGAAGGGCAATCCCACGGTACCATGTCTTTGGAACAATGCGGATGAACCTGGACAGGATGGGAGGGTCAAAAAAATTCTTGACTTGCCCATTGCTGTTCACATTGCCGAAGAAAGCCTGCAAACACACAGACACAATTAGTCAAAAGGTGGCACTTGAAAAAACCCTATATTTTATTTTTACAATAGTTCCAAGCTGTTGTACTAGTCACACCCAGGGCAGATGGACTAGCTCATTTCTGGTTTTAAACAAGACTACAAGTCTCTTCCCTAACATGCTGAGTTAAAAGTAGCTCAGGTCATGCTGCAGCCAGCAATAGCTGAGTTTGAATGGATTAAACAGCCTCTGTTTCCATCCACACCAGAAAATTTGGCATTCTAATTTCTAATGGACCAACCCCCCAAACTTCCCTTATTTAACTGCTGCTAATAGCCCTTGTGGGTTAGGTTGGTGCAAGGTAATATGGGAAAAAATACAAAGTACTGTGTCTGCTCTGTGGGTACCTGAACTTCCCCAGCTCTGCTACAGCAATACTGCTCACTAACATTAATTTCACTTAAAAAATCAGGGCAGAAATAAAAAAACCTAAAAGAGGCCCTGGGGAATCCATTGTTCACTCAAATTAAATGTCCTTGTGCATTCAAACTAAATGTCCTCCTTTACAAACAGTGTCAGCTCCTTTTATCACGTTGGCTGCACTCTCTGCAGATACAGTGTCCATTCCTTTTATTATGATTAAAATCCTTTTATGATTAATTATGATCACTAAAATCAGATGGATACTGTGACATAATCTGTAGCAACCCCAGCTCCCTAGCACTTTACAGTCCAGTGAGAATATCAATTTGGCTGGGCATTCTGCCTTTGAGCCTTGACTGTGTCTAGCACCTAAAACCAAACAACAATTCAATTGCCTGGGCTGACAGTGATACCTTTGGCACTGAGCTTGAACCCCCTGTGTAGGATTTCCACTCGGAGCCATCGTTGCTGTACAGAACCACATAGGTTTTCACAAAGTTTTCAGCTGACATGGACGTGACCCCCTGCGTAGCAATGGCAGTGATCTTCTTAACTGTGAGGAGATCAATTTGCAGCCACTGTTGGTTGTTGTTTAACTACAATTGATAGAAAAGTTTGTGTATTAGCAAACACGTCTATGTCTGTATTCGCTTAAGGGAAAAATCTTGTTTACAGGCAGTTAAAAGTGTATCAAAATGTATCAAAACTGTATCAAAGAAGTCCAGAAGAGTAAAGCTGAGGCAAACCACAAGCCTTCTTAGTGACCTATATAATAATTAACTTCATCACTGCAGGCAGTGTATTTGTAGTCTTAAGATTTACACTTTAATTTCCAATACATAATGAAATACACCAGGGATTTACCTCCAGTATTAAAACATAATACTAATACCAAATGCTTATACAAAAGAGCAGCTTCCAGCGAATCTCAAGGTGCTTTGTGAAGAAATGCAGCTCCCTTTCAAAGACACAGAAGCTCACATGCCTTACTGAAGGCCACCCACCCTCAGATCCACTAGGCTGCAGTGCCTATAAGCCAACCTGGAATGGGTTTCTTTAACCCCTTTTGAGACAAATATTCAAGTTGCACTCGTCTCTTGAAATTAAACAGGCTATTCCCACAGGGAAGTTCTGCAGACTGCGGCCCAGAGGAGAATATCCATCTCTCAAAGTATTTCACTGCTGTTGCCAGAAGCTCAACAAGTCTTCTGCTAAGAGTTGAGTGGTGCTCCTCCCA
This sequence comes from Argya squamiceps, assembly GCA_037834095.1. Lineage (NCBI taxonomy): Eukaryota > Metazoa > Chordata > Aves > Passeriformes > Leiothrichidae > Argya > Argya squamiceps. The sequence goes on from JBBMKD010000001.1 coordinate 21,494,143, forward strand.
AAAGACAGTTGTGAAGTGACCCTATCACTCAGCACTGGACAGAGCATGCAGGAAGCACCATGACCCCACAGGCAGCACAATTTTTTTAACCAGCTGTCCCTGCTGCCTTCCATGTTTTTGTGTTGTTACCTTGGCTCTCCAGGCATTCATCTTCCCATTCAGATTGAGACGAGCAAGTGAAGCGTCCCATGTGTTGAACCAGGATGTCTTGGCAGATGAGGCTGTTATCTGGGTATTCTTGATCTCTCCACTCTCCATTCCAAGTGGCAAAGAGCAGCCTGTTGAGAGGAGCACCTTGTCATCTCCAGTACACCCAAGCAGCCATAGCAAAAGCAACTTAAATGTTGGAATGGAGAAGACCCACAGTTTTAGCTTCATTTAAAGTATTAGGTAAAATACTTAATATTAAAATATTAGGTAAAAAATTTAGGTCAGAATGAAAGTATCAACACTTGACCAATTCTCACCATCTACTTCACAGCCCAGAAGCTCCATGCGAAGAGTAGGCCTGTTGTAGGACTCGATGGGGTAGAGTCTGATGTACCTAGCAATAATAGGGGGATCAATGATGTTCTCCTTTATGTCATAGGCATTGGAATTACCATCAAAAATCTGTTAAAGAAAAAAAAATAAAAACCAAAACAAACCTCACACATACTTAATTTAATGCAAACACAAGCTTGGATGCTGAAAGCCTGCCCTTTTTTATGCCCTTAGCCCCATCCACAGTGATAGCACACCCTATGCTGCAGGGCCACTTGAAATACATCAGGGTCCCATCTTAACATATTTGGAAGTGTCTGAAGGCCTCAGTTTAAATAAGCAACCTTTCTAATGTAAATCTGCAAGAATACATGAGCAAAGAGGCAAAAAGAGAGTTAAAAGACAACAGGCTTTCAGTCTGGGAGTTGTACCACAGAAAGCTCAGTGTGAATTGAAGGGAGCTGTAATAGGTAGGGCTGGAGCAGCTGGGCATAAAATGAACCTCTTTCAGTGCACAACCACACTCACCACACAGGCCTTCTGCAGGCAAATCAGACACTTCAACATTCAACTGCTGGGATAGATCAAAGGAAGGGATGAGAAGAAGAATCTAATCCCAAAGGAGGTAAGGACCTGATTTTTAGTTCAGCTTCCTTCACAAAAGCTGCCATGGGCTTAGGAAATAATAGTAGGGAGAGATGCCTGTGAGAAAGGCAGCCTCCACACAGTCAAGGTCACAAGGCCAATCCAAGCCACAGTCCAGGTCACTCCTCACCTTACAATTTGTCTTCTAGTCTGAATTTCATTAGTTTGGTAAATGCCCTTTGGGGCTGTAACTATTACGGCTCTAAAGGCCATAATTTTTCCCACTCTTTCTTAACATTAAACAAGACTCACTGTATCACTCAGTGATGCTGCCTAGGTTGTTGCAACCCCCGTGGCACAGACAGACCTTTCCTGTTGGTGAGCTGTCTCCTTTGAAGGCGCTCCATGTCCGTTTATCTTTGCTGTAAACAAGAAAATACTTCTGGATGTACAAGGACTTAAAAAACTGCTTGGCTCCCTGTGTTTGTATCCCAGTGAGCAAAACTTTTCTTCCAAAGTCCACCTAGGAACAGCAAAGAGAGTTTATATAAAGTCAATAATGCACAGCAAAACCCATATAATTCTTTGCATTTACGCAGTAACTTTGAGCCCTGCATTTCAACATGCACAACGCTAACATTCTCTAAAGGAATAATAGATACCAGAGTCCAAATCAATGCTCTCTCATTTCATTTGTGTATTTGCATGTGCATTTAATTTCAGAGGCCATTTTTCAGGGTTCAGCACTGCGCCACCAAGACACCTCAAAAGTATCTGTGTGTCTGTGGTAGGCACAGCTCCCCCCACCTCATTTTACAGATAGGTCAAAGGATCACAGAGAAATTAAAGGCTCACACTTTCAGGAGCCACCTCTAATTTTGGATGTCTAGGCTGCAGAAAGGCATATGGCATTCTAAAGTGCTGAAAGGCCACACCATTCCTGCTAATAGTAACTCTAAGCACTTAGCACATAAAAACAAATCTGGAAGGTGTGCCTATCAACCGTGAAATTAATTTTTGGGACATGCCCTCCACACTTCTGCATGCTTCACTGCAGTAACCTCAGCTTCTCACTACCACAGCTCCCTGTTAAATTCTTTCTCTTTCCAATGTTATTTCCAGTTCCACATCAGATCTCCCAACCTTCTCCCCCTACTTCACATCCACTAACTTGCTAGTATGTCAAATGTTAGCAAGCCAAACACAACAGCCATCTGCTGAACTTGAGTCTTTCTTGTCTTCCAACCAATTTTAATGAGATTTATAAGAAATCAGCTATTCTCCCCAAATTTGGATGCAAACTGGCTACGTAGTGCAAAAGTCACTGGGATAGAAGAAAAGCACAGAAGTGAGGTGACTGAATGATATAGTGCTTGAAGTCATAATTATAAGCTTAGTTTCCCTGTGAAGACAACTGAGCTCTCTAAAGTGAGACATACAAACCAACTATCTGAAGCAAGGCTTGAGGATATTACACTTTAAATGATCACTCAACAAACACACACATACTACTATGCACTGTTAGGTAGACAAAGGAAAAATAAAGTAGTAGAAAGAATGAGTCCATTTGCCTACAAAATGGGTACAATCTAAATTGTGAGGGTAACTGCCCAGCCAATGAGCCTCAACATCAGCAGAGACTGGGTTACCCCAGGGAAGAACAGTTCATGGCATCACCAATCTTGCCACATCTTTTCAGTTTTCCCCTGCAGTCTTCTCAGTGGCAAGGGCAGCTTGACCCTCTAAAATAAGCTGTAGGAAAATCATAACTCAGTGATGTTGTAACTTACCTGGATCCAAGGGAGTTCCTCCTCCACTGTTGTACTCCAAGCATTGTATGTTCCATAATTATTTAAGCGGGCTAACTTAGGCTCCCAAGAGTCTAGACAGAAAATATTAATAAAGCAAGAATTTTAAGAGGCATTGGAAAAACATAAACTGAGGCTGTAATTAGCTTTGAGTGCTCCATTTCCCACCCCCAACCCAAAGGACTTAAAAAAAAAAAAAACCAACAAGAGACCCTAAAATCATAATCCAGGATAATTTGGACATGGTCAGCAACTGAAAGTCATTTGTACCCTGAAAACTTTAGAGTTGGCAAAATGACAAAAATAATAGTCTTTTATGTAATACACTGTCTGCTAAGTTGGAACCAGGGTCTAGAGTTTGCTAAACAAATTTTGGCCCCCAGCAGGCTCAGACACAAAATGTGCTCTACATTCAGGGAAGAGAGCTCCCCCCTGCATAACAAGGTTTCCAAGTTAAAAACCGGTATAGAATATATATTACAAAAACAGCTTTCAAGCCTTCATAACACTTTATGAGGAAACAAAGAAAGAAAATCAAATCCACAAAAATGTCAGTTTTACAAAATAAGTAATTTATTTTTTATTTCAAGGGAAAGGATGGGCATTCCTGCATGTGAGTGTAACCTGTACACCTTGATTTGACACTGTCTGTGTAAAATTCTAAGAAAATTCTTTGTCATGATCCCACTTTTGTACCACAGAAGAACTTGACAAATTAAAGACTCTGTAATTGCTCTAGATGCCAGAGTTCCCAAGTCTTTCATAACAGAGATATTTTGTCCTTTCACATCTCATACCACATGCAAATCTCAAAAGCTTTTTGAATGCCTGGTGTTCATTTTCAAGCTAGGAATCCAAGGGACAAAAGGAATGCTGTATTTGTTCCTGATCATCCAGCAGGCCACAGACAGAGCACTCCCTGCCTCTCAAGCTTGTGACACTGACAGCAGACCTGTGACACTTAAAATACAATGATGATGGCTACCTAACAGAGCTCCCAGTCTCTGCTTGCAGCACTTGGAGAGACTTCTAGCCTGACAGCTGATTCATTGCTGAACTGCTCTTGAAAGATGCAAGAGATGCCAACAGAAAATGGAACTGCAACACTTTGCTGGGGGTGTTCAGGAGCATGCACAGACCTTTTCAGGGATAAACTCACCTATGTGATGTGAAGCATCAATCTGTGAATCGAGTATAACTCCACTTGCCAGACCCATTGGAATCCTGCACTCTGAAGGGAGCACAGTAAGTTTGTTGTTAAAGAAAATGAGAGCTATTCCAACATATATTCTCATGAAATCTAAGACAATGACACTCAGAACAATTCCTAGTAGTTCTGTAACACCACTCCCTTCCCAGATAAGTCTAAATTAATCTTTGCAATTTCCCTCAACAGATTAATCCACTGGTCACTGTAGGGAAACCTCAAATTCAAAGCTAGCATGCTAAAGGAATAAAGGTAGTGTGCTAAACAATTCAAGGCTAATATTTCTGGAAGCTAAATTTTTTTCTTCTAGAAAAAATTTACAGTGACCACTCCACCATGTCCTTGAATGTGGATAATTTCCAATGTCAGTGTTTCTTGCAGAACAATCTCCCAAATTTATTTTCAGTGATCCTGAAAGGGTAGAGAAGACTTCATATCTTGACTTTCCCAGCCAAAAACGACTGTAGTTCATACCTTTCTCTATAACCAAATAGGATGCCTGCATTCCTGCTTGCTGGTATTCCCCCACTTCAGTGTCTACAAGCCACCAGCCAGGATTCTGTGGTTTCATTTCAATTGTTCTAAATGAGCCTTGAAAAAAGGAAATGAAATGCATCAGAAACATTGTCATTACAAGGCTGATGTCAGTAAGGCTGAATTTTAAACCAAAGACCTTCCTATGACCTAATCCAGAAAATTTAAATACACATTGCAGCAAGAGCAGTAACTTCTACCATATCAGTAAGTTTTTTCCTTAGCCATCTAGTTCTGTCTGGAGACTGAGACTGGAATCAAGTAGCAAGATCAAAACCCAACATTTGCTGTCGATGCAAAGTACAAAACCTTGGCTGCCTGTCTGCAACAACAGATTACCATTAACTACAGTGCTGAGCAGTGAAGTGAACACTGTTTATTACAAAATGCAGGGATGTTAATTCTGTGGTGCTGCTTAGTCCTGTATGCTAGTGTTTTGTTCAGTAATGAAAAGGATGGATGGATGGATGGGTGAATGGATGGATGGATGGATGGATGGAGGGATGGATGGAGGGATGGATGGAGGGAGGGATAGATATAAAGAAGACAAGTAGAAGTGGGAAAATTAGAAGTATGGGCCCTCCCCTCACTTTCTGCATGCTCCAGGATTGCCAAGGATTGAGCAGGAAGCAGATATGGTTTCAGTTGCTTGCTGCACCTTTTAGAAAGCAAAGCACATGTTCTCATTGCTTTTCATATATTCCTAGTTTTCCTAGTTACTGCAGACAATTCTTCGGGTAATTCCAGCTAATTCTGGCTCCCATTTAAACAAAATATGTAGATTTCACAGTGAAAAGCACTACCTTGAAAATAATGAAATAAAATAGTGAATAAACTACCCCTAATGTTCACTAAAACTCCCAATATTCCAAGTCACTCCCATTATTTTGATCTCCTTGTCTTTTTTTTTTTTTTCTTGAACTCTTGTAGCTGGCAATACAGGCTTCATAAGTGATGTCATTTCAGACTGGCACTGCTGACAGTGATGGGACAAAGGACTTAATCCTGTAGCCTAAGGAATACTTAGCCTATTTCTCCCTGGAGAGAGAATAAGAATTCTCCTAGGGCTCACAGTTGTTTTTGCTGTTCTGTATCACTTACCCAGACATTAAACCCCCCAAACCCTCACCATATGGAGACCTTTAAATTGGTATGATGATGACAGACTGCAGAGGTCACCCTGCACCCTTAGAACTTACTCTGCTCTGATGCTTACCTGGGAGGAGAGTGTATGTACCAAGCTGATGCTCTGGCTTTCCTTGTTCTATGAAAGTCTGACCATGAAAATGAACAACATGAATGTCTTCTGGCCCACCCATATTCAGCAAGTGCCATCGGACTGTTTCACCTTCATACATCCTCAAGCCTTGCAAATTGCAGGTAATCCCATTAATGGCTGGAAAAAAAAAGATTGTTAGTCAGGAAAACTGCTCACAAAACTGGTCTCAAAGTGGTAGAAAGTAATTACTGAAATTAGAAAAAAATTAATGAAGTAGTGCGCTTGGGAAAAACATCATTTTTTCCAATTTAAAGTGCAACACACTTTATGGTTTATGTACATCAATTCAGGAAATCCAGGGACCTCATCAGAAGATTTGTGCACAGCAACACATGGCAGCCAGAAGAAGAAAAATATTTCAATGTAAGATGGGAATATCAGGCCCAAAAGAAAAGACAGCTGTCCAAAACTCTTTCTGCAGCTCCCATTTCCAGAGGCACACAGTCACAACTGACATACCTCTATATTTACAGAGAAGTATATATCCACAGAAGGGCTGTTCTACAGCTGCTTCAAATTCCTCAATAGAACTACCTGATTTGTCAAATTATTAAAATATTTTTAAATTTCTTGCAAGAAGTTGTCAAGGCACTAGCTTCTTACTGCAAAGGAGACTTTTTTCTTTCTTTGTTTTCTTTTAATATGGGGGCAATATGTATGCAAATGCAAGAGAGAAGTTCTCTGTTGAAAGTTTCAGTCTAATATGTCCTTTCTTCACTTTAATAGCAAATTTCCCATCAATGCTAATTTTTACATGTAAAGTCATTACTGTTATGGGTACAATGGATAACAAAGAATTCACGTAACTAATGTGTGGGATTTATGCATGTTGAGAAGGACTGTGAGCTGAGATACTTCCCCTGACATCTTTCTTTCTACCCCAATAAACTGCCAATTTGGCAAAATGAAATAAGTACCATAGAATTTGTGGCATTGCTGTGTTTCTTGTGTCTTCTCATTACAAGGTCTTCCAGAATGTTTGTCGAAGTACCAGCTTTTCTCTTCATCAAAGACCATAAAAAGCAAGAAAAAGTCTCTGATATATGTCCTGGTGCTGTTTGATTTGCTGAAGGCTCCTTTTTCACAGATCAGTATTGGCCCAATCAAACCAGACTGAATGTCTTTCTCCTAGAAGGTAATAAACTCGTATTAGAGAATTCCCAAAAGATGTAAAAAAAACCCCCACAGCATTCTGCAGGAATGCATCAGCCCCTAAAAATCTAAAGCAGGCCCCAGAATTACTGCTCCCTTCTATCTTTTCTCTCCCCTGCTCAGTCTACCAGAGTTGCCCAATTCAAATTCTTCCGAACCTTGTGTCCTGCTTTAACTGAGTGTAAGAGATTAAATGTCAGGTGGGAACATCAAGCCCAAAAGAAAGGACAGCTACCCAAAAACATATTCTGCAGCCTGCACTTCTACAGCCATACCTCATTTGGACATATTCAAAACCCAACTGGACATTGGTCCTGGACAAACTACTCCAGCCGACCCTGCTGGAGTGGCAGTGGTGGACTGGATGATCTCTAGTGATGCCTTCCAACACAAGTGTTTCTATGATTCTGTGATCAACCCCAGCACCACCACCACTTCTATTTTCATTCCCTTACCAGGTTTACATCGGAGTAGTAGATCCAGGACCGACACCCTGCTCCTGGCTGCACAGGGCCCGAGCGCCTGTTTGCATACCATACATATATGTAGCTGCTATTTGGCTTAACTTCACCATCTTCTTTAAACCAAGCAGTAGATTCATCATCATAAACACTTCCCTCAGAGGACTTTTCATAAAGGACTCCATGGGCATGGAGGGAATATGGTCTGGATGCCAGATTCTTAAAATGAACCTAGAAAAACCAGAACAGAATCTGTTCAGCAAACTCAGGTCTATACCAAAGTCCCCACACACTACACTCCCATGACCTCAAACCAGGGTCAAGATTTGCATAAAGATTACAGTCTACATAGTACATGGACAAGCCAGCAGAGAGAGCTTTTGACATCTCCATGCAGAGTCTCCACCTTTGATGCAGGTAATGAATGAAAAAATCAGACAGCATGAGTCTGGCTCCCTGTCTTCCACCAAGTCCAGGCTCCCAGGACATTTACTGCTGCCCCTCATACCTGGAGCTGCTTAGTTACTGCTAGCAGGAAAATGGGGAGTTTCTACCCCTTATGTTTTGCTGCAGTTGTTACTATATAATAACTCTAGACCTCTGTATGTATCATTCTTGCTAAAATCAGTGCTTCCCATTTGCCCCAGAGAAATAACAGGATAACAGGATTACATATTTACCTCTCCTTAGAGAATAACACTCCCAAGCTACAAAATATTTTTCTTCTCTTACTCATGATTTAAACATAGCTTGGTGTTGCTCCTGTTGCACACCACTCCTACTGAAACAAGCAGAAAGCACTGAGATCTATTCTCCCTATCTAAGTCCATCCCTGTGTGCTGGAAGACTGGATGAAGAAGGATGAGAGAAAGGAAATTTTACAGCAGTGTGCTTCCTAATGCAAATATACCACAGTATCACCAGGGATATGGTTCCTCTTCATCCTTGTTGATACCTCTAATAAAATCCCGCACATCTATATTTTGCCATCTATACGGCAAAACTTTTAGAGGAAATGATATCTTTTCCCAAAAAATATATATTAATCTTGAACATGTATGTACTAATTTTTGAGTTTAGGAAACTCATTTTTCATTATCATTAAACCTAAATCTTATTTCACAGTAAACCAGTGAGCCAGTATTTAATGCTGGGAAACACAAGAAAGAAAAACAGAATTTAATTTGCTGTGGACAGGGGAGAAAAAAGATGTGTTTCTCGGAAACACATCAAAATGCTTACATATCCACAGTACAATTTCTAGCTTTGAAAACTGCTTCCCCTTCATCATCTTTTAAAAACCTGTGGTAACTTTAGATCCATTCTGTCACACTCCAAGATCACTGAGCAAAACATTGACCTACTAGGATAACGTCGTCCACTTCAGCCCGAATCACTGGTCCCAGGATGCCAAGATGTTCTGTATATTCATCTTCATCCTGAAGAGTCGAAAAGGTACTGTCTGTGTAGCTCTGGAAAACCACCTTACGTCTGCTGCCATCTTTACAGGTTTTGTCATTCCTCATTGTACTGCAAGGAAAACCCCAATTAAAATACCCCAGAGTGAATCAGAAATAATAGCGCTGATGAAACCTGAGAACTCACACAGCAGAAACATTTTAGAATCCTGGGAATATAAAGAATAAACACTCAAATGGCTTCAAACTATGTCAGGGAATGTTTACATAGGAGAAAGTTACATAAGAGAAAGGCTGGGTTTTAGCTCTTCAACACACCGAGACAGGATATATCACGGATTCTGTTAAATTCACTGGAACTATGCAGCTCCCACCAGCTGAGGATGAACATCTCTGGAGAGACCTATACAGAGGTCTAAGCATAAAGAAATTCTTGATTTTGCAAGTGCCCAAAGAAACTGTCTTGTTTCTGCTATTTTTGCAAGTGCCATTTATATGGACTGAGATGAGGCAGGAGTAAACCTGGAGAATACTGAAAAGGTTTTATTTTTATTTCTATCAAATGAAATGGAAATTCAGTTTGAGAAATAATCTATGTTTGGATATTCATTTTGCATAATGAAAATTTTCTTGCTCCTGTTTTAGCTGCTTTTGATAAAAATCCAAAGTTTTGGTTCAGCTTTCTGATGACAAGTGACAAGGAATTCTCTGCCTTGTTGGGTGAGCAATGATCTTAACCTGTATCAATTAAAAGAGTGAATTTTTAGTACAGTCTTTCCCTCAGTATATTCTCACATATTCTTTGCTGTGGCCCAGTAGCCAGTCTTCCCTGTCAAAATGTAACAAAATCCCTCAACATTAGGGTTTGTAACCCAGATTCTGATTTCTCTAAACAGCAGGAGCAGCAATAATACTTCATGCAGCTTTGTGTTTACTCTTAATATAAGGTAGTCATCAGTGTGGTGAAACACTTTGCAGCTTTCATATACTTTTCAGTACTGCAGCCTTGTGAAGGTGGAAAGTGCTGTTATCCCATTATCCAACTGAGAACTGAGACACCAGAACCGTTTCCTGCTAGTGCTGGAAACTGATTTCATCTGTCTGTAAGCACGTCCCATCCTAGATTCCATCAGTTAGTCCATTAAATTCCTGGAAAGACTTTGCACAAGTCTTGTGGTCTTTGTGGTCAAGGAGGTCTCTGTCCTGTGTACAGGTACCAAGAACTGAAGCATAAAGTAAAACAGGTCATTCAAGTATAAAAAAAAAACCCTGCAAGATTCCCTCCTTTTACAGTGAATTTTCTAACTGATGTATTGAAGACTGTTCTTAGTGAGTTTACAGACAGAGGCTAAGGAAGAAAAAAAAAAGAGCTCTTAGCTGTGTTGTCCTTGATTATAGTAATCTCACTCTGTCATTTCTAAGGGGTGTGAGTCTCCTGTGGAAAATTCTTATGATTCTGCCACTGAAATGTCAGAAATCAGATGGCCCATTACAGATACTTTTAAGTTTATCAGTATGTGAATCAACATTCTGCAAGGAGGTTTCAGGACAGTGTGCCAAATAAAAGCAAAGGATTTATGCAAACCTTTTCTTATATCCTGCATAGTTCCAGCAGACCTCCTTAGCTGCAATGTAATATCTCCTCTCGTTGCCCCTGCTGCGCAGGTAGTGCTCAGCGATGTCGTCAGGGTTCCTCTGCCTGCTGATGTTCACCTTGGGGTCTGTCATGTAGGGGTCATCAAAGCTCACATAGTGGTACTCGTACTCCCCGCCCGAGCTCTCGTCGCTGTAGGACTCCCCGACCACATACTCGTACTCCCCGTCAGCCCGCGGGAGGCCGATGGTGATGGACGGCCTGAACTGCCGCGGGGTGAGGGTGTGGTTCGGAGACTCCCCGAGCCTGGCCCTGCCCAGATCCACCCTCTGGCTGACCTCACCGGGGGCCTGGGCGGTGTCTGAGTGGTTGGTCCCACCTGGAAACAACCCACGGCCAAACCCCGCCGTGGAATTGCCAGGCTTCTTGGGGTTTCTACTCCTTGGGCTCAGCAAGTAGGTAATTTTTGCATCTTCCTTCTTTCTCCTGCGGATCTTGATGACGGTTCCAGATGAAGCCAAGGTATCATTGTTGTTTCTCTCCTTTCCTTTCTGAATTGGGTGAACGTGGCTTCCTTTCTGGTTTTCCCCCATTAGATGTAAGGACCCTTGATACTTCTTCATATCCTCCTTATTTATGGATGCTGTACCATTTCTGCCATGAAGATTTAACTTACCAGCAGCAGATTTATCTAAGCTTGCCTCTAATCCTAGATTCATCTTTGCAGACACCAAATTCCATTCCTCACTAGTCATTTTAGATGAATATTTCCCAGCCCCAGGCAATGATGCTTCTAGTAAGTTCTTCACTACAGCAGGGCTGGAATTAGGGCTTGTATTGTCTAACATATATTCTAAAGAAAAAGCATGTGCTGATTTATCTTTGGATATCCTGAGTTCAGAAAGGCTGGATGCATTAGACCTATCTCCTACTATGTGGTCCAAATCCAGTGTCAAGTTAACTGTGTGCATGGGGTTTTCCATCTTCTTTCCCTCCTCTTCCAGATCATTCTCATATTCATTTGGCAGTTGGCCAGTTCCCACCATGGCTTCATTGGATGTGTTCTCTGTCTGATGCACAGAATGAGGTGCATCAGTCTTGTCAGAAAATGAGGCATTTTTACTTCGGACATGATTTAGAAGGGCATTCATTTTTTGAACAGCATAAAACTTAATGGCCAGTGAGCTTCGCCTTCTCCTTTTCTTGTCAGTGGTATAATTTCCTCTTCCTATGCTTTGCTCTTGATGCTTGTCTGGAAAAGGTTTACTGTCATTTCCACCAGCTGGAAGCTCTTCTCCAACATTCATTGGGCCTTCCCCATCGCTCAGCAAATGTTCACCTGCAGACACGTTACTGTGAGTTATTTCATAGTTGCTTTGGCTTCTCTTCTCAAATAGCAAGTCAGCCTCTCTATCACTTGTGGCAGCTAAAAATAAATCCTCTTCTGCTGTGACTGATGTGTGATTTGGCTGGAATGTTTCAGCCTTGACTGGGGGAAGAGGAGTGATATGAGTTTCTAAGAAGTTAGAGTTGTTTGTTGTTCCATTACTATTTATAGCTGTCAGACCTGAGCCAGCTGCCACCTCAGAACTCGTGGCATCAGTGTCTTCATACTGCTCCCAGGCCAGTGCTGTAAGATTTTGTTTTTCTTCATCACCTGCTGCCTTTCTTGAGCCTCGGATGGAGTAAAAAGAAGCCAGGTAATCCTGATAATCTGAATCGTCCTTGCCTTCCTCATTTTCTTGCACACCTTCCTCAGCTGAGGTGGAAACAGCCTTTTTTTCAGTCTTGGTGGGAGTTAAATCCACAACATCAAACATTTCATCTTCCTCATAGTCACATTTAGCATCCCTGAATCTCAGCCTCATGCCGTAACTCATTTCTGGGGTGCCCCAGGACGCCAAAAGCCAAGTGCCTGCAATTGAAATAAAAGTGTTATGAGAGTGGGCATTCTCTACCATGTAAGTGGCCAAGGCAAATAGTTGGGGTTACTTCTACAGCATCTGCTATAGCAGACTGCTACTCTTTATCTCAGATATTCATGAGCTCTCATTGCAAAGAAAAATAATTATTAAATGTAGACAAATAAGAGCACATATAAATACATCTAGGAGATGGAGCTCTTCTCCATAGATTAAGCTGTAACTAGAACCTGAAGCAAAAAATAACCCATGAAAGAGATGGATATGAAAAAGAAACAAATTAAAGGATTCTATGTTTAGATATGGATCTAAGAGTGAGACCTCTCAAGATAAATTTTCAATTTTACGCCGGTACATGCAGTGCTACATAGATAGAACATTCTGAGCAGAGCAAATACACTGTGAGGCAATGTTGGCAAACATCTGACAAACACAGTATTTTAAAAGCTTTTGAAAGAATAATGGATGATCTTTAATAAGTATAATAAGAATAAAGCAATTTGAATTTCCAATCTGATGCAAGCTATTAAGGTGCCAATCTGAGGCATCTCAGATTAATTTAAAGGTTTTAATAATTTCTCCAAAACCTAGTCACAAAGTAAGTCCTCTATTGGAAACTAGGATCTTCAGAGAAGAAAATAAAATCTGTTTCCCTAAACTACATCAAGTCAAGTTCTTTGCTTGTTACACCTTGCTTTTGGAACTAGCAGAAATGACAGAATAGACATAATTAACACCCTGAGAAACAGGGTTTTTTAATTAAAAAGGCCACATACAATTCTTCCTGTATTAATCAGCTGAAGTAACCTGCACAGCTTTCCTGATTTCTAACAACAGCAAATTTGTCAAAGAAAGTATGCCCTAGATGGAAAGAATAGATTGCATACCAAAATCAAGCAAAAATACAACTTTATTACTGGGGAGGTTTCCATAAAGGCTAATGGAGTTTTAATGATTCCCTAGTCTTGAGCAATACAAGCCACTTAAACATTTTTAGTTATAAGGTCTTGATGCTGCGCAGTACATAAAATATATTTTTAAAAAAATAAGGTATTTTAAATGGGATAAGGATACTTAAACCTTAAGGGATTTTAGAACAATCACTCAAAGTACACAGACTTCAATGACAAAGAATCTGTCCTTTTGGAAGTAATGCCTTAAATATGGACTACATGGGTTCTGGTGCCCCCTCCTCCAAGACACAGTATGAATTCTGGGTAGACATTGAGATGCATCCCACTGAGCAGTGACCTGATTCAGGCAGGCAGACTTTACTGCTGCTGAATGACCACAAGCCTAAGGTCAGGTGTAGCCATTTTGCCCAGTAATGACCAGCCTGATTTGACAGTTTCAGTCCGTTTTAGACTGCTCAGGGTAGACAAGAATGTGGCAAACCTGGAAATCATACAATGGAGTTGATGCCGATTTCCAAGAAGAATCTTGCCTTAAAATTATCATTACTAACCCCAGTATTAATTGTGAAGTGAAGAAAAACAAATTACAAGATGACCAACAAAAGGAGCCTCAGTACAGCATACAGTTATGCTAAGTTGGTGTAGCCAGTGAGATTCCATACACATCACTTGCGCTGGGGAATTGATTCTATGTTTTCCAGCACTGTTTATCAGAAGGGTTTTCTCTCCTATTTAGGTAAGTCCTTACAGACTGGAGATTAAATAATGTCTTAGAAGAGCTGTCAAACACCACAGTTCCACCACTTACCACCATTGTCCATTTCCACTGTGACTGATTCTCCACTCATTGGGAAAAGGCTCAGTGTATCCTCGTATTTCCCTTGATACAGAAAAGAGTGGCCAGCGAGGCGAACAGAGACAATCTCATCATGAGTGCCAACACTGAAAAAGTGCCACTGAACCACAGTGTCTCGGCAAAATCCAAGGATTTCACTGCTGTCAGACACATAGCCATTTATTGCTAAAAGGAAAGCAAAGTAAAAGTGGTTTCAATATTTTTATTTTAAAACTTCCTGTTATTTGATGTCAGTCCACTGGACTCATGTTTGCACTGGAAAGAGACTGGCACAGGGCTGAAACCATGATAATTTCCATCTCTGAAAATATTATCTCTAAGGCAGCAGGGTGCTGCATCAAAATTTGGTTAAGCCTTGTCTTTGCTTCAGGGTCCAGAGCCAGCCTAGCTACTAGTGGCAGGGTGTGGGTAGGCCTTTTCTCCCTGGCAGCTAGCAATAAAACAAGGGGAAATGGCCTCAAGTTGCACCAGGGGAGGTTCAGGTTGGATATTAGGAAAAATTTCTTCACTGAGTGTTTAACTATTGGAACAGGCTCCCAAAGGAAGTGGCAGAGTCATCATCCCTGGAAGTGTTCAAAAAACAAGCAAACCTGGCACAAACAACATAAGTCTTTTCCAACCTTTCTAATGCTATGGTATTTCCTCTTTCTGTCCAGTGCCACCTGGCATGGTTAGAGGTTCACTGACTCTCTGGAGGATTCCCCGATCACACATACTCCTGAGAACAAGCAATCACTGAGTGCTCAGGTTCATATAAGCTTTCCTATTATTCATCTCAGTTTCCCACTCACTGTGCATCATGTTTGAGTTATAGAACTTGGGATCATCCCTTTTAACAGTGGCTGGGTTGCTGCAGTACTCCTTGATGTTATCCTCTAGGTACCAGCTCTTATTTTCATCGAACACAGCAAACACTGCCTGCTGCTCCTCGTCTGCCTTTTTCTGAAAGACAAACACAGCAGTTATATTTTATTAGCAGACATGGGTATTAAGAACTCAATCCTACAACCTCTTTCTTGCTATGTAAGCAACATAAGCTTCACCAGAGTCCTGGTAAGTGTGATCCAAAGGCTGAAGGGAACAGAGTAGAGGCTCCAGACTTCAATCCTACTACTGCAACCAACCTGTGGTGGAACACTAAACAAGCCTCTAGCACTGCTGATACACAGATGATTTATGACTGGGCTCTCTGTCTATGACAGGACCAGACTTCTGGTTTGACCTGACAAAGCTTCTGACATTTTTTTTCTCTCAAGTGATGCTTAAACCTTTGCCAAGCAAGATTTCAGTAACTGGTAAAGACAAGCCCTCTCCCAGAGCTCTCCCATGCTGTTTTGGTTGTTCTAGATGCATTGTACCTGAGATTGTCAGATGCTGTGGAGTTGTCTCTGCTACAGAAAGGGACCAGGTCAGATCTGAATATCTTCAGAGTATGAAAATATAATAGCAGCATGAAAAATTATTATCAAGTCTATTTCTAGACTTTCAAGTCAGGCTGACCTTTTGTTGACCTTTCTTAGCTCTTACTAAGAAACAGAACATAATTCCTTTACTGCTGTGGACAGTTAGAGGACTGTTTCTTCAGGAGCCCATTGGTTCAACTGCTCTCTACAGCACAGTTCTCTAAGGGAAATAAAACTAAATTCAGTGTAGACCAAATAACATTACTTGAGCAAAATCTGCCCAAACAAGTTACCTGCACACCCTTTTGCGTCAGTGCTTCACTTTTACAAATCAGAAGTGGGCCAATCAGTCCAGAGGCAATATCTCTCTCAATATTTACAGCACTGTGATACAGCCTTGTAATACATTGTGCATCCTGTGCAGTGGGTTGGTCTGTTTTAGCAATTTTCCACTCGTAAGTGTAAGTCTTCCCTGGTTCAACTCCTCGACTCTGGGTGCCATTGCCTAAGGGAAAACAAGGGAACAGTAATGATACAAACTCAGAGCCAGATCTTAATATCAAGGTGCACCTTCTAATGACATTGGTGCAGTTTGGACATTAAAAGCTACCCTAAGATAACTGAAGTTCAGCAAGAACTTTTGTCTCTTTAAAATCCCAGACAAGAACAGAAAACTAAGACAACAAATAGAGGGTATTTGTCTCTGCTTTGCAGATAATACCTTGGTTTCTCTATAAGGCAACACAACAGGTAAGCAGAGGCAGAGCACAGAACTGAGGTCTCCCAGTCATGCACATTCCCAGCCACAGCACCTCCTTCAAAGCAACAAAACCATCCACAACAGTTAGTGATATGCAAAAATATAGTTCACAAATTTTTTACTTGTGGGATCCAGAGGATAATCAGCTCCTTCTGCATTCTTTGCAAGTGTCACTCCATGGAAATAAATGCTGTAGGGTCGACTGGCCTTATTTTTGAATACAATCTACATTGATAGGCAAATGAAAAAAAAAATTAGGATTCAACAAATCCTTGTCTGAATACAAAATGAAGTTACCACTACAGTAGAATTGGCTTGGGTTTATCCCAGAAAGTGCCAGAAAAGCAAAAGGGTGTCTTAAATATTGTTTCATATATAAACCCAAAGAATGAATGCTTGTTACCATTCTGCTGAACTTTGTAGACCCCACTGAGTGAAGTTCAGCTGCTTACAGCTGGACTCTGGAAGGTCTAAAAAGAACACTTGTTCTGTCAGCTACTAGGCACACACTATCTCTGGAAATATGAAGTTACTGACTGAAGCTCTTAAAAACCTTCAATATGGGAGAAAAAAAAAATCAAACCAAAGCTTGTCCCAGATTCTAAGACCCAGAAGGGATATGTAAGGAAAAGGCAAAATTTCCTGCCTATTCTTGACAAAATCAGGATTTAAAAAAAAAGAGAAAGAGAGAGAGAAGAAGAAGAAAAGAAACATAAAAGTAACATGCTAAACTCAAATTCAGAGCCACAGTGTCATGGTGGAAATTACAGAAATTAAAGGTCATGGAACTTTGTGGTGCATCATTAAATGACAACAGAAAGACAAGTGGATGTTGCAGCAACACGTTTGTAATGCAAATGTTTAAAAGTTTCATGGTATAACCTTGTGAAATAACATTTGATTATGGAAACTAAGTACCTTTGTCTAAAACAGCCAGAAAAAAATATCAGCATAAGAAACAAGAGGCTCTTGAAGTTCAGCCTCACATACAAATCCCCTCAGAAGTCCACCCAGGTCTAGGGTTTTTTACCCATTTTGGACCATAAAGTGTCACCATATATTTTACAGAGCATGACTGAAGCACATTTATGTTGTAAAATAAAGCACAATCATGGACACTGTAGAAGGAACACTGAAAAATGCAAGCTAAACACTGTTACTTGTGATCATACCTTTTAAATATTTAGGGCCAATATTTATAACATCAGCTATATTATTTGAAAGACAACACAAGTCAAACTAGTTCCTTTGTATCTCTTCCTCAATGAAAAACATGCTGTGCATAAATAATGTCTGTATTTATGTTACTTACTTTGACTTTATCATTGATTTGAGCTCTGATAACAGGGCCCAAGATCCCAGTTTCCTTGGGACGAGGATTTTCCAGACGTTTAGTGAAGCTGGCATCAGTATATTGCCTAAAAATAGCCTTTTTATACCTTTTACCTATGAGATTGGAGAAGTTGTCCAAGTGTTGTGATTTATAGTGTCTTAAAAATAAAGGAAAAGAAAAACAAATTTTAAAAAAATTAGAAAAGAAATATTCAACAATACTTGAATAGTAGCATCTGTTAAAATACAAAATTAGTATTCAAGCAACTGGTAGAAATCTCACTGCTTGAAAAAGAATCCAAACCCTAAACCAACCTAATGCTTTTCACCCCAAATTCTAACCTAAATTAGGTAAGAAGAACCTTGGACCATTACTTGTGTTTTGGTATTACATATGACCAATTAATATCAGAGTTTACATTTAATTTAACAGTGTGCATACAAGCAAGAAACAAACTGAAGCAGCAGTGAAGTACACTTTCAAGGTAAGAAAAATCACTGTTTTCCTTTTTCAAAGGCCTAGTTAAGCATAGAGGAAAAAAACCCTCAATTTGTTCACAGTAGCAAATACTCCAGGAGAAATAGGAACCCAATCTTAATCCCAGTCAGGCACCATATCTTAAGTAGTGTTACACTGAGGTTTCAAATGTCAAAATTGTTAATGTTAAGAGAAAAACTAGAATACACACTTGGAATTTACACAGGGCAACATGTTTGTTGTCACTCACACTTCAAAAAAGGTTACTGTAAAGGGATAAACTCTGCAGTTTTGAACAAAGGAGGAAAAATCAGAGCACTGAGGTGGTTAAGTAAGGCAGTGTGACTGGCAGGAAAGATATAAAAGTCTGTTCTGTGCAGTTCAAGAGAAACAAATCATGACAAAGGAGAACAAGTTGTGCAAACACTATTTCTAAGGAGGTATATGAAACTATAATCCTTACAGGATAAGGAATTTGTTTTGGTCTGCTTAAATAATTAAAGATTCTTATGAATGTCAGCTTGTAAAGGCACAAATAGCAGTGGGGAATTGACAGATTGCAAATTTAACCCCACAGTGCACTGACAGCACTGTATACTATGACATCACGTATCTTACAGAATTCTATTTGTCTTAAGTTGAGCAAAATAGCCCAATATGCTTACTTATTATGACTTGTACTCCATCTACATTGGTGCCATGCAGAGGTGATTTATAGAGAGCTCTTTCTCCTGTTCCCTAAACACCTTATTGTACTGAACTTTTAAAAACTTTTAATCTCCAGAAATATTCCCTCCCTCCCTTTCACTTCCTCTTAAGGATTGTTTATTTCAGCAGAATTGATGCTGAAAAATATTTAAGAAAATAAGCTTGTATGCTGCTTTGGACAATTCCTAAGTAACCTTTTGGGCTCCCTGTGAGAGAGAAAAGGTGTCCACTGTTGGGCTTCTCAGCAAAGAAAGTCACTGACACTGGCGAGAGTCCAGTGAAGGGCCACCACGGTGATCAAGGAGCCAGAGCACTTGGCGTAGAAGCAAAATTCCAGTTTCTTCAGTCATGCAAAGACATAGCTAAGGGAGCATATTTAACCTCAACTATCAAATTGACATTATAGAGAAAGCAGGACAAGATGCTTCTCAGAGCTGAGTGGTGAAGAGATGAGGGACAATGGACACAAGGTGCAATGTGAAAAAGAATGTTTAGATATAAGGAAAAGTTTTTTCACTGTGAAGTTCAAAGGTGCCAAGAGAAGCTGAGGCGTCCCTGTACTTGGAAACAATAAAAATGCAACTGCATAAGGTCCAGTGCAACTGGATCCAACTTTGCTGTTGGATACCAAGAGGTTCTTTCCAACCACAATTATCCTGTGATTTCATGTTAACATTCCCTGTTTTACTGACAAAGTATTATTTTACCTATCAAGGGTGTCTGGAATATTTGGGGCATAATCCCAGGTAACTTCTTCTGCAGCAATGAAATACTCCCAGGTTTTGACCATAAGACGTTCTCTGTAGGAGAGACGACTCTTCTTCACCTCTTTGTCCCCACAGTCCCTGACAGTGAGGTAACCACGCAATCCAGCTAATTGAGAGGAAACAGGACCATAGTCATTTCCCAGCTGAGGAACTCTTACCACTTCAGCTGTTTTTTACCCCCAAAAGATTTCTCCAGCTCTTATAATAGAGACATTTTTCTCATTCTTTGAAATAGAATTCTGATCATTGCTGAAAGATACCACTTCCAAGTGATGAACAGAAAGTATTTTCATCACATTGAAGTACCCTCAGCTGTAAGCACTCAGTTTCTCAGGGAACAGGTGCTTTCTTACTAATTTTATAGTGGTGCTTATCTGAACAGTTCACAGAGTCGTAGATGCTGGAGTATTGAATCACTGTTGCTCTGTGAGGTGGAAACTGCAGTAAAGCTGCAGATAAGAATATCTTTCAGTTCACCATGCAATTCCAACAGAATGACCTGTTCTTAGTCAGTTTCTTAGTGAAATGACAAAACCACCTGAAACAGATTAACTGTACTGTTACAAAACAGTGGAAGCCATTTGGGACACAGAGAAGGACAGATTTACAGGTGCTTAATAACTAGATGTTTCCTTGCCTTGCAGGTGCTTTTGGACAAGAGAAGATATGAGCCACCTTCCTTCCTCAGTCACTGTCATGTTCACGGTGGTTGAGGCTCCTCCCACCAAGTTAACTGCAGAAACTCGGCGATGTTTTTGCTCCATGGACTGGCCATTGACATGAATGGAGAAGATTTCTGGCTTGGAACTCATTCCTATCAAGTGCCAGCTAATGTTGTCATATGCACAAGCCTCTAAATCTGAAAGAGACATGAGATCAGGATTCAGAATACAGGCAAATCATGCAAGTTCCCCATGCACCCTAGGTTTGAAGTGAATCTTCACTGAAAACATTAAAAAGAATTGCTGTGACTGATGTTTGGAACAAGAAGTTTCAGAAGTGTGTAAATGGAACAGATGCCAAAATCCTGTACAACAGTGGAAGACAGGTGTTTAAATCTTACCTGTAAGTGACAAATTGACTTACAACGAGATGGCAAAAAAAGGAAAAAAAACAGTGCCTTCTTTTGGAAAGCTGACCTGTCCTTGCTTGGAGAGTGAGGGAAAGAAGGGCAGGAAAGGCAAAGAACAAAGCAAGGATCTAAGCTAAAGACTGATGACAATACCTGGTGACAGTAGCTACCCTCTCCAATCTTTCCTTAAAAAAATCCCCACTTAAGACAACCTTTTGTATTTGCTCAATGGATTGGAGAGAGATATGAAAGTTTTTTCTCAGGAGAACAACAGAAAATCACTAGCATCAGAATAGCCCCACCACCATCTTCCTAGTCTTCCCACTTAATTGAATTTTTTAAAGATAACTGACTTTCCACTTTCAAGTAGTTTTGCACACAGTATGTTCTATATGCTGTAGAACCAACAATTCACTTAATCAAATCACTCTCTCACCACCATCTTGTTAAAAAAGAGGAGCTTATTAAATTATTTTTTAAGTTAGCAATCCTTTTCTTTAAGCAGAAGTCTTCTTAGAAGTAATCTCATTGTTCCTACCAGTAATTTAGCATGACTTCTTTTCAGCAGCAAAGTTTTTCTTCCAGAATTTAGATGCTCACAGACACATTCTAAAAAAGGCTGTATCCCATTTCTCCACATTCCCATTCTTGTTCATGAAAAGCAACTAAAGGTAATATTCAGTGTTCATAACTGTTAATTTAATTTCACATAAACCTGAACAGTACCTGGTAATGTTCCATCAGTATAGCCATTAATTGTATACTTGACTGATGCTGATTTTTGCCAACTCTTGTTTTCATCAAATACACCAAACATCAGTACATATTCCCTGTCAAAATGTTTCTGTGACCCATCCTCATTCAGACTTCCTGTGAAGGAGAAAAAACAGGTCTTACTATGAAGCAGAAATAAAGCAGATTTCACATGCAGTTACATTACTGTATATTTAATGAGCTTGTTTCACCTGTTAGCATTTACTGGCTGAGCCTGATCAAAACAAGGCCTTAAGAATGCTCATAATGTTATTTTATTTCTTAAAGCACTTTTGGATTGGGTAACCACCAAATCAAAGTCTGAAGTATTCCAGAGAGGATAAACATCATGCAATAAATTGTCTCAGATAATTTCTGGCAATGTGTTGCAGAGATCACCTTAATGAAGGGCCGTGTCAAACACCTTCAATTCACAATCAGGTGCTGCCCTCTCTTTTCAGACTGTGAGGCAAGGAGAAAAGTGATGGCAGAGTCCCCAGCAGTTTGAACAGCACCTTTTCAAGCACTGAGGTCATGAACACCTTTAAAAAGTTTTAACTGACCATTTAGCAAACAACATTTACACACAAAACACTTCAACAGATACTGCTGTGCTGGATTAGTTACAAGAAACTGTCCTGGTAGATTTTGTGATACAGATGTAATTTCTGTCTAGTAGAATCCATTCTGGACATGCCACATAGAACTGGTGTGATTTTTACTGATTCTTTCTGTAGATTGCTCACATCAGAAACTTCCACTTGCTACTTTCAAAACATAATCTGGTCCCTCTGGATTGCAGGAATTAAAAATTTGTGAACTTGTTGATTATTCTACCTAGGAAAAGAGGTAGTGGAAAAAATTATCTTTCATATATTTTTTTTTATTTATGAGAAGCTACAAAGTTCTCTTTTCCTTCACAAAAGAAGCCCTCAGATCAACAGAGGAATTTATCTACTTGCCACGCAAAGAACATTCAGGCATCTTTAGCTCAAAAGTTCACTTTTCATAACTTTACCACCTCTTGAATGTGTCAGACCATGGAGACCTGACTCTAACCAGCAGCCAAACACCCATTTCAATGCCTCCCCATCCCCAATAGGACAGGAGAGAATACAAGAAGAACAAAAATGAAAAATTCAGGGGTCAATGAAGATGGTTCAAAGGTGAAAGAAAGAGGGGCAAACAACAAGCAACGCAGAAGAAATCACTCATCATCACTCATCATCAGCCGACTGATGCCCAGTCAGTCTCTCAAAAACAGTCACCTTGGAAGTCAACACCCCTCTTTCTCCCCACACTGTTGCTTCCTTCTCTGCCTCCAGAATGATGTTAATGGTAGAAAATAACCCATTGGCCAATTTGTTTCATCTGTCCAGACGAATCCCTTCCCCACCTCAGTGCACTGTTTGGGGAGGTCTAAGCAGGAAAAAGAGAAAGCCTTGACAGTGTGCAAGCACTGTTCAGCAACAGCTCAAACATGGGTGGGTGTATCACAAACACCAAACACGGCTGCTGTGTTTCGTATACAAAACCATATGAGCTGCTGTGAAGAAACTAAACTTCATGCCGGGCACACCAAACACAGAGGTACATTGCACATCTACCAGACACAGTGCCCAGTCAAAAAACTGTGTTCAGGAATCTTAAAAATATGCATAGTGAGCTGTTTGTCTTTGTTCTAGCCAGAAATATACACCCGAATTTTCTCGAAGGTAGTGGTCACACCAGCTGATCGCAAATCCATATCCTACTCAAGCCCAGAGTGCATGAATTTGAGAAACCTGAGAAGGAAGTAGTTTCGAAGTATTTGCCCAGATTAGCTCAACCAGTATGCCATAAAATATGCATGTACACAGAAACCCAGAGAAAGAAAACCCAAGAAAATAAGCAACATAACAGGTCCTAGATAATACTAAAAGCACCAATCATCAAAAAAATCAGGAGGAACATAATTAATACTAATGCCACCCCTTTGGGGTGATAAGAGTAGGTGTGTTCTGCATTAAAAAGGGCATCTGTGGGTGAGGAGTGTCCTTGTGCAACCCACACTGAAACAGTGTTCTGTTTACCTTCAGGGAAGCTTCGAGGTCCAAGTCCATGCAGTCTACACAAAATTTTGGACTCAAACTAAATCAAGCTAAATAACTCTCAGCACGTTCACCACAGGAAGGATATATAATTTGGATAAACATTGGATTTAAGGGACCAGTAAGTAGTTTAAGTACTTTACACAGTGGCATGTTGTTTCAGTCATCCCTTAAATCAGAGGTATGTATCTAGCAGCTATTTACAAGTGGTACAAGACACCAGTTATTAGTGGAGATGGAATTCAGTGGTTCAGACTGCTAAAATCTAAAGTCTCTGATCCCATGCAAAAACAATTTTAAGATTTATAATCTGTTCAAATTTGGCCATATCTTCAAATGACTGGCAAAAGACACACTGCTCTGCAATTTTAAACCCATGTTACGGAAGACAGTGTTCCAGGTTCTTGATCAGACAGCCTTTAAAAGACAATGGGTAAAACAATTATTTCCTGCCTTAGTTTCTGAAATGGCCAAACCATCTTGAATGAAGTTTTAGAAAATATGTATTCTAAGACAAGAAATTTGAAGTCATATATTTAGCAGTTAAGCAACTGAAAATTCAACCACTACAGGCAAATGTATTTATCTGCAATGCAAATAAATTAATGCAGTGCAAAGTTATTAATGTTTTCTGCTCATCTTATAATTATAGGATGGAACTGCATGAAAGCTGGCATTTAAAAACTTTAACATCTAAAAGAAGGATGTTAAAAATTTTTGTTTTATACTGCAAGTAAAGATGTGAAAAAGAAAATAATGTATCTTCTCTTATGATCATACATCATCATCTTTGTTAAGAAATGAAAATGTATTACCTTACAGTAGTCTTACAGCATTTCATTACCTTTCTTACAGATCAGCAATGCTCCAATCAGCCCAGAGTTAAAATCCATTGCCATATTCATATGAGAATAGTAAGCGTAAGTAAGACAGGGAAGGTCAGCCTCTCTTGGACCAACTTCTTCTGATATATCCCACACATATGTGTACAGTTGGCCCGGAAGTACAGCATCATCTCGTTTTTCTTCCTGTGATGTTCTGTCCGCATACAGGGAGCCTGCCAAGAAAAAAGTCAGTGGGGTGGCATGAAGACAAAGAACAATTACAATGCCTGCAATATCTTCCTACAATCAGTTCCAAAAGCTTGGTTTGATCTTGCTTGTATGGTATTTCAGCTTCAAGGAGGTAACTCATGACTCCACTAACATATTGTTGAGAGTAGCATGGGGAGAGTAGCTATTCCACCACTTTAAATTTTATTAAAGATTTTCTAGAAGTATCATCACTGCCAAAAGGTTGGGCTCTTCATCACTAGGGTTAGGATAGGATGAAGCTTCAGCCTCTGCTCACTGATGCTCTGCAGCGAAATGCTGCCCACTTTGTCACCTTTCTAACTGTCTTTCATAAAGCCACTACATGGGCTGGCATTGCCTTGCTGCCTTAGGCCTTTTGTACACTGCACATACAGATATTGAGCAGTAATGGCTCATGTCTGTGCCTGCCATATCCAACAGACCTGCAATATGACAAAGGGGAGACAGAGAATTGAAATCCAAAGTGCAAAAGATGCATTAATTAATAAGACAGTCAAACTGAACTGCCTGTCACTTCCAACGAGATGTTCTCCATGAGATGGAGTTGCAAAACTCCTTTTGCACCTACATAAAAAACAAAGCCTTGCATGAATGTGTAAACTGAGGGCCAGAGCTCTGGCTCAGCACCCAGGACAGGGCAATCCAAGAAGCATGAGCAACTAAACTCATGTTGGTATAGACATTTTACTGTCCATTTGGTCATAGTTTATCATCTCTTTTTGCTGGTCTCATGAGGGTGTGAAGCAAAGCACCACAAAGCTGAGCATTAAATGCTGAGGATCAGAACAGCATGATCAGCACTGTTGGGAAACTGTGCTCATGACAGTCATAATCCTGGTGTTACACTGATGAACAAGAAAGGAGCTAATAACGGACGTGAGGTTGTAATCCAGGATCAACAGATATTTGTGTTACACATAGCCTCAGACATTGATCTGGATCCCTCTCAACATTTCATGCAGTAGTCTACAAGTAAATGAACAAAACATGGAGTTTTTACAGTATTTACCTTCTTCATTTTTGCTGTAAATGAGGCCCTGAGGATGAATACTGACTGGCTTGTCAGCCATATTTTTAAGGTGAACTACTAAAGTATCTCCCACTTCAGCACGTAGGGTTGGTCCCAGAAGTCCTGTAGTTATTCAAGATAAAGAAAGAGGAAAATACTAATAAAGCAGTATGTTTAGTGAAATAAAGAATTTTCTCATTAGAAAATACTAATTATCAAAGTACAAGTTCCAAAATTAATGCAGAGAATGTAATAACACTGCAATGAAGATTTACCCACAAAAGGCATATCAGTACTTAAGGCTTGTAGTTCATAGTCAGAAATGTTATAAATTATGTATCTGAAAACTAGCACTTAAAAATCAGAGGAAAATAGTAGATTTAGGGGAAAAAAAGTTATTTACAGATACAGAAACTTTATCAAAAGATTCATCTTGAGGTTCATTGCAAATTTCTAGGAATCTTTCACATAAAATTTAATTAAATAGTTTTAGAAGATAAACATTTTAGAGTTTAAGAGTTTAGAGAAAGACATTCAAACACATTAAGTAGCACTCTGAATGCCAGAAGTCACAGAACAAAGAGATCTTTCAATCCCCAAATGTTATCCAAATAAATAATCAGTTCCACACTGCAAATTTCTTAAGGCATTTCCTGCAAAAGATTTCTAGAGCTTGTACCCCTACTCCCCATGTTGCAAAAATAAGCAATTGAAAAGGCTGCTAAGACAATTTTTGGGTTCTTAGTCTCTTTTCTTGTAAACTATTTTGTAAATATTTAGTTTCAGGCCTTAGGCTCCTTCCATGTGATTTCACAGTGTTATCACTGCAGCTGTGCCATACAAGTATAAATGCATGTGGTAAATCTCATCAGATGCTGAAAACAAAGGAAACAACTTTGTATGGTGCAACTGATTTGCAGACAGCCACATCCTCTGAAAGCCTAACCTCTCCATGGCCTTTGGAAGCCTCATTTCTGCACTGTAGAGACCTCATCCCCTGTGCCTATTTGGTTCATGTGCAAATAATGGACACAAAAATACAAGCTTGGTTAGGTTGCCACTGGCTTAAAAACAAGCAGCAAATGAAAATACTCAGAACATTTAATTCCTGTTTACCTGCAAATGTATTTGCTGGTTTTTCTTTTTTAAAATCCACTTCATATTCTCTGTAAGAAATTTTCTTAAATACAGGATCTGAACGTTCCAATCTGAAACAAAAAGAGTTACAAAAAAGATTGAAAGGACAAAGAATCTCAGAGATGCCATTGCTGTTTAATGGATACCTCAAAAAAATGAATCTTGGAAATATATTTAACCATTTGCACATTTTGCTGAAGGCAAAGCACGCAGTCCAACTCTTTGTAGTGTCTTCCCTTCCTTCCCCTTACTCTAATGAATCTATGATGTTCCTGAGCCAGATCATTTCATATAGGGCATCCAGTGTGCATACCTAGAACAGTTCACCACTGATTTTACTGGTGGTTTTTCTGGGTCCTTTTGATTCTGGGGTAAAGATGCCTTTGTTTGGCCAAGCTACAGAGGAAGATATCCCAACCACACTTATCCTAGAAAGTATCTGACAAGACACAGTGAAAGAAAACTGAATTTCTGTTTATTCAGCCCTATGTTTGAATTTTAAGACTCACCAGAAGGGTTTTACAACAGCATTAGCAGCAGGCTCCTGCCACAGGAATGACTCTGGAGGCAAGCACAAAGCTGTTCTCTGAGAACAACTAAGGATCTCACAGCAAGTTAGAAAATGAGAAACACTGCAAGTGCCCTTAGTCTTGTTATGTAAACAATTTGGCACCCAGTAGACCACACAATGTTTTCTTAGAAAATATTTAGGCAAGCAGAAGGAAACCAGCACAGGACACTTCTGCAATGGAAATAATGATGAGAAGAGGGCTGAAAGGATTACAGCCCTTCACATTTATTGGTTGATTTACTATAGTATGTATGATGACTGAATCCAACAGTAATTCCACTTGCTTTCTTTGTAATGCCCTTTCAGGCACATTTGACACTGAGGAGCTGATGGGCTCTCAACCATGGGGAGGCTGAGCAGAGAGAGCAGAGAGAACCCACTTCAGTGACATCCAGAGTCCATAAGAGGGAGATATCTTTTGGAAGAGATCTCTTGTGAAACCCCCTGCAACCCTCTCTCACCACAGCAGAGTCAGGCAGAAGCAATTGGTGTTTCAATTAATTCCCCTCTCCTTAAAGTCAGTGATAAAATTTTTGTTTAACTCTTTAAGGGGAAGGATGGGATCCACCACCTTCATTGACAAGAGCTGCCCTAATGTGGCAATGTTCAAGAGAATATGCACATAAGACTGTAGGGTAGAGGAGGAAATTTATCAGTGCTAGTTGTATAGTGAGGAGGAATAAAATACCTAGTGCACTAACACTTCAGAAATATCACACTACACAAGCAGGTCTAGATACATAACTTCTAGGAATTGCAGCAGCAACACTGCAAGATGCACAGCTAATACATTTTCACTTTGTGCTGAAGTGCCTTACAAATAAATAGCACTTGAACATGGTAACAAACCTCTGTGAAGACAAGACCAACACTCAGAGATGTTAGGTATCCTTTTCTAGCCTGTATGATTGGAAAATTAAGGAAATAGCTCAGGAAGAATCCATTTTCTTTTCAGCCTCTCTTCAGTTATTTGGAAATAAAAGCACCAGAATAAAGAATATCAGATTCTTACATTGCATTTAGGCATTCAGCTTCTACTGAAATCAGCACAAGTTACCTACTCTAATACCAGTGGATCCAAGCCATTGACTCTTCCTCAGTGAGTATATTTGTATTGTGAGGTTTTTTGTTTTTCTGTTTAGTTTTTTAAAGTTGGTAGTTTTGTTGGGTTTTGTTTGCTTGTTTGTTTGTTTTGGGTTTTATCTACATTTCTATAAGCTCTACAAAATTCATTAGACCCATCTGGGATGTGACTTGCTCTAAACACTTAGGCAAGATAACTCAATAGATATTTCATATAAAATACTGCTGGGTTATCTCCAAGAACTTCAGCTTAAGTTTTAGACAGCCTTGTGAGTCTCTACTGCATGGAAACACTCCATCCACAACAGGAATTTAACCAAACAGCAGTTGATGCTTACATTGATGTGCTCAGTGCAGAAGAGAATGAAGTTCTAACTAGTAAATTCACATGTCCAGGTCAATCCTTAAACGGCATCTGGCCTCATGTTCCTACCTTTAAATCCTATTTTCTTTTGTCTTGCCGATTTGACATTATGTTTATACCAACTCTATTAAACTTTCAAGGGGGTTTTAAAAATCACAGAAACTTTGTAATAATTAAATCTTGGAAAAGAAAAAGTTAGAAGGTCATAATCTGAACTGGAACTTTTCCATATTATCCTGAAATGCAATACATGTTTAGAAAAAAAAATCACAAAAAAGAAGCAAGCCATCCACCTATATATTAATATATATATATAAAAGCAGGTGTATAAACCCCCCCCACTTTTAATGTAGGAGAACAAGTAATTTTAATTCAATTTAATGTTTAATTTTTAGTAATTTTTCCCTCTAATTTAAACAGAACTCAAAATTACATCCAAGTTCTGTAATCTGTAGCATTGCACCTGCAGTGTTTATAATCTATGTTATAAATGTTAATCTATGTATAAATGCTTATCTGTGTTAATCTAATATGTTATAAAATAACATTTTATATTCTTGATTGGTGGATGCAGGTAGGCTGGCCAATGTGCAATGCTATCTGAAAAAAAATAAAATCATTCTTTTCACTTAATGAAGCAGCGTAATACTTGATCTTACCACCTTTACTTATCAGAACTCAGAATGTACATTTCACAAACCCCCTGAACAACTCAGAAACTGAACAGCTAGTTCCAAAGTTCATCTGGCTCTAATTTAAGTGAAAGTGATAGCATCAAAACTGGAACATAATTATTCCTTCAGCAAATTCTAAAGTCTTTGAAATCTTGCCAAATCATGGCTCAACCTAACATTGCTCAACGTCCACATACCTAAAATAAATACAATAAAAAACCCCAAGCAACCAACATTAAGCTATGCAAAAATGACAAAAGCAAGCCCTGGAGCTTATTTAACAGAAGTGCTCTGAAAACATAAAAATAATTCTATCCACTAATGCAGCAAATAAAAAGGAACTTTTAATACGTCACTGGCTCTAGTTCAGCTCATGCTGTTTAAAGCCAACCAAGTTCCTCTGAAATCAACAGAATGGGCTCCAAAGTCCTCCAGGGCTCTGCAATTCCACGAGAGATGAGAGACACAAACCACTTTTCAGTCACAAGGGAGGACTCATTTCATCCTTGCTGTGCTGTACTTTTGTTACCTGGACTTTTCCTCGGGTTCTGGTTTGTAGGTCCAGCTAGTGATCTGTGCAGCTATATAGTGCTCCCTGACCTTCGCCGCTCCCGCCACATGCTGCTCTGCGTCTGGCCACCAGGAACCAAGCAGAAGCAAGAGGAAAAGCTGCAAGCAGTGCAGTGCCATGGTAGAGATGCCTGCTGATGCTGCTCTGGAAGACAAGGCAGAAACCACTGCTTTTATTGCTGTTGCTGCTTCTAACTTCCCCTCAGAAATGAAATAATTATGATGCAACAGGGTAACAACATTTGCTGTGCTCAGGTCATTGCTCTTCACCTCCGCCTCCCTTTACTGACAGGGATCCAATAGAGATAAAAAGCTGTTTAAACTACCTTCCTTCCCTTCCTCCACACCACCTCAAGCAAGAGACAAGCACCAAGGAGAAGCAGCTTCAGCCCCACTAGGTGGTTGTGTCATTGTGTACTGAAGCAGCAGGATATCAGAGGCAGAAGATTATTTAGATTACTTCAATTACAGGATGTTTGACTTGCATGGTTAGGAAGAAGGGGGGCATATTTTCTATCTTCCCAGAAAACAGAAACCCAGCACATAGCTGGCACAGATGGAAATTTCCCAGGTAGATGCTACACCTACTAAGAAATCATTCCCAGGTTAAAAGCAAAATACTGAAGGATTAGGTATGAGGAGTAGAATTGGGTGCAGAGCTAAAATGTAGTTCAGATCACTGTGTACTGCATGCTCATAACAGTAAGGCAGCCGCCTTTCCAAACCTTGCCAGCTTCAGTTTGATTCCCACTACACTCCCAAATACCTCAGGGAATAGGTAACCAACCAGCTTCTCAGTGGCAGCCACCAGGGCAGACTGGAAACTTTTAATCTAGTCTTGGCTAGGGTCTGTTGACATTTATCTAACAAGAAATGATTAGGAAAATACCTTTTGATAAGGTAATTACCAATGTCAAATGTATTACCAAAAAAGTTTCCCTGCTTTTGCCAGTGCTAAGAGGTTAGTCAAAACAACAAATAAATTGTTGACCATGTTTCCACACACTCAATTAGTAGAAAAAGAAAAAAATCCTTCCTATCTTTTTGTGGCCAGAAAATGAAAACAATTTCCAATAATGTTTTCCTAATATTTTAATGAAAAAATTACCTAAGCCCCCAAATCAAAATAACTCCACTCCAGAACTATACAAAAAGGACAAAATTTCATTTTGGATTACCTGAAAAGAAAACCTGATCAATTCTAGGTTTGATATATTTTTTTAATAGCAGAATGGTCTAACTAGCAGCTTGGTTAATTCCATCCAAACTGTATGGTACTTAGAAGAAATAGGGAAGATGGCTGAAAAAAAAATTGATGAAGACCAACAGCTAAATGTTCACTACCAAACTTCTGGATCAATTGGAGCATAAACCTGAAAACCTGTGTGTCACTTAGCACACAGCTACCAACACCTGGCATATTTCTTTAAACAAATCTTCCTGTGATTCTGTTTAATGAACTAAGTGTTTGCATTTGAAATTTGCTTTATAAGTAGGCTTCTAATAATTTTTCCTTTTAATAAAAAGCTATAGTATTGCAGGCTAAAAATTACTACCCAGATTACGTGATTAACGCCCCCTGCTTTGTGTCTGTGAGCTGGGAATCATCAAAGCTGACATCAGTTGGTTACTTCCCTTTTATCCATTTTGAGGAATTTGGGAGCTCTATTTTTAAAATTTCTTAGTCAACTAATTATGCAGTATCACTCTAAAGGTAAGAATTTCTTTCATAAGTATGGCTGAACATATTGATTATTTTAAAGAACAGTATCAAATTGCATTAGATACTTTCCATTAAGCCACACTGATCACCGTTTGTTACCCTTCTTTAACCCTTTATGAACAAGAAATCCAATACTAGCTGCTTGCTTATTTTCTCCTCTTCTCACATTTTAAGAATCAATGTAAAATTGACCTGCCTGAAATCATCTTCATCAGCCTTAGGTTTTATTCTTTTTTCTTCCTTTTTTAAAGCTGTTCCATCACATTGTATCCTCTAGGCTCTGTGAAGTTTCAGTGTTCTGAAAATCATTATTAATAATCCAAAGATGTTGTTCCCTTTCACCTGATCATTAATTTCTAATATATGAAATTATATCCTGTCTGATGTTGCAAAAGTCTAATACATACATATATGTATATATTTTTTAATTAATATTGGTTGCCTGCCAGCTATTACTATTAGTCCCTGACAAGCGACTACAGAATATATTCTTTCAGGCTGGAGCCTTCCAAGACAATGCAACTTTATTTGTTATTCATATATTTAGCTCTGATCTTTTTTTCCACTTCACAACACTGCATATGCTGCAAACTTCATTTTTTATCCTCATTGCTTACCCACATGTTGAAGTGTAAATTACAAGTCAACAAGAACATCAAAAAATCATGTGGTCAAAAGCCATGCATGGAGGAATGCGGGTCCAGTGCAGGCTGTCAAGACAATCTCTGCAGCACAATGAACAAGGCTATTCCCAAAACAAAGTAGTACCTTTGGGATGTACTGATACTGAAATGCCAAATGAAACCCAAGCATGGAAAGAGAAGCCTAAGCAGTTATTCTTTTAGCACTAAGAGCAGGTCTGCATCTTCCAACTGGGCAAGATTATTGTCCATTCTGACACTCAGTAATTATGATCCTGATTTCTTGTTATGCTACATGTGAAAACATACTAAGGGTATACTTGCAGTCCTGCTCTAATAGCTGACCTGTAAAATTAACTGGCAGTGCCAGTTTTCCACCTAGGCTGGGTGAAATAGCCTAGGCTGATTTCTGAGCCATCAAGAACAGATCTTTAAAAAGTGATGTAAAGTGGAGATATGCAACTTGCTACAAATAGTGGTTCTGTTTCACCAAAAAAAAATACCCTAAGTGCCGGCAGGCAGTCATATCCTGATGCCTGCCATTAGCTTTCTCAACTGGTGATGGAGAGGGAGCTAGTACAGAGAAGAAAAAGTTGTACAATTGTGGAACTGGTTGCTAATAATGCCCTAAGAGAGCTCTCTCTCATTCAAACAAACAAGTCAATGCACAGCAGCCCAGCAAGTGTACTTTGTTTAGTGCAGGGTGAAGAGGCTTCATGGGCAAACAAGGAGTTAATTATTGAATCAGTAGTGAACACGTGGTTCTGAAGGAGGTAAAAGACAGAGGGGGCACTTACCAAATCTGCCGGGCACGTCTGGGAACGGAGGCCATTAGCCGAATATCTTCACTTCTGCAAGTGGGTGCTAAAGCCAAGAAAGGTTAACCTGTGAAACAGCTCCGTTTAGAAGGTAGATGTGCTATGCCAAAAAAACATATGAGCAGGCAAAAAGAAAAGATGGCAAGAGAAACTGAGGCTTTCTTTCAGAGAAGGACTTACACAAAAGAAGATGTATGTGTTTTGATGACAGCCCACACAAGAACACATTGTGTACACTGTCAAGGGAAGGCAGGCTGTGTGACTTCTGTGGTCATAAACAAACTAAAAGACACTAAGAATGTAAAAGGGCATTTCAGTTTTCTCTGGCACTTCAGAAGTGCTTCAGAAGACAAATAATCATGTTGATTTGAACCTAAATACATTCACGTTTTAGACTTGTTTTTTTCCCTTAGCAGAAAAGCAAACATCCCTTGTTAGAACTGGGTGTTTCTCCAGTCAGTGTTTGCCAAAACCAGTTATTTAGCAGGACCCAAAACTATTTGTACAGAGGTGCTGAATTCAGTTAAGTTACAGAAAAAAAAATAAACATGTTTATTTTCTAAATGCTGTAAAACCTAATTTCAGTGATTTGGGGAATTTGTCTAAAACCACTGGCTTGTGGTGGGGAAAAAAAATCATTTTAAGGAACAAACCAAGATATACAAGCTTCCCCTCTTCAAAAACTGGATTAATGACATATCACTTAAAATTCTGGACTGACTCAAGTGAAGCCAATTTTTTTCTTCCTTGTGTGTTTAATTTTTGCCAGAAAAATTCCAGTTTGACTCAACAAAGAATTTTGTTCCTATTCATTGTTTGTGTTCTCTGTGTTCCAGTTTGTCTTCTTTACTAAGAGATTTCTGTATTTGCCCAAGCTTACAACTGATAGGCACCATGGGAGCAGCTGGCCTCATGCTAAGTCAGTCTAGCAGCATATTCATCTTGGATTTCTTTCTGTATACAGAGAGCAACAGTAAGGATACCAGTGCAAAAGTCTGGAGCGAGGAAGATGCATAATTTTTTCATCATAAACTCTTGTTGCAACTGAAACTGGACTATCAAAAAAGAGAGAGCCTCTTATCAAGTTGTACACACCTATTTCCAAAAATAAGGATGATCTTCTGAATGGATTAAATATTTCATTCTTTATACAGTTGAATTTTCTACATCCAGATTTTTTTTCCCCAAATAATAAAACAGATCTTGCAAGTTACTGGCATAAAATGCTATTTTCCACTAGAAAAGCAGATAGGCATGTTTCAGAAAGAAACATGAAATCAGTAAGCTTTTAGCATAATTAGATCCTAAATTACAACTGTCCCTACAGAATTCACAACACAGACAAATTCAAAGCATTCCAGATCTCTAGCAATGGCTCAGGCTTTTTGTTAGCAAGCTGGTTAAACAAACTGCTTTCCCACACCTAAAAATGCTGCCACAGAAGGACAAAGTTGAAATTGCCCTGTTTGTTTAACACTATTTCTATCCTGCATTACATAGCTTAGGCTTTGATTAGACTTTTAAAACACTAAATACAGAATTGCACTTCCCACAGTTACTGCTTTGATTTTTATCTTTCACATTTATTTTTTATTGGAAGCAAGTATTTATTGGTATTCAATTTTTTTTTTACTATTATTACACTATTGTTACATTTAATGCAAATTGAAGACTAGATATCTGAAGTTTGACAATAGGCTGTGATGGTCTTTATTTTACATCTCTGTGAGGTTATTCCCTTTGCATCATAACTCATTCACTGTGCATAATCTTTAGATTCAGTAGAGTCAAAATTTCACCCACACCTTCACTGCATGCAGCACCTGTAAATGAGAATGTACCCAAAGTGCAAAATCAAGGAACAGAAAGCAAGCAAAGAGCCACAAGAACTGTAAGGTGTGTAGTGGGGAAGTGAGCAGAGCAGAACTTCTCAGAAGCTCTTCTGATGAACACACAAAATTCAGGTAATTGATAATCATGTAGGGTTTAACAGAATCTTTAACTGAAGTTACTATGTTTGCAGGTTTTTAGTAGTTCCTACAGCAGCAATCTTTGGTTCTATCAGGAATTTTAAACATTAATCCCAAAGGAAGAGGTACAGTACAACTGCTGCAAATGCACCCAGGTCACATTTGCTTGCAGGTGCAGCCACTTTGATAAGCAGCCAAGCAGAGCACCATGTCTTAGTCACCAAAGATTGGCTTTTGTGATACCAGACAGTCCAGGGCTAAAAATGCCATAAGGCATTTAATATCATGGTGATGATGGAAGCCATTGGCAAGTTCTCTTCAGTTCTGCTGTGCCTCTTTTTCTGTTAGGGTCAGAGAAAAAGGCCATTTTTGGTTTATACATAAAAAAAAAATCATGCCACTTGCTTTCATCAAAAGCCTGACAAGGAAGAATGTGGTATTTTATAACTTAACTTACTGGAGATTCATGAAATTAATTCACCTTCTTAAAGGAGAACAGATACCTTTTAGGGAGAAAGATGTTTCAAAAGATTCTGATTCATCAAAGGAAAAATATATACATCAGTACTAGTTATTTTAAGTCAAACTCCCTATCTTTGCCCCCCTCCAAGCCCCCCTTTTTATTGGGTGGAGGACAGCTGCTTCCTTTGTTACCAGAAAGCCCAAAACATCTTTAAGATTAGTCTCACAGGCAAATTCCTATGGCATGACTCAGTGGGTGTGGTTAAGTTTTTAACAGGTTTCAGACAGCATTACTCTTCACTTAGAAATTGCTTAAGATACTGTCCAAAAAAGAGGAAGTGAAGAGGAAAGTCAATTTTGGCATAGAATACAGAACCTGATTATGTGTTCTCATGTAAGTAAGAGCATAGTACAGACAAAAGAGGGACCAGCTGTGACAGGACTGGGACCAATCTTCCTACCCAACAGTAAATTCAGTCCATTGCAGACACCCAGCTTCTGATTACCTTGCAAAATGCAAGATGGATGTTCGGGAGATAAAAGTGCTTTCCTGAAAGCCAGTTTAAGTGAATCTACAGAGACATGATGGTCCTTTCCTCCAATTTTCATTAATAAAAACCTTACATTTTAGAGGGCAGAAAGTGGCTGCTAAAGCCTGGATGCCTCTGCAATCTGAATCCACAAACAATTCCATTGTGTTCATCCCAAGGAGGAAACCATGCTATTAGACTGGCAATTAGTATAGCTGAGGCAGACAAATAATCAAGACTGAACCTTGCTCTGCCAATCTTTTCCCTTTACCCTGAAGCTGTATTTTTGTGAATAAGACTGTTCTTTATTACAAGACAAACAGACTACATAATCAATACTCTTCCTTTATCTCCCTAAATATTGCATCTCTAGTCTTGCTCAAGTGTAAGTCACCTTTCAAAGACTGGTTAGTTACAGTTCATTGTTTAAGCTGTAGTCAAACTTTCCTAACAAGACCATCACTTATATTTTTTGTCTTTTAAAGTCTTCCTCCAGCTAGAGGAAATATAGCCATTCACAGCTGGGAAAAAAACCCTCCATGAAGTTCTCAGGTGAATTTAAATGGGAGGGGAAAAAAGAAAAAATGCACATTTTTAGGAATCAGCAATGAAGCCAAAACTATTAGGCTTGTACTACCAAAGTAGATTTCAGTTTCTAACATATACGACAATAATCTCATGGAAGGAAATTAGAGGAATTATGGAGAAAAAAAATCCCACCTTAGTGCAGCATCTCTACTGGAATGAAAGTGATTTATTTATATTACACACAGAGATTTTTATTAAAAAGGCTGGTAATGGAACATTTTATTTTAATGCATCAAGTTGATAAAAGATTAGTTACAGAAATTGTGTATGATGTAGTATAAGTCACATGGATGGGCTATTTAAAAAAAGATTTGATAATCAGAGGAACACATCTCTTATTTTAGTTACATCGTAAAGTGCCTCGTGTAGTCGTATTCTATCGTTGGAATGACTGCCTGTACAAATTTCAAGAAAATAAGAAGGTACCTGAGTTTCTTATTAAGGAAAATGTAAAATAGCAAGAAATCCTGCAAAACAAAGCAGAAGTCACATTCAATGGTCTGCTCAGCAGTATTACTTGCTAACAGGAAAATAACACCTAGAGAGATAACATCAGAGATAAAAGACTGGGAGATTAATATTGCAGAATTCTGGTAATGACATCTGACACTTGACCAAAAATAGACCCTCCTGGTTTAAGTCAACGCAGGGAACCAGAAGTTATTTTCAATATATCTTGCAGACATCACAGAAACATTACCAACTCCATTTACATTCTTAATACTTGTTATTAACAAATGCCATGGTGAATTGTACCCAGCAAGGCCAATCCCCAGCTCCCTTCCTGTAGTTGCAGGGAAAGCAGGATCCCCTGCTCAGTGTTTCAAAAGCTCAGAAAAAGAAATCAGCTCCTATTCTGAGCCATCTTTCGAAACAGCTCCTGCCTGTTCGTGACAAAAAGTAAAGAGATCAGCTTTACCAAGCTGAACAGTTTGCAGAGAAGAGGTCCATTGTATAGTATATATCATCTTCAAATGCATGTTGGGCCTGAACTTGCAGTCTGGAGTATATTGAATAATTACAATCTCAAGTCTCTGTCCACGTGGGAAAGAGGCAGACAGGGAATTGAAAAATTAATAGAACTCACTACTTTTAACTGACTATTAAGTTACATTGGTACTGGTTGTAAGTAAACCCAACTGCTTTGACATAACAGTCTCATGGACCATTTCTTCACAAATGGAAGTTACATGAAAATGAGTAACGAAATGTTAAAAATGCCCCAATTTGTTAAGTGATTTTTAAAAAAAGTCAAAAAAACCCCAACAAAAACCCAACCTATTTGCCATTATTGAAGACTAGGAGACTTGAGCAACCATGACAGTCAAGTTATTTTCCAGTTGCTTGTTGCACAAATTGAGCAAGTCTCAACTCATACAGTAAACGAGAATTTTACTGGCTCAGGACCTTTAGCTGCTCAGTAATTCCTGCTTACTTGCCCTACAACAGCAGAGAACACTATTTTGAAAGGACACACCTGCTTTTATCATGGAGTTTGCTCCAGTCAGAAAGTATACTATTGATTACTACAAAGCACAACTAAGATCACTCAGCTTCCTGAAAGAAAATCCTAATTGTGAGGCATTTGATATTGATGTTCAGCGTAGTTTAAGTGATTTTGCTTTTTGTCAGCAATGTTGCTTTACCAAGATATTGCTCACATGCAAAATAGAGAATAGTGGGACCACTACACCTTTCAGAAATTTATTTCAGATTAAAATCTAATGTAAAAGCTGCTCTGCTAAGCAGTGATTACACTCTGGATGGAGTCTGTGAACCAGCAGTCTCACCCTCCTACACTGCCATCTCTGTTTCTTGCTCACAGCCACCTCCTTCACCCTTACAAGCAAGGGCTCAATCCTGTCCCTTCAAACCCACCTGCCTTCCCCATTGCTCCTGCTGTACACCCCCTCATGTTCCCCCAAAAACTTAATGGAATCTGCTTGCACAAAGGAGCTCATCCCTGAACTCCAGCAAGTGCTACCCCAAGCAGCTGTTCACTGCTTTCATACACAATTGTGCTTCAGCTTATGAACCTTGAGGTAACAGTCTTTACACTCCAACAAGTCTCCAAAAAACTGAGTAATAATGAAAAAGGATACATATGAACTCCAAGTTCTCCCCCACCTTCTGCAACAGTCTCGATTATTTTCTTCATGACTTCTGCATGCCTGAAAAACAGATCAGAAAAAAAAATATTTTAAAGAAGCAGCAACTCCCTCTTTATCAGCAAGAATAGTGTTTGTGCAAATTAAATAATTTTGGACCCTTTGCTTCAGAAGCAGCAAGGAAATTTTCAGTTTACTGAGAAAGTAAAGTAGCAACAGTAACTGAAAATTAAGTGAGGAATGTAACATTATTTAACAGCTCCTTACATTCCCACAAAAAGCAAAAAATGTTGTATACTACCATGTAGACTGAGTGCCATGAGAGTGAGTGCATACTGCTTGACACTAGTGTAACCTTTGATTGCCAAATGCCAGTAAAGCCTCCAGGTAAATCCTCAGAAGATAATACTGACCAGCAGCCAGCGACCAGAAGTTCCCAGATGCCCCCCGAAGATGATGTCTAGAAACTGCTGTAACGTTTTTAGCTGCCTCTGCTGAACTCAAACTTGTAAAGCTTGAAGAGGTTTAAAACACTAAAAGAATTCATACTTTCCTAGGAAAGGCAGATTAAATCAACCCTGCATAAATTCAGAACTATTGCTTGAGGATTGGTTTAGGGTATGGAAACTTTCTCTGGTGGTAACTTGGGTTCTACGGCAAACACACAGTTTTTAAGCTAGTTTCTTCTTTCTTGTAACTCTCTTATTGTAAAGCACTACAGGGAAGGAAAACCACTCCTCAGGTCACTGAGTTTTTACATTTTCATCAGTGACATCCCAGACCTACTATGAACCACACAGTATTTGTCTACAAAACCAGTCCTGGGAACACAACACAAAATTACAGAATAGCCAGTGCTGGAAGAGACTGGCCCTCACCTAGTCCAAAACCCTCCCTGCTCAATGAGCAGTCAGCTGGAACACATCACTCAGGACCTTCTCTGGAAAATCCTTTATGATAAAGACTTCAAATCTTTTAATGACCAGTTACAATGTGGAAATAATGTTCTTGTGTTCAAGGCACTTCTTCTATCCCATAAACTAAGGGACGAAGAACATATCAAATCAGAGGTGAGAACTACTGTATGTTAAATTATGTTTATTTATGTACCTTTAACAGAAACTCTCAGGTTGTATAATTAACCTTACTTTTATCTATACTTCAACCTTATTTTAAATAGATGATTCAGCAAGTAATCTTCACCAGTGAGATAATACAGAGCTATGGGCATCCATCTACACACCACTGCAGGTTAGTGAGCAGCAGGAGCTCCAAATACCCATCCCAAAACAACCAAAGTGCCAACGGAGAACAAGGATGAGTGGGAAGCAGAGTTTGCATAACTTTCTGACCATGCCTTGATACTAGCACATCAATCCAAAGAGATGACCAGCAACTGGCATTTAGTAGTTACCTCCAAAGCTAAACATGCTGCCAGTGCCTGCAAACAAGGAAGGAAGCTGTTGCAAAGTTACCAAGACACTGTAAACAGGAACATGCAAGTCTGGGGAAATATTAAAGGTCAGCATTTGTCATTTACTGTTGGTCTTTGCAAGTCAGCTAACCCTCAGAGCTGATGCCAACTCTGGATGCCCACGATGCCCTGTGGAACACATGCCATTTCAGGTGCCAAGGCCAGCTGCTTCTCTGCAGGAACCTGGCCACTGCCAAAACTTAAGTTTTGACCTTATGCATAACTGTGGACTATTTTTTTTTACTGGCACAGAATATAGGTCACCATGCAGCCATTAGAAGTCTTTAACAGCATACTGGCTCAACCTCATACATCTTAATGACATTTGTTCTTTTCTGTTTTCTAAGAACTACTCAAGTACCTCAAATTCTACAATGGCCACAAAGTAATTAATGGTCATTCTTGCTGTCATACAGTAACTCATGAAAAGCTTTGCAGGTGCTTTATAAACTTTATAAAGTTTGTTTCCTGTTTTCAGTCTCCTTCTGTAAAAATACTTGGAAGAATGAATATATAATATGTAAATACTACTTTCATTACAATGGAAAGAAATAACTTTGAAAAAATGTAAGCTAAAATATCCTGCTATCTAGAAATCTTTCCCTGCAGATATTTAGAGTACAATAGAAGCAACAAGAGTTTGGAAGCCTATCACTGTTTATTCTGAAATGCAGAAAAAGAAGTCCTTGGAATCAGTGCAAGTAATTATGATTTAATTGTAAAGGAGTTTAGTAGTTAACTTGTTTGATAGTTCCTTCATAACACTTTTCATAACAGAAAAAGCTGAGAATCGTGATTAAAGCAGTTTACAGCAATTAATGAGGAAGTTGACAATGTTCCTTCCAGTCCCATAAAAATGCTGACAAGAAGTACAACTTACAGAAGAGCTGTGAGATGAACAATTTTCACTAACTACTCAAAATAGAAGCCATCCCAAGCAGCTGACAGCGGCATCCGACTGCCGTTCCTTTCCTTTCTCTGACGCCCAACACGAGGACACTCACGTCACAAGAAAAATGTTTGGGATCATACAAATATCCTACATTACACAATTTCTGTAACATGATGGGAAGCAACAGCAGCAGACATAACTAAACACTCACAGTTCCTACCTGAATTTAAAAAAAAAGCAACTGTTTGGCTATTAGTTTTTATTCAGAAGCCCAGACCCTCTTAGTTGTTAACCTTACCAATTTGAAAAAATCAAATAGCTCATCTTGGAGAGAAAGAAAACATACTTAAAACCTGCATTTTAGATATGCTATTAGCCTCCTTCTTCACAGCCTCAACATCACCTTTTAAACTCTTTCCAGTGTTAAGCAGTTGCAGATCCATGACATTGTTTTTTGAAAAGGGCTACTGTTTCTTCCACTTTTAAGACTAGCAACAAACCTGCCTCACTTCACTATCAATCATTTAATTCATCCTTAAAGCTGAAACGAGTCTCATGATTTAAATCACTCCTTCAAACATAAGTGTAGATTACACTACAAAGGAACTGGCACTTCACTGGCTTCAGAGGAAGAAGTGAAAACATGACCACAGGGCTCTCACCTTTGAAGACTCAACCCAAATTCACAGATTTGCAGTGCACTGTTAACACCTCTGTAGAGTAGTAACTAAAATTAAGCAGATAGCATTGCAGCCACAGCCCAGTATAAACTGCACAGTTTTACCTAGTCAGTGAGGGCTGTCATGCCCAAATATCTCTGCATCTTTGTTTGTTCTGAGACTGCCCTCCAAATATGCATCAACAGGAGCTTCTTCCCAAACAATTTACCAGTGAGGCTTGCAGTAAACACAAAGTAAATTAGATTTTGGCTTCAGGACTTTTTTCCTCATTTTCTCCTATTAATCATCTTCCCAGTCACTCTGTTAAGACCTACATTCCTCTCACTTGACATTCCTTCAAAAACACTGGTTGCACAAGAGAGCTGCATCCATTTTTTGTTCAAAATCCTTCAGACAGCAAACAATAAGACAAAGTCACTAACAGGTTGAGATTAAGACTGGTATGTTCATACAAGGTACAAGGACACCTTACTGGATCAAACCAAAGATCTACCTGGTTCTGCTTCCTATCTTATAGTACATGCTCAATAAAGAGGCTGAACAAGCCTCTTTTGAGCATAAAGTAGTGCTTTGGAACAAGCATAAATGCTCTGTCCAAAGCACTACTTATTTCCAGCAGTATGCTGGAAATTACCCAGGAACTTTCTTATTCTGAACCCTTCTAGTAACAATATTTTTAATAACCTTGACAAATTTGTATTTCATTAACACATTAATGTATAAATAAGTACTTAGTTTAGTTAGTGGTATGTGCAGAAATTGATCCTTTCTGGCTTTGAACATGCCAGCAGAATAGCATTCAATGTCACCAGTTTCACTATTGGAAGGAAAATTAAATCCTATTACTTCACATCCTGTACCATTCATGGTGAAGGTCACTGACATCACAACTCCCTGCTGAGCTTTTTGCAAATATTAAGGGTCAAAGATTATTCAATCATTTCTTATGGGAAGAGCTTTATAGCTTCAGCTATCCCAGACAAATCTCCATTATCTGTTCCAGTTTTAGCCTTCCTCCACCTCTCAGATTACAGAACAGATGATGACAGCTGTAGTGCAGTATTCATCATATAGTGGTCCCACAGATTAACAGAGGCATTATGTTGTTTTCTGTTCTATTATTATTTGCTTTACAGTTCTCCCAGTTCTGCTTCTTGTATTACTCTTGAGCACCCAGACTGACATTTTCATATTAGTGCAAGCTTAAACCTGACAATTTAAAGACCAAGAATAAACTTAACAACTCCAAAATTTTCTGCTAGACCACTAGAGGGGGAAAAGTTATTTCCCAGTTGCACAATGGCTTCTCTGCTCAATACTGTCCATATGTAAGCCTGCCTGCTTGGCAAAAGCAAACACTTCTGAAAAGCAGTGGCTAAAGAACTGTGAACTGCAAGAAACATGAGTTA
Source organism: Argya squamiceps (assembly GCA_037834095.1). Lineage (NCBI taxonomy): Eukaryota > Metazoa > Chordata > Aves > Passeriformes > Leiothrichidae > Argya > Argya squamiceps. The sequence goes on from JBBMKD010000001.1 coordinate 21,537,516, forward strand.
CAGATTTACAAAGCACATGAATACATATCCTCATGAGACCAAAATTAGCCATAAAATACTTGTTGCAAAGTTCCCTTGCTCTCTTCTCTAAAGATTGATGAAGAAATAAATGCTAAACCAGAAACAAGAATGCTCTGAGTCTGTGAAAATGACCACAAGCTTGTCAACAAGCTGATTATTTGACACTCAGCTAGTGACATGGATATCCAAAGTGAATCAAAGGAAATTAAACTTAAATGGGCAATCTGATCTCTGAATTTTTTCTTCTAAACATATGCAATCATACAAAGAGTATCTTTTCTTAAAAGATAAAAGCCCAAACTTTTATCTCTAGGAACTTCATACTATCAAGAGGAATTACACTGTTTCAGATCCTGGCTCTGTATCACTAAGACACCTAAAGGATGTTACAGTCTACATCTAAGACAAGATGCACCTTTCAAAGACCTAGAAAAAATATCTTTACAGCAAGTCAAACTACAAGCTCCCTATGTTTTGGGTGAGAAACGTGGAAAATGGAACAGAAAATACCCAAAAAAACCAAGCATAGTTTGCAGTTGTGTTCAACAAATATTTCGGTGTGACCATCCCAGGATCTCTATTTGTCAGTGCAAAATTTAAAGGGGAGCAGGAGGTAGTCAACATAAAATAAGAAACTGCTATTTAATGTTCCAATAGCTTTTTCTGCTGCCCAAGTATACGTTGTACTTCTACCATACCCAAAAAGTAGACAAAAGGATAAAACTTTATTTCATACAGTTCTGGTAGTCTGCCATCTTCTGGAGCACATAGGGAAGCTGAGTTAAAAAAGCAAGTTGATCAGAGAAGACAGTGCTAACTGCAGAACACACTTGCTGCAGTGAATGGAATGAACTCACAGAATTGCTGATCCCTGCCTTTCATGCTGCCTCAGAAGCTAACAGACCACTACAGCAGCCAGCTACAGAAATATGTCCAGAAAACCTGAACAAAATCCTTAACAAGAGCGGTGAAGTGCCTTGCTATCTGCAGGCTGTATCAGAGCAGAAACAAAGACCTACCTGCATGGATGAACTGAGCACATGGGAGGTGGAGGAAGATGAGGATGGTTTTCAATGGTCACTGTTTTCTTGACATGATCTTGACTGATGTCTTCATACATGTGCTCTACCGTTAAAGGCTGCCGCTGCTGCAGAGGAACAAGGAACACCAGAGCAAAGGTGTTACTGACAAAGAACCTCCCTCCTCTCTAACATCACCAACAGATAACGCCCCAAAAATCACAGGCATCTGAAATATAAAAGTTCTGGAGGTACAATGAAAGAACTGAGTGTGTTAAAATCTATATGGTATAGAGATAGTACTGCACAGATTTTCCTTTGAGTGGTGAAGCCAATGTATTTGACAATTAAATAGGTTCCCACCTTGGTATTTGAGTAGTGGGCTCTACCCAACTTTAACTCAAGAAACCTAGTAATTAAAGGGAAGAACTACTTCTATATTCCTTTCCTCCTGAAGGTGATAAAAACACATACTTGCTTACTTGACTGAGTTTACTGGGGTAATTACCAGTTCCAACAGTGCTAACAAATATGCCAGTGGCTTCCTTCAAAATGTGCTCAGTTATCATATGCAGTTTTCAGTGAAATTGTTCCAACTTGCTGCAAGTACAATAAAAGTCCTGTCTACAAGCCTACATTGCTTAATGGTTTTCTCACCATTTTTTCCTTTAAATTTCTATTGTGAATAAGCAAAAAAATTGCCCTTCTATTTGACACAGTGAGTCTAATTTCACAGTAGTAGGAAAAAAAAACCCAACACAGATATACCTCATCATATCCAAATAACCAGAGCCTTGGAGTTTGGTAATATTTGTCATAAGTGATGTAGAGGTCATAGGTTCTAGTTTGTAGAATAGCATCTTCCCCTCCAACATCAACTTTAGTTTTGTTAGCTTCTACAATCTGTCTCGTGTCAAGAGTTGCCTGGTTCAAGGTAAAAATAACAAGATTAGTACAGCCTTGCTTGGATTCCCTCCTTTCCCATCCTAAGTAGTTATGTAAAACTGTAAAACTTTTAATAATGTTCTTAAATGGGCACAAACCCTCCCAAAACATGGTTTGTTTTTATTTCTAAATTAGGAATATCAGTTTCTCCCCCAACAAGTACTTTTCGGTTTTATTTTTGGTGGATTTTTTTTTTTTTACTTTTCAAAAAAGGTCTAATTTCTTAAGGAAATAGGCATTTATGTTGTTACACTCCCCACCTTCTTTCCCAAGTAACAGACAATTCCAATGAAATTCAGAAGGCAAAGGTCTCAGTTTGTGCAGGTTCATGAAGACCTTGGCATAGTACTGCAAATAAAGAGACCTTCTGTTTTCTCTCACAGGAGTCTGATGGATTGGTGCAATCTACTGAACCTCCAGGCCACCCATCCTCCCTGTGTAAGCCCCAAGAACTGCCACTGCATTTTTAACTCCTCATGAATACAGGGCTGTGTGTACAAGCAGAGCAAAAAGGATTAGCAAAACCAAGGACAATTTCTGTGGGCAAAATCTTTGAGAACCCAAGGGCTCAAGTTAGTGTAGTAGATTGGCAGGAGACAAATCCATAGGAATCCAAGCTCAGTAAGCTCTACTACTCATAAGTTTGTTATTTCAGCCATTTGTTATCCTTATTTTTCCTTTGTTTATGCTTATACTGTAACAGGCAAGATAGAGAACTGTTCACTCACATCATCTGTCTCCAACAGCCCACTTTCTTCATACTCTGAAAAGAAGACCCATAAAATTCTGTGTTCAGCTTGTAGCCAGTCATTATATTTGTCATTCATAAACAACTACTTCAAAAAAATCTACATATATCTAAAGAAGTTTTATTCAGGTAAACATCCAAATCCCCAAACCAGACTATCCCCAACACAAATTTGACCAAGACTACAGGAAGTAGGCAAGGATCAATACTTCAGTGATTTTATCCAGGCAGATTAAGTGTAGGTATGAAGCTGGAAGGAAGCTGTGCTAAATCCCTAATTTATACTTTCTTAGATCTGTTCTGCTACACAATTTTCCAATCAGGTTTTTGGCACACAAGTTAGAGTAAACATGCATCAAGAAAACGATACAAAAGATGCTAAAGAGCACAGGCCTACTGAAATTTTTCAGCATGAATTCTCTGCAAAGAAAGAGTGTTTTAGTGTACTGCTTTAGTTAAAGACCTGAAATAAAATATGTCCCATCCAATTTAAGAAAATACCTTCCATGTCTGCAGCTTCTCCTTCATCTTCCTCATCACCATCTTCACAAGATGCTGAACACTCTGGTATTTTTATATTATCCTTTAAAAGTTAAATTGAAAATAGTGCTTTAATGACTGTTGCATCTACATAGCCTAACAGGTCCCTAAAAATTAAGGTGTTAAGTCCAGTCAACACATTCAGTGATCCAGAAAGATAATTTCTGAAATTTTAAGGACTCAAATGTTTGCTTAGTAAATCATCCTAGTTTCAAAGTCCTAGTATGACATTAAAAATCTATTTTAGAAGTTTTCCTTTGACTTTGCAATCTGGAATGATTTAATTCCTAAACAAAGAAAAGCAACCATGGTGTTAAACAATCAAATCATCCACCTGTCTCAAATGAAAGGCAATGACTAAACAGCTAAGACTAAACATGTAGGTTAAGATTTTTCTAAGTTCTATCCCACAGCCAACTGTGCAGAAGTTATCATAAAATATCTCAAGGAAGGGATCCATAAGGATGATTGAGTCCAACCCCCTCCTCTTTGTGAGACTACACAAAACTCTATCATATGACTAAAAGTGTCACCCAGTTTCACACACTATGATCCCTGTCCAGTTCCTTAATTTTTTTAAAACACAAGAGAGTCACAAAGGGTATCACATTTTGATACAATTCTGCAAGGAAACATACTCCAACAGAAACAAATACATCACAAGCCTGCAGTCAACTTTTGGGCCTTGCACAGCATTAGAGTCCAATGGACAACTCCAATGAAATCCAGAAAGTAAAGGTCTCAATTTACAGAGATTTCATAAAGATTTTAGGAGAATACTCCAAATAACTACTACAGTTAGAAGCTCCTCTGAGCATCATGTGGCTGATTTTTCATTTAAAAAAACCAAAACCACCAAAACCAGTAAGAAACTAAGTTACAAAGTGCATTGTCCAACAGAACATCAGCAGGAAAGAGTTGTCTTCCTGGATTAGACCTGCAAGCAAGCAAGTTTTTCTACATACAATAGAAATTAAATTTAATGCAAAACACACAATAGGAGTTATGAATGACAGTAACATTCTGCAAGTATTGGGTTTTGCAGAAAAAGTGATCAACTTCAGTTATTCCTTGAGTATTTCTTCCACCCTCATGTTACTGACCTGTAAAAAAGCAGTATTTTTACTGTACTCACCAGTCATTTGGAATACCTGCACCTCACAGTTCATCAAATCAATATCATTTTGAGTTGTTTATGATTATGTAGTAGCATGGGGCAGCCCGTTTTCTTTCCCCCAAATTTTTAAAATCCAAAGCTTCTTGGATGTTTAAACTCTCACAGCACACAGACAGAACTCCCCTCACAAACTCATCTTTAAAAGCATTTTGTGTCTCTGTGACTTTTTCCATGTTTCTCAAACATGTTAGCCAACATATTTGCATTTCAAGTACTTCCTGAGGACTTAAGTTTCAGGTTTTACTCCTGCTGAAGTGACTCTGTGGAAATGTGCAGAAACTGAGGATTTCATAACATGTATACATTTAAACAGGTGAAGTTCTTCTAAACTGAAGAGCATGAACCTGTCAAACTGGACCAATGTGGTAAAAGTCTGCTTGCTGTAGCTGAAGATCACAAAGAAATACTTTACATTCCCACATTACTCTTCCATATAAAAACTTCTTTACACCAGATTTCCAAACATTAACGTCTTGGAACACAAATGTGTGACATCAGTATAAACAGAATTTCATTTTCAGTTTGTACAAGCCTGGCACACTGGCTAAAGACATTTCAAAAATACAAATGCCTCAGTAAACACAGCAATAAAGAGATGCACATGCTTAGACTAATATCACAGGCTCTGAGGGTCAATCCACATCTGCAAAACAATTAATGACCAAGTATAATTTAATCCTTCACAGGGAGTACCAGATTGCCACTGGTAAAACTACTATTACCTTCAGGTCGGTAATAAAGCAACAGAAAAATTTAGAAACAAGTACCTTACTGTCCAGTGTGATCTCCTTGACTGCTTCTGTTGCGCCCACTATACCTGTAAATTGAACAAGAAGTTTGTGTTAAAAAAGCTTGGCTCTTGGTTAGAGAATAGCATAGAAAGAGTTTGCAAGGATTTCAGAAAGCAGAGTCTCATCTTTCCAAGTCACATCTGACAAGCACCTTGATATGTGAGAGGCTGTTCATTTGGTATTGGTAACATGCTCAGTGCTGGACATCCATAGGCAAACCATTTCAGTAACACAGGGCACCACAGCACAGATGGGCCGTGTCTTACAAACTCTGTGATGGAACTCTGCAAATTTGGACTCCAATTTTAAGGTATTTTTGCATAAAAGTGAGTTCAGGACAGGCACTCACATCACAATAATGAAACTCAACTTCATGAAAAAGGCAGGTATTTATGAGTATTTCGGAGTTTCCTGAAGGCAATGACAAAGCAAAATGTAACAGAGCACTCAATGCTTTTAGCTGAGGGGAAGCAGGGGTATAAAACCACCCCAAATTACAGCAGTGTCTATTCTTGAGTTCCTCCCCATTAGCCTTCTAGTTTTACTGCAGTTCTCACACAGCACCTTTTGGGATACGTGCCAAGATTCTGCTTTGACAGAGCACATTTATCTGATTAACTCTTCAGCTCTGGAAACAGATTTTATCTCTTTATCTATTTTATTTGACAGCACTTAGAGATCTGGCAGGGTTTAGTCAGGATGTTACAGCTGTGCTGTACTGTATGGTGCCCAAACCAGTCAACTCTAAAAGGAAAAATCTGGCAGAGGAGTCTATTCACAGCAGAGATGGATACTGCACACTTAATTCAAGGACATGACAAAACTATTCCAAATTATTTCTTTGGTGTGGGGGCATTCCATTACGAACTATGATGCCTTTAAGAACTGCCAATGATGAAAAATGTATGTTTTCAGAAAAAAAAGGCATCATCTCCAACCCTTTTTCTTCCCACCCTGGCAAACTATTCAGAGAACTTTCTCCCCATTGCAGCAAAAATATTATACCAAAAAAAGTAAAAACTGAGAGGAGTACTTTTGGAAATGGTGGAGAAAACATCATTGAAGGGCAGAATTCTATTAACACATGATAGAACATCAAGAAACAGACTAAAACTAACATAATTGCCAATTAGAAAAAAAACAGAAGTATTTCTAAGACACTGTGCTAGAAAAGCCAGTGAGATAGATTCATATAACCAATATTTTTTAGAATTCTTTATAAACACAAGCTCATTTAAGGGCTCGTTGTAAAAAAGGATCATCTCCCACACTCATCTCTGTACTTAACACCTTTCTTTTTAGTACAGCATCCACAACTTAAACTAACACCCTCTTCACAGGGTTTCCTTACTAAGGAATGAGCCACTACAGAGCTCATATTTTAAAATAACTTCTTAGAATTTTAGTAAGCGAATACTGAAATAATTGCCACCATATCTGAAAAGGAGCCTGTTTCAAGCATATACAGCCACACAGTTAAACATCATGTACCAATCAGCTGATAATGTAACTTACTTCCTCCAGACTACATATTGGTACACAGACATGTATGTAAGAAAGATTTTATTTTCTAAGAATGGAAACTGAAAATCAGATTACCAAATGCAAAGCATGAAGCGAGACCTTGAATACCTGCATTGTGAAAAGTGTCTACCCATCCCCCATCACCATCATCTTCTTCTATAATTGCCTCCTGCTCATCTGAGTACTCCATCTGCTTACACCTTTTATAGCACGGCACTACAAGAAATGGCAAAACAAGAAGAATGCAGTCAGTCATTCTTACACAAAACCAGACTGGAGCATGATATTGTCCTACAAGGCTTTCTAAAATGTGACAATCTTTCAAATATCCCTATTCAAGGAATCCTAAGGCTGTATTTCAAATGCAGAAGTATGAACTTACAAAAATATGTTGATGTGCTTTACCATATATTTTACTGCATGTAAAATACAATGATTGCTGTAGCCTTAGAAGTTCATCTTTCTTTTAAGTATTAGAGCAGTTTCATCCAATCTCTCAAGGAGTAGAAAATAATTAATTTCTCATTTGCTAACAACTGAAGAGAACCTGTAAGTTTTCTTCACATTGGTAAACAACTAAGGACAACTTTGCCTGGATTTTCATCAGTTTTCCAAACTCATTTGGCTTTAGAATTCTGCTAAAAGTTTGCATCAGCTATTTATGCAATACATTAAGTATGTTGAATTATAATTTAACATCTAGAAGTTCAGAAGGTCAGAATTCATGTGATATTAAGAATAACTTTTGTAATATGCATTATAGAGCCATTCAAACAGAGATTTAGATAATGTTTTCAGACAATAGTCAAAGAAAGATTGAATATATGATTAAGGCAAAGCAGGCATTTTCCAATAGTGTAAACAAGGACTATGTAGAAAATGCTCCTTCCTTTTCTGTTAATGTGGAGAAAAATGAATCTGGTGCATGAAGTGCAGCATTTGAAAACTGCTCTTCAACCTTTCAGAAAGGGAAGAAAGGGGTGTGAAAGTTGAAATGAAGTCATCCAAAGACTTCCAAAATGAGGTCTGCAGGATGTCTCCCAGTCTCAACTACAGCCCACAACTTTTACTCAGGGAGGTCAATGTGACACCAGCAGCAGGAAACATTATTTTGGAATGTGATCAAGAAGGATCAGAGCAGTGAGGAACCTCAGTAGTGGGAGGAAAAGAAACAAAGCAGATCAGCTGGCCATCAAACCATGAGGCCCATCTCAGCAAAATGTCCAATGCCACTGTAGTAATTTTCTCATGATAGTGCACTGCAAGACTCCAAAAGCCAGTGAGGAAAATCCAAGCATATAATACAACCCCTGGCAGGCAAAAATCTCCTCAGGCTTTCTTAGTGCTAATGCTTCATCTAATAGCTCTGCCACATTTTGACAGAAGATCTTTTGGATATCCCCATAGTTGTGCCAGAATGTTATTCTTCTTATCCATTAAAAAGGCAGTCACCACGTGTATTATATAAACACAACTGTGAAGCTGATAAAAAAATTAATTCAAGATTGTATTTCTGAAGCTGATAAAAAATTAATTCAAGACTGTATTTCTGTAATTCTAATGGACAAGGATATTGACATTAAGAACATACTTGAATTAGAAGTATCAGTGTCAATACAAAAAACATTTTTAGAACTCTTCAATAGCCTGAGTTTCCAAAGGAAAGAAGAAAATAAACGTGTTTTCATTTTAGACACTGAGTTGAAGCAAGGACAGACAAAGAGGTTAATAATGTTTAAAGTTCATTTATACTTCATTAAGGCAAGCTTTGTCTTGTATAAAGTTCTACTGTAAAGTAGTCTAAGGAAAAGAACTTAGGAGTGCAGGAAAAACTTCTTTAATACTGCAAAGCCAGAGCATCTGAAGTGTGAGCCTGTCAATACAGACAACCGGTAGAGTTGACAGTGTGGTCAACCACGCTGTCAATTCTAAGAACACTTACATTTGAATTTCAGCCTTACCATTTTTAGTTACCAAAAACTGTTTGTCTGTTGGCAGATAAGCTTTGACTTTTAGTTCTTCTCCTGAAGCCCTGTAAAATGAAGTGCACCATTTGAGAATTTGATGACCTGCAAACAAAAGAACCCTTCTATTTTCACGTTGTGTCAGAACACTTTATATAATCCTCTTGTCCTATTCTCAGAATTGGTTTGCTGTGACTTTACTCTTCCCTACATACATTTGGTATGGTGTTAGAAAGCTTGGCCACCCCCAACTGTTCTGAGATCAAAACCATTTTAGGCCTCAAAAACTACTTTCACCTTGAGATGGCCAAGCAAAGACAGGTTGACAGAATAATCTATTCTATATAAAATTTTCTAGGATCAGCAACAACAAAGTAGCAAATGTCTGAAGAACAACTTCAGAAGAGCAACAGACTTCTATAAATACAAAATGTGTCCTTAGTCAGTAGTGCTTAAGTACTCTCAATTTCACATTAGCCAAGCATTTGCCTTCACCTTTAGTGGTTTTTGGTTTGAAATAAAAGTAACATTCTAAATAGCTCATTCCAAACTGCTGCCAGACTCAACATCATGTTTTCTCTGAAGGAGGTGGCAAAGGGGCAGGGAAACAGTGATTCAAACATACTGATTTTTCCTTCAGCAATTCAAGGCCCAGTACAGAGCCAAGACCCTGATGATACCATCTGCATGATGAGGCTCATTTAGGAGCAGATTAGTTTCATAATGCAAGACACCAGTAAAACATAAGGAAGCACCTTATTTGCACCCTTACTGTACACAACACAGAAGGGATTTCCAAGGGCAATCACTGCACAAAGTGAACTGCTGTGGGTTAACTTGAATACATTTGTTAACAAATGCTTGTCAAAACACACCATTTACAACTGCTGCCTAGCAATTCCAGGTGCACATGGTTTTTGCTTTTTCAATCACCAAGACAAACCCAGGGAAGCAGCTAAGTGCTAAAAGCATTCATAGTGTGTAACAGATTATTTCCCCTAAAACTTTACAAAAACAAATAAAAAATCCCCAAGCAAATCCTCATCTCAACTACTGCTATACAGCAATTAGTAAGCCCTGCCTGACTTAAATAGAGAGCCATCATAAAAGTTTTACTGGAAAAGTCCACTTACTGCTCTGAAATGAGACAACTGTATGGCTAAATCCAATGGAAACACACCAAAGCACAGGTAGGGATGCTATCTTCTGCAATTTTTTCAATTTTACTTACCATTGCCAAGTAGGACAGTGGTGAACTAAGTGATCTCCAGCTGCAACAAACTGTTAAGGCAGGAAAAAAAAATAATGTTAAATATGGCCCAGGGAAACAATCCCCAATTTCTTCTCAGCATTAGTATTTCAGTTCCACATTCCTTTGACTGATTAACTGTGTAATTAACAAATGTTTCGATCAGCTTGATGCTTTATTTTGACCCCATTTCTCAGCTAACCATGAAAATGCAAAGATTGAATCAACTTCACCTGAAATGCTTACTAAGCACCATAGCAAATTCAGTATTTCAAAAGCTGTGATACTGCCTCCCAGTCTAGTTAAGAACCAAAAAAAGTAACTGGACTTTTTATCTAGTAAGACTGTTTACTTTGTAATAAAAGAAATTTTATTTGCCACTATTCAAACATTTACAAATACAACAAAGAGCTTAATGTAAAGAAAATGTTTAATTCTCTTTACTTGTTCAAAACAATTTTGCAGTAAGAAAAGCGAGACCATCCATCCACTGAATCAGTGAGAGAATTGCAAAAAAGAAATAAACAGCACAGATTTTATATAATGACCATCACTATAATAGTTGATCACTGATGTTAACTAAAAATGGATTACCACTTAATTACTACACTAAAATTCTTACAAGTAACTGTGTTCTGAAGAAATAATTTTTGAAAAATTTCACTCTGCTTGTTCTTAATATCAAAGACGAAGCCTTTTATAAAACTGCATTACTATTTCAAAGTGATACTGTCAAGTCAAACCTGCCAGCAATGTCATGCTAGACTGTGTACAAACTCAGAATTCACGCAGCAAAGTCTAACCCTCTGGGCCTGTTTTTTGTACACATAAACTGAGGAAGGCAAGCCTGCACTCAAGTGATTTCTGTGGGCTTTGCAGCAGTCTCTTTGGAATATGAGGTGCACAGCTATATAGGTGCTTCCTTGTCCTGAAGTGCCAGTTTGCAGAGCACCCTCCCCATGTGCCCAGAGGCTGCTGCAGTGTGACATAACAGGCTCGGGGTGGGTCACAGCCCTTTCCACCCCGCGCCCTCCAAGGGAGGCGGATCAGCGCAGCAGCAAACACCACAGCACACACTGCACATGGATTAACAGGCTTAATCTCTGCAAAGGGCTTCCCTTTCACCCATTTTCAACAGAAACCTCTAGCAAAACTTAATCCTTTAAAAAAAACCCCAGCAAACTCTCCCAATACACAGGGAAATTTTAAAACTCATTATCTCTTATGTAGTAAACATAAACGAAACTCCAGAATTATTTAAAGTTCTCTGTTCAAGGAATTGGAACTCTGTTTGTGACAGCAATGTTAAAATACATTACTAAAGATGAAAAAACAGTGTAGTTTGTGAGTCTAACAGATACACAGTCCTAAAACAGGATTTGAAATTTTATCTACTTTTCTTTCACCTTAAGCAGCAAAATTATCTAGCTGGTTTCACTTTCTATTTCTCAAGCACTGATGCTACCTCCTATCTGAACCACTATTGGAAAGTGGAAGGAGATGAATTTTAGGACATCCTTTTTGTGTCCTGAAGAGAATTACTTTAACAATTTCCCTGTATTTACATACATAATCAAAAAAGTGTACTCTTTTGGAGGTATTAACTAGCAAGAACTCATGACAGGCAACAATTTTTTAAAATTAAATCAAGTACACAGATAAGTGAGAAGAGGCAGTAGGTGTTGAGTTTGATTAATGAGTCATCTTTAGTCTTAATTTATTCATCCTCAAAGGCAAGCCACAGGAACCCCACAAAAATCTATATGCCAGTTAGTGTCTCAGACTAAAATACATCTTAAATTACCCAAGAAATCCAAACTCATTCAAAGAAAACATCCTAGTGTCATTAGTCTTCTTTAGCAACCATTCTTATATAAAGACTGTCAAAGGAACAATCAGCAGATCCATCCTCCAGCTTCATCTCAACTTACCAAAAATTTAATCTTGCTGTATAACTGGTTCCCTTGACTACTGTTTTGAAGGATCCAATTTATTCATCCTAGCAGCATCTAACTTGATCCAGAGAACACAGACTGTTCACATTCCTAGTGGTGCTTAAATGCTGCAAACTTTAATGTAATGTAATGTAATACAGTGTGGTTCTTGCTGTGTTCTACAGAAGGTGCCTTTTCTTACAGTACTACTGCAAATTCTTCTCCCATAAATCACAAAGGGATTGGGTATTGGTAGAACATTTGTCTAGACTTTCTCTATTAGTATAGTTTACATACAATAAAGATCATGTATTATTGTTTAACATACATGAATATTTACACACACACATACATATGGTTATCAGAACAGAACACCATGTTGCTGAGCCAGTTTGTCTGTGGGGTACTTCTGTGTCAAAGGGAGAGAATGAGTGTTTGCTTGCCAGGCAACACAGCAGAAAAATGCAGGCACCAATATTAGAAAAAATATTTCTGTCCACATTATCTACCTGCATCAGTCATCATTTGTTCCATTTTTCGCCATCTCATCTTTATCTTTTTTTATTGTTTCATTTTTCTTTCATTCTACCTAACAGTCTTGACACTGTTTTAGCAGACCTCTGTAAAGACAAACCATTTGCAGATCAGTAGCACTTTAATATGAGAAAAAGTGTAACAGGGAAATTAAAATAGCTCAACCAGGAAAAAAAATCCTGTTTGTTGCTCTTTGCACCAGAGTTCTTAAAAAAAATACAAGTGCTTGGCACCAATCCAAAATACAACCAGCCTATAGAGAGGAAGAGAGGGAAATAATAATCATTGGATAAATGGTGTGGACAAATCTATGTAATGATCTGCATGGAGCCTTGGAAGGGACCAAAAAACAGGTAAACAAAGACTGTCCCAAAGATAAAAGCTCCCCTTCCAGTTCCTCAGAGGAAAGACTTTAAAAATCAATATATTCCTGCTTCAGTCCTGAACTCCCATGACAAATGGAGCTGTTGACCCAGCTTCTTTACAATCTTTTCCCAGCATAACAGAGGAAAGAAGCATCCCACAATTAGATGCCTAACGCCATCTCAAGAGAAATTATGTGATCTATTTCATCTGTAGAGTAAGAAATGCCACTTAGAAATTTCACTTTCAAGAACCAATAATTGGCAGAGACATGATCTGTTTAACATGGTTGTTTTGCATTTAAAAAATGCATCATTACTTTCAAAATAAATTTAAGTTTCTAAATACTTACTTCTTCAGGTGTAATTACTCCAGTTTCTTTAAACTTGGACTCCTGCAAGAAAAAAAAGTTTAAAATTTTGAGAACTGCTGACAAATCAACATACTCCACTTTACTGGAAAGACAAACATCTCCTCTACTTTTGTTTTGCAACTCATTCTGTCCAGAGATCCAAGAATCAGCCTGGAGGCAACCTCTGCCACCACTGACAGGCATCTTACATTAGACAATAAGGAAGTAAGGCTCCCCAAAACTACTTGTTGCAAAATATGAGGTATTATGAAAAATGATCACCTATACAATTTTTTTTTTTTTTGCCAATTATAGCAATAATGAAGAAAAGATGACTGGCACTCAGAATTACATGAATGCCAGTCAGAAACAGAGACTCAGATGGAATCAGTGATTCTAACTGTCAAGGACTCCAGAGTTCCAGGCATTGACCTGTACTGCAATGCATCAATATGAGGTTTTGCAGTTACGAAGTCACAAATGAAAGACAAAACCAACTCTTCTCTGGGGTAGAAAAAGGTTAAATACAAAGTCTTAGTGATACACTCTTTCTTTCATTGCTCATTTCTGTGCCTTCCTCATGCACCCCAGGGAAAGGCCTTCAGTTTTTGCATATTGTCATGGGGAGTTTTGTGGATGAAAGAATAGATGGCAAGCTGACACCAGATTTATTCTGCATGCAGAAATGAAGTACTTTGGCATTAAAGGCAACATTTATGAAGCTTAAGAAGAACACATCTTGTATCACATTCAAATCTACACTAAGTGTATTATGACTTCTGGTTGTTTGTTTCTTCAGAAAAGCCTCAAGTACCAAGGTATCCTACTGTCCCCAGCATTAGAGCTGTCCAAACCAGGCTTTTGCAAAAGAATACAATTTCAACCATGGCATAGCTGACTTCTTGCCCTAAGTGACCTATTTTTTGTTCCTCTCGAGACTAAAAGCATCAACTGAAAATGTCTTGCTTCCAGCCACAACTTCACCATATCCAGTTGGAAAACAGTGAAGGAAAGAAGTCCCAGCTAAACTTGGTTATTCTTGTTCCTTCCCCAATATGTGCTACCACCTGTGCTACAGAAAATGAAAGGAGCACACTTGTTTGATATGGTACTGATTACTGCCTTCTGCCCCAGTTCTAAAGAAGATAGACTTAAGAACAAGATAAAGAAAACAGCAACTGTGCAAACATTGTAACATCATTATATGCTAGATGACTGGAATCAAAGTAATTTGAATTGCTACAAAACTCAGAATCCTCAACAACACATTGTGCAACACCACAGTGCAGACAACTTTCTGGTTCCCCTCAAAATGAACCATAAGCAATAGGGAACATGCACAAACTTGTGCCTCTGGAAATACAGAAAGAAAACATTTAAAATATCCATCCTCTGTTCACTGAGGGTAAATAGTTCATTTTTCTATCTGAGTAAATTCTTTGATTGTGAGAAACACAGGTCTAGTTTCTTGCAAAAGTTACCAAGTTAGAGTATTTATTTCCCCCTTGTAAAGGGAACATATGCACATAATATCAACACCTTCTATTTCTGGAAGGTTCTACTCCTGCCTCTTCCCAATAATCCATCTGGACACATGAATTTGTCCACTATTACACCACCTGTGCAACAACAACTCTACTATCCTAAACAACTGACTTCACCTTCCCATGCCACAGCTTCACTGCAGCCCATACATTTCACATTGGTGGGCAACTCCAGGAAGGTCCACTAGCCAGACAAGAGCATCCCACATACCACAGAGGGACAAGTTCAATTAATAATTGACTGTCACTGCTATCTGCCTAGAGATGTAATCTGCAGGGTGCAAAGCACATAGAAGGTCAAACCACAAAGCCACAGGCAGAGAGACTGCTGTCATAAACAAGCGTTTTTTCAAAAGCATGCAGAAGTAACAAAATCAGTAGTGAAAAAACAGCTAACAAGTTAAGCACTCATATACAAAGTTGGGGCTTACACAAAAAATTGTTTGCAAATAAGAGTCAGAGAATGGGATGTAGTCTAACAACTGCAGAAAACCGTAATTTTTTCTACCTAAATATGCGTAAGAGAAATTATAACAGATGTGCTGCCTACCTTCATAATGACCCAATAGCTCATTTCTGCTATTTTCAGCTACTTCTGTGCACAGAGGCTTGTATTAATACTGTAATTCTGACACAAGAATAAGCCGTGCCATATAAAACCTGCTCACATAACGAAAGTGTGCCTAATTTTGTTATTTTGGTTTGGGTTTTTTTATGTCAGCTGAAAAAGTTTCGCCCTTTACCCAAAATAACCATTGCAACGCAATTCCCGAAACCCGGCTCAAGCCTGTCTGATTTCAACGTTCGGATTTCAATTCCTGGACACACAAGCAGGTAAAAGTTTCCTGGCTTTAAGAGAAAACGGCAACAACATTTAAGTCATTCCTTGAGAAGCGGGAGCATCTGTTCTTTGAAAGTCCCGCCCCTCCCAGGTGGATGTTCCCCCTCCCAGCGGGATGTGAAGGCCAGCTGGGCTTCCCCCCATCCCCTCCGGCCCGGTGCGGGATGAGGGCCGATGGCCGTGCCCGGCACGCCCAGCACCGCTCCCTTCGAGACCCGCAGCCAAGCAGCTCCTGGGCCCGGCCGACAAGGGCACCGACAGCTCCCGGGGCAGGCGGAGCGGCTCCCGGGGCTCGGGCAGGGAACTGCGCCCGCAGGTGGGGGCGGCCACGGCTGTCCCTCCTCCCCATCCCGGCTCCCGCGCAGGACCGGCACCTTGAGCACATGCGTCAGGTACTCGGCCACCTCCAGGGCCTTCCCCTTCACCGTGTTGATGACGTTCTGCATTGCGGCGATCGGACGGCCGGACGGGCGGACAGACGGACGGCGGCCTCCCCCCGCCCTCGGCACGGCGCTCCTGTGGCCGCCCCGCCCGCCGCCCACGTGACCCGCCC